>PVJL010000965.1:0-315540 GCA_004026885.1 Lyroderma lyra | reverse complement strand
CACACACACTCACACACACTCACACGCACATGCACACACACTCTCACACACTCACGCACACTCACACTCACACACACTCTCACACATACTCACAGGCACACACACACTCTCACATACTCACACACTCACACGCACATGCACACACACACTCTTGCACACACACACTCTCGCACACACACTCACACACACTCTCACACACATACTCACACGCACATGCACACACACTCACACGCACAGGCACACACACTCTCACACACTCACACTCACGCACACTCACACACACTCACACGCACATGCACACACACTCTCACACACACTCACGCACACTCACACACACACACACACACACACTCTCTCTCTCACACACACTCATGCACACTCACACTCACACACACACTCTCACACACTCACACCGAGGCTCATGTGCAGGAAGGCCTCGTCCCAGGAGGGCGTCTGTAAACGGCAGAGGCACCCCGGCCCCTCCGACCCCAGTGGCCCTGCTCCCGTGCCCCCCCAGGGCCCATCGGGAGCACATTCGCGGTATCCCAGGTGCGGCCGCTGGGCCAGCCCCGTCACTCTGCGGAGCACGGCGGGGACGCACGGAAGATCCCGCACGTCGCAGGCCCCCGTCAGCGGCTGGGAACCCCACCCCGGCTCACCCCATGCCAGCAGCTTGCTCCTGGCAGCCGGGAGTGGCGACTCTGGGAGAACCAAACGAGCCGGCGGCACGTGGGAGTCGGACGGCGGCCTGAAGGGCCCCCCTTTCCCTGCTACGCTCCAGTGCACAGATCGCATCAGACCTCTTTACAGGTGAGTACACTGCGCTGCAAAGGAACGAGGAGGGGTGCTCTGGAAGAACAGCAGAGTTTTCCACACAAAGTTCTTTTTGTTTTTTTCCATTCAGTCAAATAAATGGTAGGACGTATCCTCGTATATGAAACTGGACTTAAATTCCAAAGGACCCTAAAGAAAGAAAGGTTCCCTGATTTTGAGGAGACCCCCCGGGAAGAGCCGGGTCATAGTGCCTCTGGACCCCAGGAGCTCTGCTGGCCAGGCCGCAGCTGGCAGGGGCGTGACAGGCGGCCGAGGCCTGGGAGCTGACCCCACTTGTGGGCCATGCTTTGCAAACAAGGCCCAGAGCTCCAGGGTGCAGACGGGCCTTGCCCCGGATTTCTGCAGTGACCAAGTTGGGACTGAAACTCAGTGTCCCCGGGCATTCTCCCAGATATGTGGGAGGCCTCTTCTGCCTTTAAGTACTAAATATTTGGGACCTCCTTTGTGCATCCGTGGCCGTAGGTGGTCCTCATGTAGAACGGGCCCTTGAAGCCATCAGTCTGGCACACTGATTGCCCTGTTTCAGCCCAAGGTGCTTCAACCCCTCTGGGTTTCTCTGACTGTTCAGGGCCTTGGAACAGATGGAGAACCTCAGGATTTGTTTAGGGTGCAAACACTTGAGTCTCTAAAATTAAACTGTGAGGTTGAAATCTCCTTTCCCTCCACTAAGGACATCTCCCTTTATTGCACTCAGAGATATCCTTACGGGGGCTAATGATTGCTGGGATGATATTATAATAATAATCAGATCATACTATTACGCTAAATCTGCAAAAATAGAGCAAATGCCTCTTAATACTCTGTTTCGCTCTGTGTTTCTATCATTGAAAAACTATTTGTCCCCATCAAGTGCTATTGAAAGAAGATAGATTAGTCAGTTACAGGCTCCTCTGGGTAGTTCCTACGGGTAGTTCATTAGGAGAGGGGGGAAAATCTGTCAGAGAAATTGTAAGATGTCATCTCTTTAAAGGACAAAAATTATTCTTTTCAAATGAAAAACTTATGATTGAATCTCTTGGCAAAGTACAGGATCAGTTCAAGTACTTGGGAGTAACAGTAGCCATTATTAGGAATTCAAGGGGTACAGAGAAGGGGATATGTGGCTAATGCTCCTGGTTTAGTGGAAAATAACATAGGCCTCGGGGTAAAAGAGCCCTGCGTCAAAGACTAAAGAGGGCATGTCGAGGTGTAATCATCCCTAAAAAAGGTTTATTAACAGCATACGCCCTCTGAGCCCCAGAGGGATGAGATTTCACACACATGTGTGTGTGTGTTAAAGAAAAGTGAAGCGCACAGTAAGTCTAACTTAACTGTAGCTTCCCTTCTCTTTAGAAAGGTCCAAACTTATTTGTGGGCTGAAAGCACTGCTACTGGTCTACCGCATTAACTGTCTCTCAGCTTCCCTTGACCAACTGATGGGGTGGAACTTAGGGGTCGGGATGGTTTCTTTGAAGTTCAAATGCGTATTTCCGCTCTGGAATTACCTTCCTTGAATCTATAGCTTACTTTATGCCAAGTGTGCTTTTTCTGAGTATTTTATAAACATTAGTATGTTTGTTCCCATGCCTTTCAAAAGTAATGCTGTTACTATTCTCACTCTTTAAAATGAGGAAACTGAGGCGCAGACAGTACCATGGCCACAATCATAAAGTTAGTAAATGGTGTAGTCAGGATTTGAACTCAGGAAGGAAGGCTTTGCTCTTTAGCATGACTTCACTGCTTTAATTGAAATTCCAGTACAAGAAAAATTACAGTTAATAGTTTTTCCTCCCCATCTATTTTAATCTACTTCTCTACATACAGTACTACACATTAATACTACATATTGCATTTAGCTATCTACAAAAGGTCCATACATCACACTATTTTTCTATTTACCCTGTCTATAGGCATCATTTCCATTTTTATGTCTTAATATTTATTTTTATCTTTGTAATAATGTTTATTCTGGAGAGTTACAGTTGATTCTCTTACGAGTAACTGTACTGGGGAGGTGAGATTAAGCCTTAAGCTCTGACCTCTGACAGAGTGCCTTGCAAATGCATACACACCTATAAACGCGTGTTCTTAACAAGTTGTCCAACTCGCTATACTTCAGTTTCCTCATCTTTAAAAGGAGGACAATACTAACCCCCATCTCCACAGCAGATTTTAAGCTAACAAGTCAGCGCACTTAGATCTGTGCCAGGCACATGTCTGTTCTCAGTGAAGAGAGAGGTCTTAGGACATCTCCGTCGTTATCTCTCATTCACTTTACTGCCTTACTTTTATATGGAAAATACTCAGCTTACTAAGTGCTTTGACACACACTGAATGGTTTTCAACTTTAAATAACAATGTGAGATAAATATACCTGTTTTTCAGACTAAATGATGAGGATATATTACGGGTTGAATTGTATCCCCCAAAACTAGCATGTTGGGGTCCTAACCCCCATTATCTAAGAATGTGACTTTATTTGGAGATAGGCTCTTTACAGAGCTAATCAAATTAAAATGATGCCATTAAGGTCTGACCTAATCCATTTCACTGTTGTCCTCATAAAAAGGGGATATTTGGACACAAAAAAGACAATGAGAGGATGGACATCTACAAGCCAAGGGAACAAACCAGAAACAAGTCCTCCCTCACAGGCCACAGGAGAGACTAGCCCTGGTGACATTGGCAAGTGACAGAGTAGGAGATTCCCAGACCACGTCCCCTCGCAGAAACAGACACTTAACACTGTGCACAAACCAAAGCGCCCTGGTGGGAGCTGTGAGATCCAGGTGGGCAACCCAGAAGAAATAGATAAATTCCTAGAAACACACAATCGGGCAAGATGAAATCGTGAAGAAGTAGAAAGTCTGTAAAGACCAATAGTGAGTGGAGACTGAACAAGTAATAAAAAATCTCCCAATAAAGAAAAGGCCAGGACCAGATGGCTGCACTGATGAATAATTATAAGAAGCATTTATAGAATAATTAATGCCAATTTTTCTCAACCCCTTTCAAAAAACTGAAAAGAAGGGAACACCTCCAAACTCATTTTATGAGGCCAACGTTACCGAGACATGTAACATACTGTTTTCACGCATGCACATCCAGGCCTTGAAAATCGCAGAATACAGACAGACTTAGACATGATTAAGGGCAGACTAATGAGATTGTATAAGTATGCAGTCCAAGAATAGAGTCTTATAAAAAATGAACTGTTAGTCAGAAGATACTGTGTTTTGCCAAAATGCCATTCCTGTAAGGGCATCGCGTCCCATTATCAGCACTGATCATGTAGACACCATGGTCAAAGATGTCATTAGAATGACTCTAAATTCTGATAAGCTAAACCAATCTTTTCACAAGGCTTATTTTAAGCTGTGTTGGTTCTTTGTCTCATTCTGTATCTGGAGAGCTTTTCTTAGAAGAGCAGTTTTCTTACATGATTCAGGGCCCAAAATCCGCTGACATGAAGAACTCTCCAACATTTAGCATAGGTTCTCTTGTTCTAGAAGGATGTTCTCATTGCCCATGGGGGGCATATGAAGGTCTGACAATTAAGTTCACAAACTTGCCACCATGCGCTTATGTTGGCAGCACCGTACAAACAACTTGGTAAGGTTTCCTCACCTTGGTACATCTGTGTCTCATAGCTGTGTTTGTGTGGACGTGTGGCGGTGTCTTGCTGAGTGGCATTCATTATTGTTGCTGAGTGTCTTTGTGTGCTGTCGTGAGAATGTCGGACCTTATTAGAGCAATGAACAAATATTAAATTCCTCGTTAAACTGGGCAAGAGTGAAAGTGAAATCAGAGACATATTAACCCAAGTTTATGGGGATAATGCCATAAAGAAAATGGCAGTGTACAAATGATGAAACATTTTTCTGTGGGGATGTCACTGATGAAGAGAGTCAGTAAGGAGCAGAACTGATGAAAATATTGCAAAAATTCATCAAATTGTTCAATAGGAGGTCAAAAGCTAGGACTCTTTAGTAACTGCAAGCACAAGACCTATGACTCTAAGGCATCAGTTCCCAAGGGGCAGTACACATACCCCCGGGGGTACATACTGGACCATTCAGGGGTATGCGAAAAATTATCAGGAATGGCGAAAAAATGAGTAAAGTAAAAAAAATGCAGAACATTAGTTACGGAACAATAAATGTTAAGTTTGAATCACCATTAATGGAGACACTTTAAAATTAGATCACATTAGCGAATGATGACTGATGAGGGTGTGGCTATGAAACCTTCCTCCAAACTGTTCATCACCACAAGGTACTTGGTAGGAAAAGAAATTGAGGAAAACCTGTTGATTTGTTACCCACTGACAGAGTGTACCACTGGTGAAGATATTATTAATGCAATCAATGGTTATTTCATTGAAAAGGACATTAGTTGGTGGAAATGTTGTGGTGTATGCACTGATGGGGGCAAGCCTATGTCGTGTTGTTTTATAGGCCTGCGCAGCTGAATTGAAGAAGTAGCTCCCATGTACCATGGAGTCACGGCTGCATTCATAGACAAAGTCTTGCATCCAAGCTCCTTCCTAGTGAACTGAAAGATGTTCTTGATGAGGCTGTAAAAGTTGTAAATTTTATTAAGTCACAACCATGAACCTCCAGATTGTTTAAAGTGCTGTTGTGTGAAGAAACAAATAGCATTTATAGCACAATCCTTTTGCATACGGAGGTAAGGTGGCTGTCTCGTGGCAAAGTGCTTACACAGGTGTTTGAAATTATACATGAAGTCCAGGTACTGTTTAGAGACCATTGTTTTCCTCTTGCTCCAAAGTTTCAAGACAGTGCTTGGCTTCAAAGTCTTGCATATTTATCAGACATTTTTCTAGAAATAAACAAACTCAACTTGGGACTTCAAAACAGCTCAATCACTATATTCAAAGTAACTGACAAAACTGAGTCAATGATTAAAAAACTGGACTTTTGGAAAGTGTGTATTGAAAGAGGTCAGCCTGAAGTGTTTGAAACTGCACAACTACTCATCTGAGAATCATTTGGACCTATCCCAAAATGTGCAAAAGAATGTTGTAAGTCACTTGGAAGGTCTTCAAGTGTCCTTTTATAAGTACTTTCCTCAACATGGAAAAGAAAACAACTGGATTGCAGATCCCTTCAATAAAGCATTCTTCAAAGAAGCTAAACTATCCATCAACAAAAAAATGCAGTTAATCAAACTTTCAACTGATTGTTCTTTAAATTCTCATTTTAAAAGAAAGCACCTTCTTACCTTCTGGGTAGATGTCAGTGAGGAATACTAATAGCTCAGTGAGAAGGCACTCAGATACCTCTTGCCATTTACTAATCCTGAACTAGTGGGGAGAGTTTTTTCTTCTTACCCCTTCATAAAAAGTAAGTACAATAAGCTTAATGCAAGTCCAAATTTAAAACTGTATCTTGCATCTTTTAAGCCTGATTTCAAGTGCATCAAAGCAAGCTCAATGATCTTACTAATTGTGTTTCAATCAGCTAGCAATCTGCATAACTGTTATTACAGACTTTGCAGATAACACAAATATTATTAATAATAAAAACTTGTTAAATACTTAAGCATCATGATCAATATTTAACTGTTATGAATATTGTAAAATTAAATCTGTGGTTTATGCTTTTACTGTACTAATTTTTCTTTCCTAATTTATTACCTCATTTCCAGTATTTTACATTAAGATAGGCACTGAACAAAAGGATCAGTATTTTAAAACAGTTGTTTTAAAAACAAGGGGTACCGTTTATAGAACGGGTTTGAAAGGGGCACACAAGTGGAACAAGGTTGGGAATCGCTGCTCTAAGGCAAGCAGAAGACCTGACTTCAGGAAGCCTGGATTCTCGAGCCAGCACCATAGTATTTCTACCATACATGTGTCCTTAGGAAATCACTTACGTATTTGGAATTTTTTTCCCCTAAGAATTCAGTTCAACGAGTTTTGGCAAATATCAAGGTATACAACATTTCCATCAGTACAGATAGTTCTCCCATGTTAATCTCCAGTTAATCCCCTACATCCACAAAGAGAGATGCTCTCCTTGCTGCTGTCACCACAGAGAGTAGGTTTGTTTTGGCTGCTGTAAAACTTGTCTTACTCGTAATATGTGCTCTTTGCACTCTAACTTCTTTCACTCAATGTAATGTCTGTGATACTGATTTATGCTGTTGCATGAGCAGCCATTTTTTCCCTTTAATTGCTGACTAGAAGTCCTCTGTACAAAGGTATATATCTGAACCTTTCTTAGTTATTGAAATAAGCAGAACAGTCTGAATTTCAGACCTGACTTGTTTCCTTATCTATGTAATGTGGAGGATAATCTCATCCCTCCCTCCCTGTTTAGCAGTTTGTAACAAGGATTAGACTCACTAAAGTCCTCCTCATCACCACTGTCACCATGCTAGTCCAGCCATCATCCTCTCCTGCCTGGACTAGTGGTAAACCACACAGAACTCAGAGTACAGAATGCTGCCGTTCCGCCGTATACAGGTATCAATGTATAGCATAGCATGTACTCTTTTCTGTCTGCCTTTTTTCTTGTTACTCAACATGTCTGTGAGATTAATCCACAGTAGCCTGCCAATCATTCTTCAATCAGAAGCCAGGATGAACTTTTATATGGAAAAAGCCATCCCCTTCCTTAACACCCTTCAAGAGCTTCGCATTTCACTTAGAATAAAATAGAAAAGTTTCCCATCGCCACCCGAACTTAACTCCTCCCGCTCCCCTGACCTCACTTCCTGCCCTTCACTCAGTATATTTTCCTCCTACGCCTCCAACAGGCTCATGAAACCTGAAGAATGCTTCACCTGTCTATCACAGTATGCTTGTTTCTCACATGTAGATGTCAGCTCAAATGTCACCTTCTCAGAGACCCCTTTCTCTGGCCTCCCCAACTCTCTAAGGTAGAGAGTCTTGCTGAGCACACAGAAATTGCTCAGCTGTCATTTGTTGGATTAACGCATAAGGGTGGGTGAGAGCGTTTTGTAGACTATGAAGCATAAATTGCATGAAGACATTTGTTAGGTTGTTTTTTTTTTTTATTAAAAACTTACATAATAACATATATACTCATCAACTAGAACGCGTCTTTGTGGTCACCAGGAAAAAAGGCCGCACAGACCTTGCATTCCAGAAGCTTACACTTAAAATGTGGACTAAGAGAAGGGAGCTGGGAAGTCACCTAACGGTTTGGCAGTGGTAACTGAACCGTGCCTGAGCCCTGGCGCTGAGGGTGGAGTGCGGCCCGCCGGAGGCTTCCTGCAGCTGTGAAGCGGCGGGCAAGCTGGGGGTTTGTAATAATAACATCGCATTTAGGTCTCGTGAGATGATGGGTGCGCAATGACAATGAATTTATTGTTGCCGAGTTACTTTTCCTTTTTATGTTTATACATCAGAATGTCAGTATGAAAATCATAAGCAAATACAATGTAGGATGGTAGCTCCTAAATAAACTCCACTGTCCTTGACATCACCAATGTTTTACTCTCCTGCTGTAAAATACACTGGCTGATGTCACGACACGCTCCACACTCGGGCCAGCGAACAGCTAGTCTTTAATTCTCCTTTACTCCCACCGGTCTCATCAAGAGAGAGCCATGTCTGTTCTCAAATCTGCACGTTTATGTTTTACTCATCTTTTATAAATTAACAAAATGAGTAAAAAAAAAGAAGTTGTTTCAATGAAAACTAAGTTGAACATTTCGGAAAGACTCAATCTGTGAGATTTGTCATTTTTTTTCTGTTGAAATAGGTGTGGGCAATACAGTCGTAGAAGATTTGGAAGGGGTTTTTGAAATCTGGACATAACTCTTCACTCAGATGCCTTTAGATGTCTTGATGTTCTTCCCTAGTTTAAGGAAACTGAAATAGAAACTCAAACATTTGCTTTTAGGCAAGTTATTTCTATGCAAAGAGAAACTGCAGTTACATAAAAAGATTAGCAAACCCCTCTTCTGCTTAAGGAGACAACGAAAGGTGTGTAGGTTGCTACTGAGGGACCACGCGTGTCGAAGAGCAGTGTTCTAGGTCTGAGGCTCTCAATCCCCACCAACCTACTCTGAGCTGTCTTGCTGCTTATTGCACATTTCCTTCCTGAGGATTCTTCCATGCAAAGTGTAACATGTGATTATGACCACATGATCCGCTCAGAGTCCCTTCTGAAGCAGAGTCACTGCACCTCCTGGGCTCTAGAGACGATGGAGCTTATCGAATGATGCATTTCATCCCCAGGCTACCTGCAAGGGGCTCTGCTTAACACCATAGAAATTTTCGGATGATTCCTTCCAGAGCCACTGATCAAAATGACAGCTAATGGAAACAGGGGAGTCAGGTGACTCATACCTTTCAAAGGACAATAAACACAATCCCCATCACCAGCAAAGAGGGTGAGTAATGAAAGCAAGTGTGAGACAGGCAGAGAAGCCTTTCCCTCCCTTTAGACTTGAAAATAAATTTAGTCACAGTCCCCTGTAAGCCCCAGACTAGACGTTACCGTGTCTAAACGGATTCTACAACATTGGCATCACGTTTGTGGGTCTGAGCCGATAGTGCCTTGTGGTGTCAGGGAACGGGGCAGGCCGGGAATGACACTGACAGGGCCAGGAAAACATCAGAAATCCCTCAGAAACACGGTGCAGGGGAAGCGAATCAGCCCTCACCAGACAGAAAGGAGGCCATTCTCACAGAGGGCCTGCATGTCTGTCCCTCACAGGGCGTGCTTCGTTTCACTTGGCTTCCATGCCAATCAAAATGACCCTTGGCAGTGGATAAAATACAATAAAGAAGGCAGAAATAAATGCCAAAACAAATGCATGCACAGAATGACCTTCCAAGTGCGGCAAGGCCCAGCTAAGCTGTCCTCTACCAAAATGAACGGAAAGGGCAAAGAAAAAAAATCTGTAATTTAACTTCAACTAGAAAAATCTTGAAAATAAGCTGAGGTACAAAAATATGCACCAATCTCTCCTTTCTGATGTGACCTCACTTTCAATGAATGTCTCATAATGTGCCAGGTATTTCAGATGCATTTTCTCATATTATTTCATAACAGCATTGTGAGACAGATGTCAGGGTCTCCAGTTCATGTTTAAAAACAAGGAGTGAGAGGTTAAATAAATTGCCCAAGGTCCTACTGGGAAAAAATGAGTGTGAGGTATTCATTTTGTTTGACTCTAAAATGCATCACATTTTTTCCCCACATATAAGACAACCCTTCAAATTTGTTTTTCAAAAACCCCAAAACTCCACTCAATATTTGTAAGATTTGACGGCTTCTCTCCCCCTTGCTTGGTGCCCAGGAAGGAGCCTCAGCTGAAATGGTCGGCTGAATGCGGACAGGTACATTTCCTACAGCTTCAGTCTAATTTAGGCAGAAGAACCTTGGTCCCCAAGACGGGGCTCAGGTCTCGTGGTCTAGGCCGGTGATCTTCCGAAATTATTCTGAAGAATCAGCTCTTCGTTTCACTCTGCTTGGGTGCCTACCAGCAAGGACAATGCAACTGAGGGCCACCTGCCAAAGCATACCAGGAGCTTAACATAACCCCAAGTGGCAAAGCCATAACGAGTCCAAGGGCAACTAGAGAAAAGAAAACTTCCTGTCACCAGACCTATTGCATCATGTCAGCCTTAGAGAAAGGACGTGGTCATTTTCTCCCAGTTCCAGTGTGGGACCTTGGCAGAAGCCCACCCTGAGAGGAGAGAGCGTCTGAGCTACCTTCCTGGGCCCCCATGGGTTTAGGGGGACTAATCACCTTAGTAGGAGCCGTGGGGATATTGGAACTGAGACAACCCAGGAGGCCTCCCGCCACAAGGCATCTTACCCCTCACACTGCTGCTTGAGAAAGAAAGGCGTCCCCCTCCGCAGTCCACCGAGCAAGACAAGACAGAACAGGAGGTCTGAAAGGGGGAGCTCACTCAGAAGACTCGAGCAGCGACAGGACAGATCATTAGATAAAAAATGGGATGCGCACAGGTTCACAGATCAGTCAGACCTGCTGGTGATCTAACGAGCTGCGACCTGGACAAGTTACTCAACCTCTCTGAATTTCACAGGGTAATTGTGAACAACAAACAACAAAACCTTTTCCAATAGAAGTCATGCAGTGAAGTAGTCAAGAGCACTAACTCTGGAGTAAAACCAACCCGGAGACAAGTTCTACAGCTTAATGCCCACGTGATGCCGCACCGCGCCACTGTGTTTACTCTCTCGCCCTCCGGCCCTTATCCTTAGTCTGACCAGACGTCCTCGTTCTCCTCCGGCCCGTTCTCCTCCAGGACGTCTGGTCAGCCTGCGCGTCTTGTAAAATCGGACGAGTCGCTATGCCTTGTATTAGAGATACACAAAGCAGTGGAGCTTAAAGACATAAGTAACTGAAAACGTAAGAAACAGCTATAGCATTATTGCAAGCCACACATTACACATCATGTAAGGTCACGTTAAACACACACACACACACACACACACACACACACACACACACACACAGCAGATATGGGAGGAATAGGGACCGGGCACGGGGATAGAAGGGGGGCCGTGTGCACATAAATGCTTCTACCACGTGCCATATTCTGGGGAGTGTCGTTCACAGACCAACAGCAAGCCCAGGGGTCGTGATGGGGTGTAGCTCCCGGGGCTGTTGCGGGGCGACGTGTGGAGAGGCTTAGGAGTAACCGCTGCACTCCCGAGGGTGGTGACGGTTCATGAGACCCCTGAACGTGCAGCCATCCCGCCTTGTCCCCCCACTATGAAACCTGGGCTGTTTTCTGAGGGACATCCCCAGGTCCCTCTTTCTGAGACGCAGCCAGTGATGTCTGCAAAATCCAGTTTCCCATCTTTTCCAGAATTTAGGTCTCCAAGAGTGGGGGGCTACCCGCCAAAATGCACTGTTCCACTGGCCGAGGGCGTAAGCAGAAAACTCTGTGCTGCGATGCAGGACACCAGACCTCGGCCCACAAAATGATGACGATGAGGTCAGCCAGAAGTGGGTGAGGGCTGGCCACGTTTCGTTTCTGATATTCGAAATGGCTCGGCCGCGTCGCGTTTATTTACGCATCAGACTATTAAGAGGGCACGGTGGTCTTGTCCCTGCTAATCCTTTATTAAACCAAAATAAAGTATAATTTCTGCATTCCATTATTAATATCCTCCCTCTGTGAAAGTGTCTCCCTCGGCAGCCCCTATTGACATTCAGTCTAGACACTGCTGGGGGAGCTCACTTCATGAATATCAATAGACGCGCCCCACAGACGCGGGCGGGCATTAAATTCCTTCCGAGCACGGCGGTTGACAGACTGTGAGTATAATAATTAAAAGCGCAGACGGTTTAAACGCCAGGTCGGCGTTCCTCAGGGCAGCAGGGCACTGGGTCACACGAGAACAATGTCTTTGTTGTGGTAGCTGAAGGAAGAAACTGAACCTTACATTTAGTTCATTTTGGCTTAGTGGATCCTACACTCACAGGGAGAAGAGGGCTTCTTTTCAAAATGCAGGAAGAAAAATTCAAAAAATGTATATAAGGAATGCTTCCCTTCATTGTCTTTGTCCTCCAACAGCTGAAAATCTACACGCTAATGGATTCATTAGAGGGCAGAGGAGGTCTACTTGGTGGCTGTCCCCTTTACTTGCCCCATTTATCCTAACCTTCATGCCAGACCCCACCCCCACTCCCGCCCTGCTCCTACGCCGTTGTTTCCGGTAGGAATTTGGGCTTCAGTATTTTTTAAAAATTCCCAAGTTGTTTCTAATGTACAAACAAGGTTGCACTAATGGACTAAATGCACTAAATGCTCTGGTTCTCAAACTGGGGTGGACATAAGGTTCACCTGGGATGCTTGCAAAAAATATATACATATCCATGATCTACTCCCTGGGAATCTGGGTAGTGCTTGGGTGCAACTCAGAAATCTGCATTAAAACAAAACAAAACAAAACAAAACAAAACCACTCAGGGATTCTGTCTGAAGGAGTCCAAGGAACCGATATCGAGAAAACTAGACAGGTTGCATTTTTTATTTTGAGCTTAAACATGCCCTTCAATCCCAGCTGCTGAAGGAATGCAGGCCAAAAGGCAGGACTTCACTTTGATGCCTTCAGGCCAAGTACACGTCACTGATAACATTTGCGGGAGCCAGCCCGAAAGAAGATGGGGAAAGAGAGGCGATCTGACCGATGCTCTCTAACTTCCGTCTCAGAGCATCCAGGTAGAGAGAGGTTGCACATCCTTCCCTAGACCCAAGTGCTGAAGAAAGGAAAGCTGGAGTTCCTCTTCTGTTCTTTCTAAATCCAAAGTCCCTGGGGATGAGAGCAGTGGGTCAGGGGTCTCCAATTCTGACTCTTCTGTTCCTGTACATTATGAGGCGAGCACCCAACTCTCTTGGTTTCTATTCCACCAGGTTGGGGCGTTGGGGGTGGGGGGGGTGACACCTGCCTCTTCTTGCTTTAGGAAGATCACATGAAGGGGAAGATTGGTACATGTGAAAGCACTTGAGATTTGTTGAAAAAAATATTATGTAGCTGTAATAAGGTTTAATTTGTAAAAGAATAAAATGGTGACATAGTTGCATATCCTGTGCAACTTGGCCATCGGACCATTTATTCACTCATCAAACATGACTTGAACACCTATTGTTTACAGAAGCTTGAAGATTGATTGGGGATGGTACGGGCTCTCTATAGACACAATATTTGAAGTGTGGTGCAATAAGGAGGTGAAGTGGGTGGGAGACAGTGAGAAATCCAGGAGACAGAGTGGGGAAATTGAAGGGGGCGGAAAAGGTGAGGGAGAATGCAGGTGGGAGTTGGACAGAAATAGAACACGTTTATGTCTGTATAAATGTTTTATACTTTACGAAATGCTTTTTCTAAATTGCATCATTTAATCCCATTCTTCTAAGACTTTAATCCCCAGAAAAATCGTCTTGAAGAATATCTGTTAAAACACATTCCTGGGTCCCCCTCCCACCAGAAATTCTGATTAGTGGGTTTGGGATGAGACTGGTGGTTAGGGGTCAGATGGTGGTCAATGGACAGACCACACTTGGAGTAGCACTGATTTAATTCTCAGCATAACACTTGGAGGTACATAAGGCTGGCATTATGACCCCCATTTATATTTCTCATTTTCCTAAAACGAAACAAAAGAAAAAGAAAAAAAAACAACAAGAGGAAATGGAAGTTCAGAGAAGTTAGGGAACAAACATAGGGTCCCAAAGCTACCAGCACTATTTTATCCAAGCCTTGGGCTCCTCTCTGTGTGAATGATTCAAGCTCAGTATTCTCTGAGGTTGTGCATGGGGGAATCAGAATGATGGCCGTTGCCTGCAAGGTGGAGAGAGTTGCCATGGATACAAATATTGTCTTAACGGTTTGTAAGGAATTTCCTTTAACAATTCATTTTCTAAGAAATTGTCCCAGCAAGATAGAATCTACTTCTGCTTCTTAAAGAATCAACATTCCCACAGCAGGAGAACAAGATTCCAGAAGTTCCCTTTGTGGAAATTGGCAAGGTCTGTAGCCTCCTTGAAGTTAAGTCTTAACCACCTCTTGGGACTGTTATGAGGATTAAATTGGCCTCAAGTACTTTTTGGGAGTTCCCAACACATAGTAGGTGTTCAATAAATGCTAGTTCTCATATTTCCCTTTTTATTCTTAACCCACCTACTCATAACTGAGCACTAGTAAAACAGTGAGAACTTAACATGTGTCCACATGTGAACTAGGTCCTTAACTTACATTAATTCTCATGATAACCCCAGGGAGCAGGTGCTATTAGCTTCCCGTTTCATAAACGAGGAAACTGAGGCACAGAGTGATGAAGATCTTTCTGTATTCACACACTGATCAGCGGTGACACCCAGCTATCTGCTTCCTGAGCCTGCTGTCCTCATTGTGAAGTTGCTTTCCCAGCCTGTCAATCAGGACATTTCCATTAGTTAAAAGGTGAAAGTGAAGGGGTAAGATTAGAGGAGTAATCTGACAGCCTGACTGCCAAGCCTGACCTTTTCACCAGCACCCACGTGAGGTGAGTAAAACGCAGCCCCATGAACATTGCTCACGCGGTGGAAGAGGCACCCTGCTGAGTTTCCTGGGACAGGATGGGTGGAAAATGGCTCTCCCCTCAATGCCATCCTCACTTCTTTTGGTCCTGAGTCTTTTTGGCAGAAAGCACAGACTTTTGCTATGTAATCCTTGCAAATGCTTGTTACCTTACCTGTCTGCTCTTGAATTGATAAAAGAATCTCTCTGTCTCTCTCTGCCCCTTACTCATCCTAATAGTTCTTGGATAAATCTAGTGCTTCAGTATGCTGTGTGTGCAGGCAGTGTGAACTTCTGGGGGTATAAGAGCGGACCTTGTGCCTGTCATTCCAGGGCTTTCTAGCTGGTGAGGGAGATGAAGAGAGAGACTAAGGAAGTGACTGCACTATGGACCACAGAATCTCCAGCTTCCATCAGGGTCCCACGCGAAAGCAACGTGGCCCCGTGAGAGAACAGGAGACAAGAAGCGAACTTTGTTGTCCGTCAGTCAGGAAGCAGGGTCTGCAGAAGACGGTCTCTAAGCCGACATTTTTTTTTAGGTATACAGTAAAGTTTATTTACATATTATTACATTTACAAATGTTTACTCTTTTTTTTATAATTAAGAGAAATACCTTTATTAAAGCAATTTTCACCAAAAGTTTAACATATTAATATGTATTAAACATCTTTTGCTATTTTCTTTTGAACTGACATTTTAAAGGTATAAATAGAAATCAACTAGGCCGAAAGGGCGGGAGGAGGGGAGGGAAGAAGTGGGACCTCTCTACCGGGTGGGGGAGCAGGGCAAACTCAGGGAACTGAAAGAACGTCTGACTGCATAAGGGCACACTGGCAGACCCTAAAGAAAGCTGACTCAAGAGAAAAAAAGCAACCTATACATAAGGTAGGAAGAACATAAGGTCACCCACTGATGTAGTAAATGTGGACTGAATTTCTACCACGAGCCAGTGTCTGTTAAATGTAGAAATGCCACAAAGATGAACAAGATGTGTATTTGTCTGGTCATTGGAACTTACTGTAAATTCCTCTAGGAGAGGGCCATGTGTCACTCATTACTGCACTTTGCATGAAGTAGGCCATCAGTGACTATCAGTTGAATAAAAGGGCAATTTTGGTCACTAATTTTGTTTTATTGATCAAATAAACAGCAATGCATCAATAAATCCATATTTAAACACATACACACATATATATATGTTTGTATATGTATGTATGTACACACACACACACATACCCCAAAGCTTCACCCCAGATATAACGACATACAATCCTTAGGGAAGGGACTTCAGCTCCATAATTATTTAAGTAGCCAGAAATGATTCACAGGTGCAGCAGTGAGTGGTTGACAACCTGGTTGATATCGAGTTTAATTGCTTGGGTTCCCGCTTGCAATATGCAAACATTAAAACACAAACATGTTATCAGGGAAGTGGTTAATCACACTTTTGCTTCCCCCTAAAACTTGTGGAAAACCATGACGGAACCCCAACAGCAGTAGTAGTGGGCTCACATCTCACGTGGAGACTGGGGAGCGAGCTGTTTGTAGGAGGGCATATTGAGAATAGTTAGAATTCTACGCCCCAAACCCCATAGCAGGTCTGCTCAGACCCCTCAAAGGAGCATATGCCCTGGTTAGAGATCATTCCTGTGGGAAAACTCCCTTTATTTCTCATTTGCTCTTGAACCTGGTGACTTGTTGAAAGCATAACTTCTTACTCCTACCAATGAACTTTGACAAGGGACACAGAGCCTGAATCTTACAAATGAATCTGCTTCTCTGCTTCCGACCTTAGCCTCCACTTGGTCGTCAGCCATGGCAGGTGAATGTTCACATGTAGCTTAATTAGTTAACAATAGGTAAGTGCTTCAAGAGCTCATCTACTTGGCATTAAAGGACAATTACCCATCAACACTGACTTCCCAGGGCACTGGATGAAGGTGAGTCATATACCCTTCCCTGAGTGAAGGAAATTCAGCCAGGACAGGCTGTTTCGCTCAACTCCCCAAGAACTCACAAACACACAGGATGGTCCGCCCAGCCGGCGAAGCTCAAAGAGCCAGAGGCGAGAGCCCCGTTAGGACAGGCAGAAGTGAGGGGGGACACGAGCATCTCTTCGCCCAGGCTCACCTGGGCCAGGTGAGCTCCTGTAATAACCCGGACCGGCTCTACCTGTGACTGACTCCATGTGTTTTACAGGAAACCTTCCTATTTGAAAGAGAGATGCTAAGCTTTTCAGTGCCTCCAGCGAAACATGTTAGTGCCTTGATCCCAAGGGCGGGGATCACATAAATCTCCGCAGGTTTCGGTGGGAATACTGAGCGCTCTCTCGGCTGACGCATCGAGGAATTAAAGGAGCGTCACAGCTTTGAACTGTTGTCAAAAGCCGCATGGAGTCTCATTTCTGGAAAGGGTGTTGCATTTTCTGTGATTTACTTTGGAAGCATCTCCTTCTCAAATCTTTCCCTTGTTTCCTCCACCTACTGGGGTTCTACTCCTCCTTTGGCTCTGACAGGAAAGGTTACATACCAGAAACATGGAGACTGGAAATAACTCAGGGAATCTGCCTGTCATCATACCATGTTGCAATAAAACATGGGAATTTCACTATTTTGTCAAGAGCTTGGTTTTGAAAAGATTTATATGTCTACCTACCTATACATACACCCCATGTACACCTCTTTTTTGATTGTTGTTTTTGGATTTTCTTTTTTAGAACAAGAATTTGCAAGCTTGAGAAAAAAATCTTGTTAATACAAGATTGGAGATTTTTTCCTCTACTTGGTATTCTCAGTCTCCTGTTGGACAAATGTGTATTGTTAAAGGAAAGTACTAGCTTCTATATAAGCTCAGATGAGTGAGTTTCTAACTTATTATGGTCATGTCCTGAAGACAGCTTGGATAATTTGGGTTCACTCATTCATTCATGCATTTGGCACATTTACATTTGGGGCCTACTGAGTATCAAGGCCATCTTCTAGCACATGAAGAGAATAAAAGGCAAAAGGAAGGAAACTTACTTTGAAGAGCTTACCAACTTGTGAAGAAGATAACAAATCTGTATAATATGTTATGGGGGAGAAGATTCAGATATCCCAAGAAAAGTGCAGACCAACTGTCTGAGAATTGGTGGGAGGAAGGCATTGGCTATGGATGGATCACAAAGTTTCAGGCATCGCTTTGCGGGGGAAGAAGGCAGTCAGCTAGGCCTTGAAGTGTGGTGAAAACATGAGAACATTGAAATGGTAAGAAAAGGAGGCCCCTGGAGAAATACAGTCAGATCCTGGAGCAGAGCTGAGGAAGCAACTGCTGTTGGTGACCTTGAATGTATAAGAATTCCCCCCTTCTCTTATGTAATTTGTTCTCAGTACTGTCAGCATGCAGGGTAAAAGCACAGAAAAGGCAGCAGGGAGTCACCCATGGATAGGGTAGATGCCAGTAAAAGCCAAAGAAAAGAACAGAAGAAAGAGTGGTTAAAACGGAAAAGTACAGAATCCAAGATGGAGTGACCCTAAAAGAGGTGGGATGTGGGTCAGTACATACTTTGCATTCCGAGGACTTCAGTGAATGTGGTGTCTTTCAGGTTCCAAAGACCTTAATGAAGGCAAGTAGGTAGAGGTCCCACAGCTCAAGGATGCAAATTCCATCAGACAAAGTGAGAAAAGGGGAGGCGAGAAGACAGGAAACTCAGCAAGCTGCTGTGAGGAGGAAGTACTATCTGAGGGCCTTACTTTGTCAGGGGCCAAGGACAGCTGCAGTTTTGGGGTGGAGTTAGTGGGACCAGACAGTGGGTAAAGGTAATGAGACCTGATTACAGATGGATGGCTACTCTGTGCTCTTAGATTCAGGTAAGGAGACCTGGCAGTTCTGGTGTGGACTTCGGCTTCCGTCCTTCTGACCCTTGGATGAAATGGGTCCAGTGGCAGGCAGAGACAACGAGAATGTTAAGCAAAGGTATAGCCCACTGCTCAGGAACTTCATGTGTGACAGACAGAATAATGGTTCCCCAGAACCTGTGAATGTTTTACCTACATGGCAAGAGAGTATTTGCAGATGTGACTAAGTTAAGGATCTGGAGATGGAGAGATTACCCTGGATTTTCCATGTGGGCTCAATGGAAACACAAAGATCCTTCCAGGAGGGAAGCAGGGTATCAAAGCAGAGAGATGAAGGGAGGGGATCTGAGCCAAGGAATACAGACAATGTATGGAAGCTAGCAAAGGCCAGGAAACGCATTCTTCCCGAGCCTCCAGAAGCAATACAGTCCAACTGTCATTTTGATGTGAGTCCAAATAAGACCCATATTTGACTTCTGACCTCTAGAAATATAAGGTAATAAATTGGTATTGCTCTAAGCCACTAAGCTGGCGGTAAAGTTCTTTTTCAACAGCAGCAATAAGAAAACAATCCATTGGGCTCAACTGCAATGTTGGAAAACATATTCCTAGGTAGCAGATGTCAGCGTTAGCTAGAGGCTGGCCAGACGGAAATGATGGGCACACTGTGGGGGCCCCGAGAAAGGTAGGTGCAGAAGCAGGTGGAACAGTAAGGGAAAAGGAGGGGGTGAAATATAAATGCTTATCTCAGATGCTCGCAGAGGAGAGTGGGACAAAATTGCTCAGTACAGCAACATGGAATATAAGAACTGCTAAATACATGGTTTAAATATATAGTTTAAAAATGGTTTGTTGGAATGTTGACTCTCCCACAGGCAGGCGATCCCTTGGAGGGCACAGACCTCAGAGAACACATCACGTGGAGACAGTTTTCTATCGGGAAAATTGGATTATCGAAAACCAAGTGAAGACTTGAGGTGGGGAAAGAATTTTGTGCATGGACGGGAAAGGGTAGAAAGAAGGAGAACAAATGATGGGCATCCTTCCCATCCTGGTCCTACCTGTTTGCTTGGCTGACTGCTTATAAAAGCTTCAGGGTGTTTTAGTACCAGCTGAGCATGTTACTTCATTCTACCTCCAGCTGCCTCCCTGAGTCACTGCCGAGTCGTCTACCCTGCAGCAACTGCCCGAGATCTCTTTGAGATAGGTCCTCCACTCACTCATCTCGGTACTGCCATCACCTAGTACAATGCCCAGCAAATAGCAAGAGCCCAACAAATCTTCACCCAGTGAATGAACAAAGGGACAGCTGTTCTACTTTTAAAGTATTTAAAGATTTTTTGCAATCAGAGGTTCTTACAAGGCAGTGAGTCATCTTGGGCTCAGATTCGTGGTCCAGATGAATGGTTTTCAAAGGCTGATCCACACCAGTCCACCAGCTGATGGCAGACCAGTAAGGATGCTGGTTCCCCATCCTACGAATGAAGTTTCTCTGACAAACTCAGAAAGGACTGCAGGTCTGTGAACTCTTGGTCTTGACCTCAAAGAAGGCAGATCAGTATGGACTAGGGCGAAGAGAGAACAAGTCATGGAGAAGTTAGGATCTGGACTGAGCCTTCAAACACAGGCAAGTTCAGGTAGATGAAGAAAAGGAAGAACAGCAAGGGCAAAGGTACAGGAGGGCAGACACTGTAACAAACAGTATTCTCTATCATTTGGCCTTTCTGCTCAAAGCACCACTCATGACGTCTATCATTTATTTCTGCATAATAAGTCACCCCCAAACGTGCTGTCTTAAGCAGCAATCATCATCCATCGCCTTTCAGTTTATGAGGGTCAGGAATTCAGGAGATTGCTTTCAGATGGTGATTGGGATGTGGCTTATCCCAAAGGGCTCTTTAGGCTGAGGCCTGCTTTGGAAAGACTGGAGAGGCTGAAGGTTGGGAGACCTGGGGCTTTCTGGGCATCTTACTGTCCATGCTGTCCCTCTGTACGGTTTGTGCAGCCTGGTGACTTCCCATAGTTGGGGGACTTGGGGCTCCCTGATCACGTGTTCTGAGGGAGTGCACTGGCAGGAAGACGGAGGGGCAGAGAGAAAGAGAAACTAAATGGTGGTGCCCACATGGCATCCAAACAGGCATGCAGCTGAAGAGATGAACAGGAGACAGACAAGGGGCCCATGACCTCCGAAGTGCTTAATTTACTTCAGTCAAACACCAAGAGGCTTCTTACTGGTCAGCAGTATGGACTGTATACCACATAGAAGAATCATCATAAAGAATACCAAGTTCAAAAAGTAGCATTTAATATGGTTTTATCCTAAGGAAATCCAATACATCTTTCCATTCTTTTCGGCAGCTTTTAATAATCCCCGAAGGCCAGGAATCATATTTATAAAGGAATAGGTTTTCTACAGCTGACTCATCCCTGTCATCAGAGCCAAAAGACTTGAGTCCCCTGCCCACAACTTGACAAACATGACCCTGAGCAAATGCTCAAATTCCTTCTTGATCTAGCTATTTATGTGTCCAACTTCATCTCTTTTTATATTTTCCTCAAGCTTCTCAGTCCCACTTTGTGTACTACCTGCTATTTCCCAAAAGCACCAAACTCCCTCATACTTGTTTGCTTTTTGTCCACTGTCATCCTTCTACTTGAGATGCTGTCCTTCCTGAGCTCTCCCTGCCCCTGGCAGGCTCTTCCTCCCGCCCTCTGCTCTAGGACAGTCACCCTGTCTCATTAGAATTGTCAGACTGCACCCTCTGGGCTCTTCCAGCCCTCTGTGCATCTGTACCATTGCCCAGGCCTTGCTGTTTTCACTACTAGACTCTTCATGTCTGCAGTGGGCATAACGCCTGACATAATAATCCATCAATAAACATGTAGTGCATTTCAGTGAATAAATGAATGCATAAAGGCAAGAAGGAATGAATGATTTTAAAACGTAGACCACCCATTCTTTGGCTTGACTGCACAGTGACACATTGGGTTTCACAAGACAGGGGAAAAGTGATCTTTTCATGGTCATCGCACTGTCACAACTGAAAAATCAACACTAAGAGCAAGACTCGTGTCTGGAGAACACAGCGAAGGTTGGCTTGCTGTGCCTTTGAGACCCCAGCCCTCGCTCCTGCTGAGAATCCCGTGCCAAAGCAAAGGCGAGCTTAGGGAGCGCCACGGCTGATGGATCTCTTCGTATCAAGTGCAGAGTCCCTTTCGGGTTTTGGCTACTAGGGACGGTGTTCCCCTTTTTCTGCTCCAAAAAGATGTAACTGAGGAATTCATTCCTGGCCGGCTGTGGATGCCTATCAGTGACAATGGCCATCTGACTGTCATCTCACACCATCTGCTGGGACAGCGACGAGGAGGAATGGAGGTCTGGCCCTGCTTCTTTTTCACCCCAGCAAGACACTGAGCGACCACGTAGCCCTGTGGCCACACGGATGTCTGCTGTGAGCTTGCGACTGTCACCCACTGGAAATTCGCCTTAACCTGTCTGAGCTTCAGTTTCTTTCTCCATGATTTGAGGATTAAGACCTCCTGGTGCTCAACTCAAAAAATGAGAGCTGTTGTGAAGACTGAGGTAAGTTTAGCACAAGAACCTCGCCTGTTTTCCAGTACGTAATAGGCGCTCACAGATGTTCCATCTTCTCTTCCCTTCTCCCTCCTGACCCTCTTCAGAAGAGAACATTCTAGCCATCCATGATAAAGAGGTCATTTCTGGCTTTCCTTTTCTGCTTAGTAAGGACAGGGCAGGGCTCTGGTATCTTGTGCATATCTCTCTGGCTTGCATACCCAGGCACACCCATCCACACAGCTTTGTTTCCTTAACCTCAAGTTATGTAAGGAGTAGGTGTAGGGCCCTGGATTTATTTCCACAAGGACATGTTTCAAAATCCCTGCTGATTGCTCTAGGCTGTGAGTATGAAAGAGAGAGGCCCACACATGTTCCCTGCTTGAAGCACCAGGCCTGAATTAGGTCATGCAATCACTGCATTTTTCATCATTTCACAAGCTGTTGCTATGACAGCAGGTTAGGGCCACAGAGCATAAAGTAAGAACAGGTAGTTACTTAACCTTGCTCTGTATTTACACATGCATTTTGGCAGGGAAATGGTGACTCATTCCCCTCTCTGGAGTACAAAGGGTAGGCCAGCTCCTAATGACTCTATCAAAGGCTACTTTCCCCCACCTTCAGATAAATTCTCTAAAGCTGAATTTAATCTCTGGATATATGGGATGTGTTAGAAAGAGTATTAACCTGTTCTGACCCGTAGGGTACTATTGGGTAACACGGAGGGAGTACGCGGGTGGTATCCAAGAAACTCTCTCAAAGCCTGTGGGAAATGAAATAAACAATAGCTGATGATTCAAAGATTGGTGATAATGCCCAATCTTTATAGTGATGAAAGGCACCTTCCTACTATGTGCCAGGTGCTTTGTGTACATTTACTCTAATCCTTATGTCAACCCGGCTCAGTTTGTCACTGATACTCAGGCAGGTTAAATCATTTCTCCAAGGTAAGAATGGTAATAAGCAATAGAGTGGGACTTAATCCAGACATGTCCAATGCTGAAGCCCAGGGACCTTACCCTGTGTCACACCACCTCCCTGCAGTTCAGGTGGGGCATTTTGACTGCTGTTCATCACCCCAGAACTGCCATTACACTCGGATCTACTGAGACTGTCAGTCACAGGGCCGCCCCTCCTCTCTCTGCCACTCGTAGACTATTGTAGCCTTCTGCGTTTTAGTAGTCACACTTGTACAGAAGGCAGTTGAATGAACATGCATTTTAAAACACTCCTTATGAGATTCTGTTTCCTTGGTTACTGGTTACTTGTCCTGAGGTCTGGTTTTTCTCTCTTTCCTTGATTCTGAGAATTAGCCATTGGTTGTTGTTTTTGTTGTTGTTTTAATTGAAGTAAACCTGGGACAGTTTCTGTTGCATACAGCCGTAGGCCCTAATCAATAGGTACACCACTGTGGAGCACTTGGGTAAGAACTTGGTTGAACCCAGCAGCCCCATATCCTAAGACAATAATCCTTAAACTCTAACAAGCATTAGAATAACCTGGAAAGCTTGAAAATACTTACATATGGGGCCAATCCCCAGAATTTCTGACTCAGTGGGTCTGAAGTAGAACCTGAGAATTTGCATTTCTAAGAAGTTTCTGGACCATGCTTTGAGAACCACTTCTTTAAGACACCCACCCAAGTATGTTCTGATGGTCTGGTGACTAGAAGTAATTGATGGGTGTGACTATGCCTCCCATGACATCAACTCCTCCAAAAGCCATCGGTGAATACACAACTTCAGTTTAACTGCCAGAACACACAGTCACTCTGTTCTCACACTTCTGCATCCCTGTTTGGTTTCTTTCTTTACTTTTCTCCTTCCTTCCTTCTTTCCTCTCCTGTCCTTTCCTTTCTTTCCCTTCCCTTCCCTTTCCCTTTTGTTTTTTATACACTTTGTCTTTCTGTAGAAAGCAAGGCCAAAACTTCTTTTTCTTAAATTCCAAACCACATATATTTTCTAAAACTTTAGTTTTTAGGGCAGTATCAGGTTCACAGCAACACTGAGCAGAAAGGACAGAGCTCCCCCCTACCCTCTGTCCTCACACGCACACAGCCTCCCCCACCATCGACATCTTTCACCAGAGCAGAACTTTGTTAAAACCCACGAACCCACTCGGACACGTCATTATCACTCACAGTCTAGAGTTTACATTACAATTCACTCTTGGTGTTGTACATTCTATGAGATTGACACAATGGAATATATCCACCACTGCAGTATCATAGAGGATAGTTTCACTGCCCTAAAAATCCTCCGTGCCCTGCCTATTCATCTCTCCCGCCCCCGGCCAATGACAACCACTGATCTTCTTACTGTTTCTATAGCTTCGTCTTTTCCAGAATGTCCTATCGTTGGAATCATACAGCATGTCGCCTTTGCAGATTGACTTCTCTCACTTAGCAATATGCATTTAAGTTTCCCTCATCTCTTTTTGTGGCTTGGTAGCTCATTTACTTTTAGCACCAAATATAATATTCCATTGCCTGGATATATTACAGGGTGTTCACCCATTCACCTACTTAAAGACATCTTGGTTACTTCAAAGTTTTGGCAATGATGTATGAGGCTGCTATGAACATTGGGTGTTTTTATGTGAACCATATTTCAATTATTTTCAGTAAATACCAAGGAGCACCACTGCTGGATTGTATGGTAAGAGTATGATTTGCTTTATAAGAAAATGCCATACAACCTTTTAGATTGGCTGTACCACTCTGGGGATCCACCACCAATAAATGAATGTTCCTGTGGTTCTATACGCTTCAGCAGTTGGTAGTGTTCAGGATTTTGGCCATTCTAATATATGTAGTAAGATCTCATTATTATTTTAATTTGAAATTCCTTAATAACATATGATGTTGAATGTCTTTTCATACACTTACTTGCCATCTGTATATCTTTTTCAGTGAGGTGCCTGTTCAGGTCTTTGGCCCATTTTGTAATTGGGTTATTCATGTTCTTATTGCTGAATTTTAAAGATGCATTGAACTAAACACGTTATCCCAATCAATTCATGCTAAGGAGATGATTCTACAGCAAAGGAGCTGTAAGAACATGAAATGGTCTATTGTAGCATTATGTATAATAGCACAACCTGAAGGTCCTAAGTGGCTTACAAATTGTCATAGATTATGTGCTTCAAGAATAATAATCTTCAAGGTTGTGAAAGCATGAGGAAATTTTTGCAAAACAATGTTCAGGGGGAAATAGCAAGATGCAATAATATATACACTAGGGTTGCGAATATGTAAAATGGGATTAAATTTTAAAAGTCTTGGAGGAGAAATTTAATTTTCATCCTTCTCTAGAATATTGCACATATAGCAACATAAACTTTTCAGTGCTAAGGAAAACAATGATGCCCAATGCAACAGTCACATAATTGCTGATGGTGTTCAATCCTGGCACAACCAGCTCTGTGTCGAGGTGGGTGGGAAAAGCACTCATCTGGTGGTCCCAGAAATTATAACACTTAGTATGGACAATTAGTTCTCTGGCCACATAACTGTGAAAGAGCCTTTTCAGCCCAAGCCTCCAATAGCCTTGGAGGAGAGTAAAATCACTATAGCAAATGTCAAGGCCAAAGCCTCCGTACAATTACGTCATGTTGCTCCATCTCTGGGTTGCATGAGCTTTCTTGCTGCCACCTGGAGAGCGTCTGCGATTAAGCTCCTACATAGAAGAATGGTGAGAAATGGGACTGGAACATCTCAAATGGGCATCAGTATTATTTTCTTTGTCTTGATAGTTAAGCAAATAATACAAATGTTCATTTCAGATGTGATTTTCATATTGGATCCAGATATCAAGTCCCTGAGTGCCCCCAATATTTTAGGTTATTGAAGTCACTCTGTCCTTTACTGCTTTAAACAGAATCAAATCAAGACTTGACACCCCATAGAGGTGGAAACCCAAAGTTCTCCCTCGTCTTAACCTTACCCCAACTTTTTCTCAGATCATCATGGGGAGATTATATCTTCAGGAATTACACTTTTCACCAATTCTACCCAATTTTCTCTGACTTTTTTCTTCTGCTCTGCGTGTCAGCTCCTTCTGGTGGTGTTCCTTTGGGGTTCTGTAGGATCTGAATGCTCCTCCCTTCTCACATATTTAACTGATGTTTTGAGGGTACAGACATAGTGGCCAGGAAACACTCACAGGGCATCACAACAAGCAACGTAATGCTGGCTCTTAGACGCTACCGTTCCTCTGTCCCTGAGTCATCCCTGCTTTGGAGAACCTGTTGCTGGCTAACATTTATTCTCAGGCCACAACCCCCCAATATCTTTCTAACCCCCCACTTTTTTCCATCTTAATTTCCACATTTCTTATCTTTTAGGGACCCTTTAACCCATTTACTTGGACTTCCCTGAAGTAAAAAATTCTTAGTAAATTTTACACAATAATTTAAATTTCTTTGTATTACTCTCCTACCTACTAGGTCATTGTATGAGATCTCTTAAGTATGTAGATAGGTTGAGAATTTCTCAAATCATCAACCTAGAGACTTTTTGCATAATAATCTTCCTGTGATCGCTTTCCTTTCACAATTTATTATGAACAGCAAGATGAAACCAAGCAGAATCTTCAACGCTATTGCTTGAAAAATCTCCTCAGCTAAATACCTGAGTTGATTAATTATAAGTTTTGTTATTCATATAACTTCAGGGCACAGTTCTGCTAAGCATTCTGCTACCGCATAAGCATCTCCTTCACCCTATTTTCCAATAACATTTCCATCTGAGTCCTCATCAACCACACTTCTAATATCCATGTTTCTACCAATAGTCTGTTTATGACGATGTAGGTATTTTCCAAGAACATCCATAGTCTACTAATAGTTTGTTTGAGAGAATCTAGATTTCTTTTTTAATCGTGCTTCTCAAAATTCTTCCAGCTTCTTTCCATTGGCCAATTACAAAACAATATTCTCATCTTTTTGTTATAAAACCTATGATTTTTATCATTTGAAAAAGTCCAATGAGTACACAAAACATTTCTAATAAAAATTCCAGTGGCGATATAAATTTGGCAGTGAGAAAGGATAAATGAATGAGAATACCTAAGACCATATTTAAAAAAATAATATGAGTACTAAATACGATATTAACATTATAATAAATAAGATTTGATTTGTATGAATGAAATAAAACAGAAAGTAGTCTAATAACAAGAGAATTTATTTATCACTTAATCTCTGCTAGGTCCTATTCTTAGTGTTTTACACAAATGAACGCATTTAACATTTATAACAATCATTTCATATATGCATATGCATGTATCCTTATGACTGCATGCATAAAATATGTTCCCTACAAAGCTTATAAAATCTGACTCAACAAGAAGTAGAAAACTTGATTATTCCTGTAAAAATTAAAGAAAGTAAACCAATGGTTTAATATCGCATTACAAAGAACACACGAGGTCAGACAGTTTTCTGGGTAAGTTTTACCAAACATTCAAGGAAGAGATAATTCTAATCTTAAATAAACTCTTCAGAATATAAAAAGAAAGGGGATATTTCCAAACTCATTTTACAAGGCTAGAATAACCTCGGTAACCAAACCACACAACTCTAAAAGATTAAAGGAAAATTACAAGCCACATTACTCATAAAGATAGATGCAAAAACTGAATAGAATATCAGCCAACCTAATCTAGTAGTATATACAAATAAAAATATATTATGACCCCCACCCCTAGCAAATCAAGATTGGTTTAACATTTAAAAATTAATTAGAACAGTTCACCACATAAACAGATTAAAGGAAAAAAATCCTTATGATTATCTCAGTAGATAAAGAATAATTATTTGATAGGTTTAATATCTTAACAAACTACAAAAGAGAACTTCCATAACTTGACAAAGGGTATTTACAAAACATCTAAGCAAATACTAGGTAAGGAGCTATTTTAATTATATCCCCAAGCGATGGCAATGCCTTAACATCCGGATGGTGGCCTGTATTTGGGGTGGGTAGTAGAAGTGGGAGTGAATAGATACGGGAGAATTTACCATCTCCTTGATGGCAGAGACCCATCACACATCTTTTAAGAGACACCTAGCCTAGGGCTCTGCACATAACAGGTGTCCAAAAACATGCTTATTGATTGGTAGGTAAGTGGGTGTATAAGACACTGCCATCATTTCACAGTGGTGTAGACTGGAGAATATTAGAGCCTCCAGAAGATTCTTCCTTAGAGCTGAGCTCTGGTCACAATTTACCCATGGTGCTCCTAGTACCAATCATTACACTTTTCATATTTAGCTGCCAAGTGACCTCATTTGTTCATAAGCTCAAACTAGAATTTTCCAATCAAAATTTGTTCTGGATAATTACTTTCTTTGAATATTAGCCATAATAATAGATGCTATAAACAATGTAAGTTTTCTTTCAGTGTTTGAAAGTTCTCGGGCAAACATTTGGCCTTCAGAACATTACGAGATGGAGCAGGAAAAGCCCTAGATAAGACCTGAAGAGAAGGGGAATTTGGTCCTGCCTGGGTTACTAACCAGCGATGTGACCTTTGTTGGTATTTAAAATTTTAGGCCCCTATTTCCTAATCTGAAATGAACTACATGATTTACTCATTGATTCCAGAAATTAAAAAGGTATTACGTATCAGGCATTATGCCCCTGCCTGTTTTAAAGAGGTGCTGGGAAAACCAACAGGAATAGAATTTATGAAAAGCAGACTGTGGAAGGCAACGTGCTGTACGAAAGGCTGGTGGGGCTGGGAGTATGAGAATCCAACAGCTACTGATTTATCACTTAAGTCTCAATCACATCTTATGTATTTGCACAATGCTAGGCTCTAGGGGGGTGCTGGCAAAACAGTTAAGCACTGAACTTAACACCAGGACCAGAAACGTCCTTTGCAATACAGAGGAAAAGGATGAATCCTAGTCTGCCTTAACTCTATGTGCGACCTTGATCAAACCTCCCAACCGTCCTTTTAAGAGTTACTGAAACAGTGGAGGGGTGAGCTTATGTGGAGCCTGATCCCAGATCACGGAGGGGATGGGAAAGTTAGACGGGGAAGGGAGATGAAGCAGTAAGGAGTGCACGAATGATCCATTACCACTGTGGGCCTCCGGAGCTCAGTCCATCTCAGGAATCTCATAAAATGCGGCTCCAAATTGCCCCCCCCCCCCCCGAGGGACAGGGCAGCTGGGACACGGAGCCACTGATTATTTTCTCTCACTGTGTGAGGGCTGCCCCTGGCACTTCAGGGCTGCTGTGCGTGTGAATGAAAATGTAGCTGAAGCAAACGCCTGGGCTTCAGGTGAACTCAGGGCCGGGCCTGGGGGACGTGCAGTAGGAGAGCAGCACACCTGTTACAGTAACCAACCTCAGGGCCCATCTCCTCATCGATGAATAAAATCTTCTGATACATTACAGAACCGTCATGGCATTAAATGTTCTATATTCATTTTTTTACATTTTTATTAAACGTATGGGGGTGACACTGGCCCATAAAATTATGTAAGTTTCCAGTGTACAGTTCTATGCTACATCATCTCTAGATTGCACTGTGCGCTCCCCACCCAGAGCCATCCTTCCATCCTCATGTATTTGACCCCTCTTCCCCTCTGCCACCTCCCCCTCTCCCCTTACCCTCTGGCAACCGCGAAACTGTTGTCCATGTCTATAAATTTATGTTTGTTTGTTTGTCTGCTTCTATTTTCATTTTTGTTAAGAAGGAATGTTTGTCCCAAATCCTTTGGGGAAAGGGTGATAGCAATGAAAATACACAGCAGTATGGTTCTATAGCACATGAATCCTATGACCTGGGAAGCAGGGGTTAAGCCTGTGTTGTCTTCTGTTCATAATCTCCTTTGAGCACAGTCCAAGAGAAGATTTCGATAGGGACGTGATGAAAAAGGCCAAGTAGAAAAGTTTGGGTTCGCTGCAAATGTTTATTTAACTCAGACACTTCAAAAGCATTTATTGGAAAAAATTGTTTTCATCTTCAATCTGCAGATTTATGTCAGATGAATCAACATTGTTCACCCATCTCAGGGTCATAGCCTGGGGAAGTGAATGTAGTCAGCTGACCTGCAGGTCCAGCGGCACGAGGCTTGTTTGAGAAGCCTTAACATCCCAACGTCAACTTTCCAGCTGCCCTTCCCATGCTGGGGCAGAAAGGGCAACCTGAGCTGGGACCAATAAAGGACAGGTGGTTCTCAAGCCCAAGTGCTTATCAGAAGCACCTGGAGGGCAGCTTAAGTCCTAGATAGCTGGGCCCCACACCCCTAGAGTTTCTGACTTAGTGGGTCTGGAGTGGGGCCCAAGAAGAGGCATTGCTAATAGTTCCCAGGTGACACTAATGCTGCTGGTCTGAGGACCACACTGTGAGAACCAATAGCTGAGAAGGAGCTAGAGTCATACATGAGTGGGAAAAGATTGAAGTGCAAGTCACTAAGACTTCTGCTCAGAGTTGATTATCATTGTGGACTAACAAAGATCAGCCTCTGGTCCTTGGTTCTCAGAGATTTCACTGCCGGTTCACAATCTCAAAGGACATTTCTGTTCTCCCTTCAGCATTTTGCCCCAGTCCTCACCCATAATATACACACACTTTTCTCATGTCCCAGGATTCAGACTAGCCTTCCAAAACAAGCCTGTGCTTGGAAAAAAGAAGGGTGCATTTCACTAACGACCAGTCACTGCATGAAAGAAAGATGGGGGGATTCAAAATAAAGAAAAGGGAGAAAGAAGGAGGTGGGAAGGAGTAACAGAGAAATGGGGAAAGACAAGCAGATAGGACATAATGTTATGAATACACGTTATGCTCCATTTTCTGTGACTTCAAATTTTCACATATTTTAGAATGTTCAATTCTCACAAATGTTTTGCAAGACTTTATTATTATTCCCACAAGGGAACTGCGGTTTAAGCAGATAATGGGACCTACACAAGTAGACAAGACTTGCAAGAGGCTTAGGCAGGAAGGAATCCCAGAGAAATTCCTTCCAAGTCTAGAGAAATTTCTGCTGTTCTCCAACATCAGGAAGATGGCATCTATACAGAGAGATCACTAATGATTTGGAATTGGGAAGCGATGTCGCAGGGTGAAGCAGTGATTGGCTCAAATTTTCCATGAATTCTTTATTTTAAATCATGGCATGGTCTGTGGCTGTTGTTCCTGGCTCCCAGATGCAGAGGTAAATCCAAGGTACCTTTTCTAGTCTTGTTATAAAAATAAGGTAGCACTAAGTAATCTCCCTGCCTTTGCATCTGTTCATCTCACTGCCTAGGAGGCTCTCTCCATTCTAGGTAGGAGCTACACTACAGATACCTCAGGAAAAGTATTTCTGATCCAGAAGAGATCTCAGTACAGGGCTTCCCAGAATGCCCAGGAAGGTGACCCAGAACTGACCCAGGAAGGAGACCTCTCCATCCAGTTGGGGCCACAGTGTAACCCAACAGCTTGACAGTTAATGCTATTCAACCTGGAGAACATTTTAACAGTCCACTAGAAAGTGCCTACCAAATGATGACATGGATGATACTTTTCAAGGGCTGTTTTTCTATTCCAATTTTATAACATCAACACAAATACATCTAGATTTCTTCATTTAAGACAGGTCAGTGCTAATATTTGCCTGGCAGTATGTGGAGCTCCAAAGAAGCATGCAAGAGTCAGAACTATGAAAAGAAACAGTTTTTGCTTAAACATGAGGATAATTCCTAGCAGTTGAATCAACCAGATATGGATGATCTGGCTCAGGCAACCCAATCCCCCTTGGATGGTATGAAATCTGAGGCCAGACCAACACTTAGAGGGCTCACTATGAAGAAACAGGGAGTGGGGCTGGGTAAGCACTGAGCTCTTTGCCCTACATTGTCTGGGCAGAGTGGTCAAAAACACGCAATCCAGGGAGAGGTGAGGCTCAGAGGTAAGATCCATCACTGGCCATTTGGGACCCCCACGTCATTTAATTTTGGCGACACTCCATTTAAGATGCAGAGTAAGCACTGGTTCCTTATCACCTGGACTCCGAAAGGAGACGAGCTGGTAACGAAAAACGGCCTCTCTGAACCTGTGGGGAAGCACGAACTGTGGAAGTACACCCTCTCAGGGTCAGGTTTTTCTCAGCACAAACCACAACCAAATATAAACCTAACTTATAAATGATATTCAAATACATGGCTCCTTACCTGGGCCAAGAAGGAAATAGAAGGGCCTGGACTGGGATTAGAAGGGTGGGGATCACCTATGCCATCTGGTTGCGGCTCATTTGCATACAGAAAGAAGAGATTTGGTTATGAAGTCCCTTGCAGGGGTAAGAAAAGGGTGCCAGCCTTATTAATGCCACGTAATCTAATCTGTGAATTAAAACGATGATGCTTTCTTTTTTTAACATAATTCAACATCAATGTGTTTTTTCTTTTAAAGACAAACCCTAGTGATGATGCTTAAGTTAAAATCTGGGTCCACCTAACTTATGCAAATTATCTTAAAATAAAGAGTACTGCATACAAACAGGAAAATGGTATTTAATGAAGAAGTTTTTTTAAAAATAATCTAGAACTCCTTCCGTGAAAGAGCTCTCAAAACATTAAAAATGATTCCTCATAGAAGGGCCTTGCCGTTTGATGCCCTGGCTCCTCTATCTTGGAGAGCATTCTGGAACAAAGTGTATCTTATCTGAAATCATGAACACGTGTGTGTGTGTATGCACACATGAGTATGGGTACATGCATGTGTGGATGCATGTGTCTCTGTGTGTGTGTGTGATGCATGTTTGTGGTAAAACTAGAGGGGGGAGCAAAATGGAGCCAGTTTAGAAGCTTGAAGCCCAAGAAGCCAAAAGGGGCATCCACTAAGATCCCCAAACAGCAGTATGAGAAACACGAGGAAGGGTGCAGGGCCGGGACCGAAACCCAGGGAGCAGGTGAGGAGCATGTAGTGTCTCATGATGGGCTTTACACACAGGCACACCTGGTGCCAGCCTGGACCACTTACAAGTCACACTGACTGAGAAAAAGTATTCCTCTTCCCAGAGCCCTGGCTTCTTTGTTGGTTAAAACTGGAAGAATAACACCTGTACTATAGAATGAACGTGGTGCGTAACAGAGGTAATACATGTAAAAGATGTTACTCAATTCCTGGGACCTCAGTGCTTAGTAAATGCAGGCTGGAGTTACTGTGGAGTAAACAGAGCTATGTGCGAGCAAATACAAGCTACATCCATTCTCTGAACTGCAGCTGATGTGCTACTCAGCGCGCATGGGGCATCAGCCTCTAGCAAAAGGCTCAGAGAGCAACTGTGTAATATCACCGTGAGGTTTAAATAAAACTACACACATGAATACAATTATATATAATTTTCTGACACATAGTAAGCAGCCAGCAATTCCCAGCTCTTATTTTTATTAAGAAAATTTCTCTAGCCTTACGTTTGTACTTAAGATTAATCAGCATGCTAGAAAATGGTCTTGTTATGAATAGACAAGTTACAAAAAGGAAAATAACAAATGGATAATAAACAAAGAAAAATGTCCAACAACAAAAAATAAATTATAACAATGATGCTATTTTTATGTAATGCAACAGAGATTATTTTTTCCCTTTTAATGATAAGCCCCAGTGATGCTAAGCATTCATTAAAATAAGCGTGGTTATATTTTACCATTGAGAACTTACGTGGCAATGACATTGAGTGGTATGTAAAAAGAGCCTTTGTCTTCAAAATCTCTATCCAATAATTCCATTTCTTAAAGTCTAACCTATGAAAACTAATTACCAGGGGAAAATATAAATATTCTTCCTTGTAGTATTTATTCCAATAGCGAAAAATAAGGAACAACTTGAATAATTAATGGAGGAGGAATGGCTGCTTATGAAACTTCTACTCTGGCCCCATTTATTCAATAAAATATTATGCAGCTATTAAAAATAATGCCAATAAAGAATTTAAAACAACATATTAAAAGCTTACAATGTCATGTTAAGGACAAAAGGAGGATATAAAATTGTTTAAATAGCAGGTTTGTAGTATATAAAGCAACATATTAAACACAAAAAGAAAATACAGCAGTTTAATAGTGATTATCTGAGGATGCTAGTAAAATTTTTTTATGTTCTTCTGTATTGCAAAGTTTTCCTCTAATACCCATGACTTTTTTTTTCATAATAGTGATAAAAGCCCAATGAAATTTCCTTTAAACCTTCCAGCAGCAAGATTTTTTTCAGTACAGGGGTCAGCTAAGTACAGCCCACGTGTCAAATCTGACCCGCCACCTGATTTTGTAAATAAAGTTTTATTAGAGCACAATGGCACTCATTTACTTACGTATTGTTTATGGCGGCTTTTGCACTCAGACGGCAGAGCTGAGTAGCTGCAATAGAGACTGTGTGGCCCACAAGTGCCAAATAGTTACTATCTGGCTGTTGATGGAGAAAAGGTGCCAACTTCTGATTTAAGACATTGCACCCAGGAGATCTCAAGTAACCCAAGAGGTTGAAAGATGTTATTCAACCTGAAGAAACATTTCAACGTTGCAGTAGAAAGTGCCTGTCCAAGGATAAAATAAACAGCAGGTTGTCTAAGGTTGTTTGATTTTCCCTTTCGATTTTACAACTTCTACACAGACACTCGTAGATTTCTCCATCTAAAACAGGCCACTGACAATATTTGCTGCTAGTCCCTTTAGCCCGCAGCACGCACGAGACAGAACTGTAAGGAAGGTAGCTTTCCCTGAAAGAAAGGATGACTCCTGGCAGATGAATCATCCAGACATGGATGATCTTGCTCATGGATCCTGACCCCCTTTGGATGGTACAGAATCTGAGGCTGGACAAACACTTAGAGGAATGATTATGGAGAAACAGGCAATGGGGCTGAGTAAAGGCTGACCTCTCTCCACCTTTCAGCCCAGGAAGAGTGGTTGAAAACATGGTGTCTGGGGAGAGATGAGAGTCAATGAAGGATCCACCAAAAGTCATTTAACCTTGGTGACATCCCCACAACCTGATTCTGTGCCATCTGCCCACACACTACCAGGGGCAGGGGACTCCCTTTTGAGGCAGCCCGTTTCTATAAGCTGTCCCTCATTTATAAATACCAAAGAGCGTCCCTTGCATTGATTGCACCCCTTAACCCTTGGCCTGATCTTGGGAAGTTCCAATAGATTTATCTTCTCACTTGCAATGAGTAATTGGCTCTATATGGATGTTCTGGGTACAACTTTGGTTCCTAGTCACAATTTTAGAGCAACGTGCAAAGTCCCAGTCGACCATCTGTTACACTGTTGCTGACTGGCCTGATCACGGTGAGCTCAAGCGCGTTCTAAGAAGTCCAATTCCAGAAAATGCTTCACCCAGCCTAAAAGGCTGTGACACGAACATGAAGGCTTTGATAAGTCTTACAGTTTAGCTTTCCTTAAATGAGCACTGCTGCGGTGGCCTGCTTTACGGCGTATAAAGTATTCCCTTCATATAGTGCTCTCATTCATTCATCTACTTATCCATCCAAGCACCCGACATTGGGTGTGGACCGCCTCGCCTCTGGGTCTGCACTCTCAGCCCTGCCTCAGGCAGACGCGGCAGATCATCGACTATCCTCGGGCTGCAGAAGGGAGACCTGAAGATCAGAAACTCTGGCCATGAAAGGAGGTGGGGTTGGGAGGAAAGAAGGTGCTGGGCCTCACCGTGTCCTGTGGTACCCCAGACTTCGTCACACTCCGGCTCGGGAATGGTTAGGAGCAAAGCTCATGTACCAGGACAGAAAGTGTGGGGACAAATTCTGGCTTCTCACACAAGTCTGGCACTACAATTGAATACTAGGATCACATGGAGTTTTCCAACGTAATTTTCACAAGGTGCCATTTTCACGTTGCAGTGACAGAATTGAGTAAACATGGAGTTTCACTTCAAAATTTTTCAATTCTTTTTTTTTTTAAACACTTGATTATGTGATTTTAAATGTCAAATGGCTCCCTCTGGACTCTGGTTAGACTGACAAACAAGCAAAGGAATGACAGAGATGGGACTTGTTTGATTTGGCCACGCCACAGTAGACTGTCATGGAGGGCTACCTGGTGTCAGGTCACTCTGGATTTGGTGAGACCCTTCGTCAAAGCAGCTACCAGCCACAGGAGAATTCCAGGAAAATCTCTTTATTTGGAAGTGGGAGTGCTGGAACTCAACAGCAACGGTTTGGGATGGCTGACATGGAAAATGAAGTTTCACACGGTCCTAAATATAGCTTCCCGCCAGGCAGGTAGCACCTGCTTGCCAAATTTTAATGGTTGTTAACATCCAAAATGTGTATGAAGAAGGCCAATGTTTGGACAACTGAAATGCTTGTGAGATGGGTAAATCTGTCCCATTAAGAGAAGACAAGGGCTGAAGGAATTACTTAATTATCTCTCACTCCAAAGCTTTCTAAACTTTAAATTTAGGAAGCTCATCATTTACCTTAGTATAAATAGCACCTAAACAAACCAAGATAACAAAATTGCTTCTTAGGCTGACAACATATGTTTCCATGGAGAGAAAACTTGGAAAATCTATTTGCCAAAATAACTTAAAAGGAGATAAACAGAAACGGTCGGAAGAAAGGCCAATTGCGTCAAATAACATCGACCAAACGAGGCTTCTGAGAACTTCTACGACTCCTGTTTTCCACTAAATTCCTGTCAGCCAGGAAGCTCCTTGAGGGCAGGCAAAAGGCCTGCCTGCTTCCTCGCTCTTCTCCCAGCACCCGGCGCATGCGTGCGGAGACCCGGGCGAGGTGATCACCGACTCTGAACGCAGCAAAACGGCTGGTGTGGCTGAGACGGTCACGCTTAGTGGGTGAATGCACAGCACTGAGTGTGAAGTCAAAGGACCTGCATTTGTTCAGAGACGCAGTCTGGCTGCCCCCAGAATGAAGCAGGCAGGGTTTCTCAGAGGTGGGCAAAGCCGGGAGGTCCGGTGCTCATTTTGGCGACATTCTTTTTGGGAGGCTCTACGCCTCCAGGTCCTGAGCTTTGGCATGATGTCCTTCTACAGGTCAAGGACTGGGAAACGCAGAGCCTCACTTCTCCTGGAAAAGTCCTGCTTCTCGTTCTTTTAGAGCCTTGCTAAATTCAAGGGTGACACGGAGCCAGAGGAGATAGTTGTTATAACATGCTAGATGACAAGGTCAGGATAAAATTGTCTAGACAAGGCAGGGCGATACACATCACATGAAATGGAAGATAATGCCCCACATTTTGATTTTAAAATTTTAGGGTTTGATACCAGTGTAGAAGGCCGGGCCGATTAGCATGTGGGGTTGAAAAGCTCTAGAAGGAGAAGAGGTAAAGTGAGTATCTTACCACAAGCTGCCCCTGAGCCTCGAGTGTGCTAAAACCTAATAGAGACAGGCAGGAGGAGAGGGCGGACATCTCTGCAAGGAAATGCGTGGACTCTTCCATTCACCAGAGATTTTGCCGGTGGCTCGAGGTCCGGTTACTGGAGAGTCTATTTCCATAGCCGGCATCTGCCCATCCCCCAGGGTGCCGGTTAACTGAGAGTCTACTGTACTCAGGACATTCAAAGAAATTTAATGTCACAAGGAAAGCTCCTATTGCATTTCCTGTGTCATTTCGTATCTCCAAGCCTCAAGGTGTCTATCTGTACAACAAGATAGTAAAACCCAAGGTGGGCATCTTGTTCCCGGTGTCATCCTGGGGATTAAATGACATAATGACGTTGGAAGTAATTCCGATCATTAGTGCCATTTCTAAAGCACTGACAGCAAACTCAGTGTGGATATGCTAGAATAGCTGAACAGTACTGCAAGAATGAAAATGGACAGAGACATTCCAGTTTCCTAAAAGAACTTGGTAGAACATGAGTTCTAAATGGAAATGCGCATAATACAAGTTTAAATCGAGCAAGTCTTTTGGATAGATTGGAAGTCAACCTAGCATGCAAGACTCTTCGGATAGATCCTCATCTCTCCAGTTTGTTTTCAGACATTTACTGCCTACAATTGATAGTCCAGCAATCACAATGCCTTTTGCCTTTAGGTTATTCCACCTGGAATGTTCTTCAAACCCTTTTGCTTATCTATCTCTTCAAACTCCCTACCCTCAAGGAAAGAAACTGTATGTATTGATTTCTTTTGCAATTGACCACTAGTTAATAGATTTTAGACATGAAGAATCTGAAATAATTTTTGACCCCTGGTTTTAAGTTCCTTTGCTACAGAAATACTACAAAACAGCCTCAGGATCCTAAACAATTAAGACACGACTTCCCACCACGCAGTGTGTGGGGGCCTGGGGAAACTCTGGCTCCCATTTCTTGCATGTAAAATGGCATATTATGTCAGGGAAAGCCCCAGGAGAAAAGTCTTAAGAGCACCTTTCAGCCAGAGAATTTGAAAGCACTTTAGGAACATGAATACACTTATTCTTATTCACACACACACACACACACACACACGCACACACACGCACACACACACACACACGCCCCTATTGATGCTGATCATGAAACCTGTTCTCAGGCACGGCTGTGTGCCCACACTAACGGATGCGTTTCCCGTGGAGGCTCACCTCCCTCGCGGTCTCCGGTGCGGGGCTGTAACTCAGTAACCCTACCCAGCCGAGGCCGCTTTGGCTGCCGGCAGAAACAGCGATTTCTCTGTTCAAATCCAAAGAGCATAATGAAACATTGTCTGCTACAATATCAGACATGTGAGGTTTCCGCTAAACTAATTGGGAGGGAAAACATGTTGCCTTCATCAAGTGGCAGGGCCCGAAGTCAGGAAAATGGAAATGGGCTGGGGGAGGGTGGGGCAGCCGCGGAGCCTGCGAGCGGGACTGAAGGAGAGGCTGCTGCAGACCGAAAGGCACTCGCTGGGGGCTGAAAGGAAGACAGTGTTTGGGTTGGTTCCACTGTTTAGAAAGCAGAAGCAGATTAGGGCTGAAGAGACTTGAAGTCTAGACAAGACTCTGCCACTAGCAAACCTCGGTTCAGTTTATTCTTTTGCCAAATTACAACAACTGCTGTGTATAGAGACTGTAAAATATAGACTCTGCATGAAGCTCAGGTGAGGCACTAAAATAGATATTAAAATGCAACCAACTCACAAAGCAGGGGTTTTCAATCAGGTTGGAATTAGGATAAAATTGAATTTACATCAGAAGCTCTTTTGCTACAACATCGGCCCCATTTCCTCCTTCACTGTCCCCCTACCCTGGCATTAAATTTTAAAATTATTTATTTGAAACATTATATACCAATGTAACAAGGGACTAGCAACAAAAACAGCAATGCGACCACACACACACACACACACACACACACACACACACACACGCAGATTCACTGGGTGTGTTTTTTCTAATGTGCCCAGCAGTGTGCCAAATCGTTTCAGTATTGTGCATTCCACCATTGAACTCTGATCACAGCCTTACGGGCTGTGTGCCACGTCAGCCCCCACCACACACACCATTCCACAAACGAAGAAGCTGAGCAAATGAGGAAGTGCGTTCCACTAACCACCCCAGTCACACACACTCACTCTGTGTACTTGGAAAATTGGGGGGTTGGGACGAGGGGGACAATCACACGCTTCATTTGGGAATCCCATACCAGGGAAATCATTCCCAGGGCAAAGTCCAATGTCCACGCCACCCTCCAAGTACCCCATCTTCTTCTGTCCATTAGAGAACCCAGAGAAGTTTGCTTGACCACCACCTCTTCCTAAGAATAAAATCGGTCTGGTTGCAGATCATGTCAATGTATGGAGAACTTCAACCAATGCTTTGAAAGACGTAGTAGCAGTTCACTGGGCTAGGAGCCCATAGACTCGAGCTTGGTAATGCTCATCTACAGAACTGTGACCTTCAGTGGGTCACTTAATCCCCCCAAGCTTTGCGGAATATAAGGGGGTTCAGCTGGATGGTCTCTAAGTTCTCCTACAATTAACACTCTCTGTCAGGGTTTGACTTCTTGGTCTAGATGGGAGGAACTGCTCTGTCCCTGTTAAAGCATAATGCTGGTAGCAAAGAGATTTCCAAGGTCTTACCAAGTCAACCGCCCTCGGGTCTGCGTATGTGTCCGCTGCTCATAATAAAGCAATCGAATAAGGAAGGACAGAATGTTTCTATAAACGAATGACATGAATCCCACTACCAGCAAGTCTCTAGGTCAAAGGAGGACAGTATAGTGGTTAAGAGGAGAGATCTTGAAGATATTACTGCAGCTTGTAACTACGTAACCACTTACATGATTACTTAATTAACAGCTGTCTTTGTTGCTGAGCTACAAACCCCACACAGGTATGGGCTGTAACTGTTTTGCTGACATATCACTCACATGCATGACGTCCAACACCAGGGTTGCGTGTACTAGCTGTAACAAACGCCACTCGACACCTAAGTCCTGTCATTGGCAAGTTCGCCCGTAAAACAAAGATGGCACAGCGATTTTTTCAGACAAAACAATACATCTAGTTAATGATACAATGGTGGGCATAAAAAGAATACTTTTCACATTTTGTCATATTGGTCACACCCCCTGCTGGAAATCTGGAACAGAGAGCTCTGCTTAGGCCCAACAGAACGGGCCACCATCTACTTCTCCCAGATTTGAATAAACTCCAGATAGGCAAAGCCATCAATCAACAGCTGGTCTCTCCTACCGTGGGAAGAGACTCCTGACGTGCAGCAGAGAGCCTGTGCGTCCCAGGAGCTGGCTGGATCTGAAAGACAGGGAAGAGCGGACGTGAGTCCGTGTGCTCAGGGCTCCTGTGCCAATGTCCCCGATGCCGAGCGGCTGCTACATTCTACATCCTTGAAGTAGAGTGACCAGGTGGGAAAGAGAAAAGCAAGGACTTGAGAGTCCACCTAATATTCCCAAGAAGACAGACGTCCTTATCTTACGGGCCTGCTCCGAAACCATGGAAGAGAGAAATGAGACCCCTCACAAATGGCCACACCAACCTTAGAGGATTGTTGTGCCTCTGACAGGTGAAGTACAGTGTAAGTTCTTTTAACTGACTTTCCGTGTCACTCCTCACTCTGTAAACCATTCTGACTGAGTCCCATAATAATCTGATGCTGACTTCTAATCGGCCAATTTTAGGTATGGCTATTCCTGGCAGCTAAATTTTGTATGTTCTAAGACTCAGTTGTATTAACTCCCAAAGCGGTTCACACTGTTGGAATTAATTGATTCATAAAAGGTTATGTAAACATATTGAGTAAAATTTTGAGAAGAAAAAGCATTTTGTTTTTATAAAAATAAATGACTATTTTGGAAGAGATTATAACAACAAGCTTCCAATGTGGAATGTACAATACTGCAAAGATTGGGGAAAACTTAAAAACCTGGAGGAGTTTTGCCTTCAAATTGCTGTTCATGTTCTTTACATTTTCTCCCCTTCAAGTGAAGCACAAACAAAAGTTAGATATGTATATAAATGTGCTGAGGTTGTTTATGAAAGCAAGATGATACAGCAACCTACTGTGTGAACTCATATAGAAGACATTGAAAGGCTAGGAAAGAAATGTTTAAAGTTAATTAAAATATATTTTCATTTTTAGGAGTTGTTGAAGAAGGCTTCCACTGAATGATGCAAATCAATTGTAAAGTGAAGTTACAAATATTGCAAAAGTGTCAGTTAAGGGACTTGCTTCAATCATTTTCAAAGACATTTACAGAGATCTGGCTTAGATATGTTAACAATTGAGCAAGAGCAAAGCAACCAAGAATTATGACACCACAGGTTTAAAAGTGGTGGTTTTTAATCTCTGGGAATTCAGAGAAACCCTTAGGAAAATGCATGGCCCCTGGAATGTCTTTGCAAAAATGAATCTTATTTGATTGTGCTGGAAAAGTTCTGATTGTTTCAGGTAAAACGGCCCCTGCTTTATTATTAGCACAGTGCTTGTATATATCAAGATGTTAATAATGATATGTAGTCACATATGAACATTTTACTCTTAGGAGCAGCGCTTGCTATTTTTACCTTTGCCCTCTACCTAAATGTAGATATTCAGAGCCAGTTTGCTGTCATTACTTCTTTCGTCACATGCATTGATTGCTTCATATATACTTGTAAAACCAGCACTGCTTATAACCACCTTCCCAGAAAAATGTTCCATTGTAAATCTATTTTCGCAGATAAATGGTCGCCCAATTGCTTACCTAATCTTCCTCCAAGTATCCATGTGTCCAGCAATGAACACTGTTAGTGGCTGATCTAATAACTCACCCTTAAAGTAAAGGTGCACCTTAAATTCAACTGAGTTCCATAAATATTTGAGGGGACTCATTCATTTGCTAGGCCCTTGTGGTTTAAAAAGAAAAAAATAGATAGATGATAGATAGAGAGAAAGTCTGCCTTCCAGAGCTTATAATAGAGCTAAGTACATTGGCATGAAATAAGCATCTCTAATCTAGGGTTTACAGAAGAGGCAGAATGAAGTGTAAACAGTTCCCCGGGATTCTGCGTCTGTCTGCGTGTTTGGAAACAGGGATAGTTCGGAAACCGGCCGAGAGAGTCTTTCAAGAAGAGATTTTTGGTTGTTTATGTTGGGCCTTCGAGTCTAAGTAGAATTTTGACTGATTAAAGTTAATGAGGAAGACTATTACATACCAAGCTGAACAGGGAAAGAAAAGGGAATGCATGGAGAATGGTCGTTGGTTTGCTGTGACTGGAAGAGAAGCTGTGCAAGGAGACAGGATAGAAGCAGAAGAAGACGGATCTAGCCAAGTATAGTAAATATTTAGTATGGTATAAATACTGGAACAACTTCAGTAGATTTCTCACTGAAGAATTTGGTTTACACCACAAGCTAGTGTTCTCAAAGTGCGTCCCCAGACCAGTAAGTAGGATCAACAGCACCTGAAACTAAGAAACACGAATTATTAGACCCTACCCCAGGATGAACCTGTGAAATCAAAAGCTACAGGAGTGAGTCACCGCACTCCATGTGTTAATACATTAGCCAGGGGACTCCGAGAACTACGGCTACAGGCAAAAGGATTATTCGTAACAATAAATAAGGAAACAACGTGGTCTGAGTTGGGTTTTCTCCTAATTGCCCTTGGCCCTGGTAAAGAATGAGCTAAACACAGTAGTAACCCTAGGGACCCGATGGGGCTGTTGCTGCAGTGAAAGGGGGAGGCACAGGGCGCCTGAACCACTGGGGTACAGGAAGCAGGGTGGGGGGGGTGAGAAAGGGGTGACCCATCAAACTTCACCACTGAATGGGAGGGGAGGAGTGAGGGGGTGCCGAAGGTGCGAGAGTTCAAGTTGAATGTGTCCCCCTAGTCTGAGTGCTTCAGTTGGTAGTGGTACCTGTTCAGGACCTGCAGGCAGAGGAAAAGAAGCTCTTTTAACTAGGCAGTTACTTATGGAGCTCTTGCTCAGGCTCATTAGGACACGAACCATGCCTGGAAATCGACCTCACTACGCCCGTTCATTCACGCAGCAGACAGGCAACGCTGACAGAGAGTTTACCATGCTCAGGCCTTTCAATGGCCATGAGAGACAGAGAGATGAACCAGAGCTTGTCCCTCTCTCCAAGGAGCTTTTGAGCCGGCTGGAGAAGGACATGTGTGAGAAACAGACAGACATGTATAGCACATAAGGGACCGAGCCACTTGGGGACAACTCCACTTGGGGACTGACTGTGATCATGCTTGTGTTTTGCCCGGTGCCGTTCATGCAGCTAGCTCCGCCTCTACGCTACCATCTCCTCTCAGGTTCTCAGGAGGGAGGCCGTGCCCAATGGCAGTTGGGTACGGGGGCACCAGGCGATCAGAGATTTCTCAGCTTTCCTAAGGCCAATAGTGGCACCTTCCATCTGTCAGCGTTTCTGAGTCTACATTTCCTTCACCCCTTCAGGAACTGAAGAGGTGAGAAGGTAGAATGGACGCTGCTCAGGCTCACAGATGAAATCTCAGGCAAAGTACAAATTCTCATGCACGTGCACAAGCCTAGAGTTTATTTATAAGCAAACAAACGAAATAATTCACAGAGGACCAAAATATCAAAATGTGCTCCTACTGATTTACAGATCTTCAAGAGAACTTTAGTAAAATACTCTCAGGCACTGTGGAATAGTGCTCACTCATTACAAAAAATGTTGCTATTTAGTGCCATGAAAAGATGACCATGATCAGTTGCAAAGTGTGAAAAAATCAGATTACAAAGCAGACTGTACTGTGATCCTAAACACTACATATAATGTGTGTTAACACTAATATATATGCAGATTAACAATATTACTTTTAGGTGGTAGGTTACTGATGATTTTACTTTCTTGTTTATTATACCTTTCTGTATTGACTCATTTTATTACATTGAGTATGCAACATTTTTATAATCAAAAGCAATCAAGCCACTACTATGTTGAAACAGTAATGACTTCTGAGCATAGGCTAAAAAAAGAATATTACAAAAAAAAAATCTAAAAAGATCCATGTAAAATATTTTTTCTTTATTTATACAACATCATCACATGATCTCATAATATACTCTCATGGTAATAGTATTAACTAGGTAATAGCAATAATAATAAAAAGAAAAATTTCTACCTCAGTGGAAAACTATGCAATGTGTAGAGCATGTTAGTCCAAGTTATCTAATTCTGCTACAGGAGCTGTTTTACAACTCTGTATATTAGAGATAACTGATAGCAACGCAAAGTGACTTCTGACCATAGACATGCAAATTCAGTCAATTATATCCACTGTAAGTTCAATTGATTTCCCTCCTCCACTGTAGAAAAGGCTAATTTTTCCTCCATTTGCACATTCACTTTAACATCTGATCTATAAATGTTTCTGTTCTTTGCAATCTCCTTTGAACTGGTTGTTAATACCTCACTAATTCCCTAATTAATGAGTTAAATGAGATCTTGAATATGGATTTATTTTTATATCTGTATGAGAGTCATGATTTGACCATTTTTTTGAAAATTATCTTTTAACAATTATTACAATGTTAATTAATACTTATGAAGAATTTTCTCCGTGCCTAGCCCTACGCCAAGTCATTTATACACCCATTTCCTTTCATCTCCACCACTCCTGGCAGGAGCTGAAGTTAACCCACTTTGCAGATGAGCACCCCATGTGCCTTACAAGTTATGTAATTTATCCAGAAGGGAGCAGTATGTGATGTAGCAGAATTCAGATTCAAGCCAAGGCCGGGTAATGTGCGTAACCACAGAGTACCATCCCAAACTTTCAGACCAGCACCGCAGCAAGGCTGAGATACCTCTTATCTTTTTACTCATTTAATAAATATTTTGAACATCTACTATGAGTCAGACCTGAGCTGGGTTTAGGAACACGGAAATGAAAAAGGTAAGTAGACAAAATCCTTGATTTTAATGCAGTCTAGAATCTTATAATGCTTGACCTGTAAGTTCACTGCTGGTGTAGCCAGACAACCCACTTCCTTTAAAAGTTTATTTTCCTCAAGCTTCCTTTTGTACCTACCTCCGGTCAACATGAACCATTCAATGCACTGGAACTGTAACTTCTAGTAAAAACACCCTGATGTCACCATGTATCCTCTTGTCGCTGGGTGAAGAATGTACTCAAATAAATCCGGAAAAGGAGATGACTGAGTTCTTCACAAATTTCTAAGGAAAGCATCCTCCCCGCTTCCCATTGAAAATACCATGTCCTCCCCGTGGAATGCACTTTGCTGGCCTCCCTCCCTAGTAGATCCCTGCTTGACCTTGACCTTCAAAGCTCTGCTCAGAGTCTTCCTGAAGTCTTCTCTGACTTCACCTTCCCCTCACTCCAATTTATGAATTAGCTTTTCTCTTTTCACTCTAGCATCCACTGCCTCTTAGTTATTTTTAACTGTAAAGTCCCCAAGGAGCCTCAGCACGGCTTCTTCACCTTGGTGTCTGCAGCGCCTGGTATGTGAAGAGCTAGGAGTGGGGTGAGGCAGAGCTGTGCTGGAAAATAATTCTTCCCAAACGATTCACGTAGAACAACTTTCACTTCTCCCAGCAGAGCTCTCTTTCCTCCAGATCTTGGTATTTACTGGTCCTTAGGTCCAAACCCCATCTATGTGTTATCTCCTTCAGTTCCGAAGCATTTCCTAACCCCGCATTAACTGCCTCTTCTGTGTTCTCTCCTAGGACCTCAAACTTTCCTGTTCTATCAATTTTCAGCCTGGAGCGTAATCGCCTCCTTACATACTTGAATATATGTATATTCATTGGTAAAATCCCTGAGGACTGGAACGTATCTGTTTATTTCACTGCTACATTTTCAGATCCTAAACCAGTAATAAGTACATATAAATGTGCTTATTTACATGTATGTAAATACATGTCAAACACAGGAAAAGGCCAATTTGTTCACGTTTGCTGCTACCCAGAAGGAATTATTCTTAGGGTTCAGCATGATGGAGTAGAAAGCTCAATTTTAGAGTTAGAAATGTGGATTTTACTCCTGACTCAGTCACTTATTAGCTGAGTGACCCGGGGCAAATTACATTACTGTGTTGTACCTCAATTCCCTTATAATTAAATGAGAATAAAAATCTCTACTTGGTCCTTTTATCATGAAGACTAAATGAGATAGTGTATGTTGAGGGCCTGAAGCTAAGTAAGCTCTCAATAAACACTCATTTCCTTCCCCTTCTATTTGTGGCCAGTGCTAAATTATAAAGACAGTGTTTGGGCACAAAACAGGATATCCTACATGAGTAGGAATGGCTTCCCAGGGTAATAGATGATGTTGCCAACAATAGTGAAGAGAATGGGAGGAAGCTACCGCATAAACGAAGCTTCTCAAGGTTTCACCCTCAAGGGTTCGATGTAAAGTTCAAAGGATGACTTTGAACATTAAACAACATCATGAAAAAGCCAACAATGTCCCCAACTGTGGCACTTAACACACATTCCTCAAGGCGAGGTGGCTCAGTGAAAGCCAGGAGACCTGGAGTCAGCACTTAAGCAGAAGGTCAACTCTGATGCATGGTATGCAAAGCACGTACCAATGACAACATTCGGTCACCTTCTTGACTACCCCTGCCCTGAATAGGGACTCTGAGGGTGGTGCAAGCTTCCTGCCTGTATTGTGAGCTGGATGTTCTCTTCCCCCCAGGGGCACTTTAAGGCTTCCAGATTACTATCAGGTCATTCCTTCTACAGCACTTTTGAAAAATGTCCACATGCGGGAACTCTAAGTGGCAAGCAAAACTCCCCCTGGCAAAGATTATCGTCAGGACCAAAGTGAAGGATGCAACTAATGTAATGCTTTCTGGGTTGCTGAAAGCCAACTTTTTATTTTCAGATGGTTGTCTGATCTTTCAATTCTCCTGTTTTAAGAGAAGACTTACTTTTATGCCTTGTGGATGATTTGGCCCATTGGCAGCTGGTCAACCAGGTGAAACATTGAATTCATGCTGAACAAGTACTGCTTTCATTTACAGGTGACAAGAAATTGGAGACTTAAACATCTTGCAGGAAATAAGCTAGTTCCTGGAGGTATATGTCCTGCTCCCCAAACTCCTATCATTGCTGGGGCTATGATCACAGCTTCAGAATAGGCTGCTCCAAAATGCAGAAACAAACACAGCGCAGTGGCAAACGCGGCCATCAGGGGGGCAGTGAAAGAGCAGCAGCATGGTAGGTGCCCCGGAAAGGGGGCACCTGGGTGCTTCTTATGCCTGACTGTCGTGCTAATGTGGTGATGAGCTTCGTAAAGAGAGTTATACATATTCAGGGTTTATACTTCACAATGGGTCCTATTCTATGTCCTTAAATATGTCCCTTTTATTCAAATCTCTTGCCAACACTAAATATTCATCTGAGATGTGAGGATTGATTAATATGTCCAAGGTCAGAATCTAGTGGACCAGGTTTTGGACCCAGGTCCATTTTCTTTCTACTACATCATGCTGCCTTGAAAATACCCTGCAATGTTTGTTGTTTTCTTTTGTTACACCTTCTATTAAATACTAATGGCCACCTTATAGCCAACTTCAAAACAAAACAAAACATTCAGTCCAGTGGGCATGGACTAGGTAATGGTAAGGCAGACACAGCCCACTTTCACCCACTGGATGTCTCATGTATTTTCTCCAAGGACTGGTAAGTCATTTGCCTGATCTGACATTTGAGCTAAATGATTCCCTAGATTTCTTTCAACGTACACATCCTAAAATGAAAAGTAGCCAGTCCAGTGATGTATTTCATACCTACATACTCGTACATACTTAGGTTTAGTATTTCTATCATTTACTTTTAACTGGGGTCAGAGTTGTTCTTCTGACTGTGGCCTCCAGGGAAATTCACCCCCTTTTCCTTGTCCTTTCTTTATTCTTGCTCTCCTAACAGGAAGTAAGAGTTCTCACATCTGGCTTCCCCTAATACTTTATCCCTAGCTCACTGTTGGCACTTACCACCCTCTGCTTCCTGTGATGGTTAATAGTGGGCATATCTTATCTCCCCAACAACCTTGTAGGCTCCAGGAGTTTCCTCACTGTATTCCCTGGGGGCCCAGCCCAGTGTCAACGCCAGGGGGTACAGTATTGATATCCTTCATCTATTTTTTTGTTGAAATAGAAATCTGAAGTATCACAAGATATTTTAACTTCATTTACATTAGAATTCCACACACAGTGTTTTGAACAGGAAAAGATATAATCTGAGGACTTTGGTGATAGAAGGTTCGAATAACAGCACGTCCATTGTTACTTTATGCCACGGCTTTTTTCGTTGTCTGGGTTGAAGGATTCAGTTTTTAAAAATAATTTCCAATCTATCATGGATTTTGTAAAGTATAAGAAAATGAATCACTAGAAAAATTAAATTAAAAACATAATCAAAATATGAATTCAAAATTTGTATTACCAGATCCAGCAGAAACAAACTACTCCATCCAAGTGCTTCTGAGTTTCTAGACGCTCTTGATTTCTGTGTTTATCTGATGAACTGGCAATAAATGGCTACTCAGGGCCACCACCCTTGGGCCACCAAGCTGGAGGAATACCGCTGCTTTACCATTTACATGATTTTAGAATCCTAAGACAGCCTGGGTTGCATGACATGGGTGAGAATTTTCGGGGTCAGATGAGGAAAAAGCTGACTTTCCCAATGTATGTCTTCAGACTTTCTCTCTGGTCTTTAAAAAGGAAAACCAAGGGAAAGGCTGAAAGGCCCCGGGATTCTGGCGTTATGCTCTGCAATCCAGCTGAAGAAAATAAGATCAGAAACCACTTCTAATAAAACTCAAACCTTGCCAGGGCAAGATCAACAGTCAATGTCTGCACAATATTCTTAGTAAATAAAAGGATTTTTACTATCTTTTTATGAGTTATAAATGAATCCTATCATACCAGCTCCTCCGTCAGCTTTCTTCTGCTACACATTTGCATTTCTATTTTATTACCCTTCAAGGCACATTCATACACAACATTTTATTTAACCCTCCCCCAAAACTCAATGAGATAGGTGCTAATGTTGACCTTATCCTGCAAGTGAGAAAACTGGCTTGGAGGTGTTAAACGACTGATTGACTCAGGTCACTCAGTTACTAAGCGGTTGACCTGGAACTCATATGCAGGCCTATCTGACTCTGAAGTCCACTGCTTCTCTGGCTAATGACCCCTTATAATACTACAGAATCTAAATTGACAGGGAATTATAGAGAATGTGTTTTTTTTTTTTTTTTTTTTTTTTTCAGTAAGCAGGAAGAAACGTCTTCCCACAAACCCTTGAGATAAGAATCATAAGTGGGAGTTCCCTGGTGGTGTAGTGACTTAAGGCTTCGGCGCTGGCGCTGTAAGCACTGCAGCCTGAGTTTGATTCCCAGCCGGGGAGCTACCCACATACCAAAAAAAAAAAAAAAAAAAAAAAGAATCATAAGTATCTTTTGTTAATGTTAGATGGTCAAAAAACTACTGTATGTATCTTATAACTTTAACCTGCAGAGTATAATCAGACATATAAGCATTGAGCATAAATTCTTAATAATTAAGCTGCAAGTGCTACACTTGCAATCTCTCATATATAGAATCAAATGATCATTAATGAATAGTTAAGAACATGCAATGTGATAGTCCAAAACAATCGAAAAATGGACCCATTCATTATAAAGAATGACTTGGTAGATATCAAGGAAACATCTAGTATTTTAACTTCCCTAAAATTGACCACATTGTCGTAATTACTACAAAAAACACCCATCAAGAAACCAGGAATGTTTTTGTGCTTGATTTACTCTCCTCCCCATCCAAATATGTTCCCAAAGAATGGGGTAAAAGTACTTGACATAAGCCTTGTGGTGAGATCTCTTTGTAGAGCCTCTCATGAGATGGTGATAATATAAAGGATGCTTCTTCCCATGATACGCCAGAGAAAATACCTCCTACACACATGCGATTTCAAGAGTGGGATTAGCTGCTATTATTTCAGGCTCTTTCAACCCCAGACTTTAGGTCCCAGTACCATGCTTAGCAGATATTTTCCCAACAGAATAAACTTCAAATTTCAAGATACATGAAGTACAAAATATCTGAGTTCAAATGGGCTCAAATGGGAAACTGAAGTCTACTGGGATGAACTGACTTGCCCAAGGTCACGCAAATAGTATGAAAGGTGAATTAGAACTCCATCTGAATCACCTGCTAGGAAGAATCCAAATGCAACTTAACACAGAAGCTGACTGCGCATCCTGTACCCCCATGTCTGTTTGCAAAGACCGTATCCACTTGTTCATTTCTCTATGCCCTGCACCAGTCACCATGTCTGGTAAGTAGTTAATAGATGCCCAGGAAATGTCTGTTGTATTGAATTGAATTAGCAAAAATACGAAGGTGAAACCTGTAACTCATTATGATTATGCACACTTGTAGGCCTTGTCTGAGTGCTGATAAGATGAGGTAGAAGTATATATATAATTCCTCCTGCCTTTTAGAATCTTTCCCGTGAAGAAAATATAATAGCACTCAGGATTCCTATTACCACTGTCAGAGGGATAAATGACTCAAAACCTTACAATGCTTAATGTACAATTAATATCATGCCTCACTTTTGTCATGGGCTCATTGTTCTACATATTGACTGTCTAGACAGGCATCTCAACTTTGACCTTCTGAGCTAATGAGACAACAAAAAAGATACACAGAAGAAAGAAAATCAAATTACGGTAAATTTAAGAGCAAAAAGGCAATAGTCTATTACTGTTCTGTCACTCAAAGAACCTGAAGCATCCTTTTTCCACACCTCAGAATTGAAAAGTAGGCAAGACTGAGCCACTACATACATCTCATAGACATCTCCATCATGGAGACTTTAAATCAAGGTGCTATTTCACCAAAGTAGCCACTAGGGGTTGGCCAGACTTGACTGGCCTGCCTTTCTGACTGCCTAAGGGGCTGTTTGTGATTCCTATACAGTTCTCCTATCCTCTTGGTCTACAGGTGACAAATCAATGATACAGACACATATACGCGAACACATACAGAGAAATTGAAAATAAGAGTTCTTAGGAAATACTTACAGTGAGTCAAAAGATTTCAATCAAAGCTTACAGTGAGGAGGCATTTGGTTTCTGTCTGCTACTACATCAGATCATGTCTTATTTTCCCATTCTTAGAAACATCAGAGGACCATCTGCTAAACTAATAACCAAGAATACTAGGAGGCAGTGTGCAAGAAACATGAAAGGATTCACGTTACCTGAGACTTGTAGATGGTTTTAGGTAATTCCTAACATATTCAAGAAAGAATTCACATGTCCACGTATCCATATATCCATGCATCCATACAGCCATCCGATATTTCTGACCATCTACCTATATGCCAGTCACGGTGCCCAAGACAAGGAATACAGTGATGACCACAGTAGATACAGTCTTTTCCCTCCAGGAAAGACAGACATATACACAGACATAACAAAATCAGATTGTGAAGTTGATAAACAGGGACTCCTGAAAAAGCACATAAGGGGTAAGTTTCTCTGAAGGAGATGATGTTTGATTTGAGTACTGTGCATGAGGAGGTGCAAGACAAATCAAAATGAACAAAACGAGAACATGCAAAGTAGGAATACAGTTGGGATTTCAGGTTTAGTACATGTTTCACGTCAAATTAAAGAGCCTTGAGAAACTATATTTGGGAGCTGCAAAGAGTTCAGTCTAGTGAAAGAGGAGGAAGTAGTGAACAATAATGTGGAGAACAGCAGATTCAGACTCGGCCACTGAAGTCCATGTGTGAAGTTCAGGAAGTTTCCTTCCTTCCCTGGGCCACAGCTTCCTCATCTGTCAACCATGGAGGCTTGTTGAGATGACACCTCACATCCTTTCCAGTTCCTGTCGTCTTACACAATCTCTCACAAACAATGGACCTCTTGAAATACACTGGCCTCTAAATAATCCAAAAAGCCTGCCAGCAAAGGACTCAAGTAACCTCAGCGTGACTGTTTAGTAGTCACATTCACTAGTTCCACTTTACAGAAGTTAATTAAATCACAGTCACTAACTCCACGTTCCAGGGAGATTTCCTTATGGCAGGACTGATTCTCCTAAAATGTTTATTGTTGTTCCAGAACTGTCTTGAGCCATTCTTGTGAAAGAGAGATGGTGGAGGGGAAGAGGAAGGGTGGGAAATAGAAGACGAATAGGAAGGAACACCTAAGTTTTCTCCCAAGAGGAGAAAACCCAGAGTCAATGGCTCAATGGGCTGGTGTTGGGAAACAAATCTTCTTCAAATTTTCCTTTTTCCCTGTGGAGGTTCCCATCTGCACTCTCAATGACAGAGATACCTCTCAGTCTACAACATCCTCTTAAGGCCTTTGAAAAGAACACCTTGTTAGTATTTGAGTGAGGAGCCTTAGATTTCTCATGCAGAGAGTGGGGATGGTAAAACCCATATCCTAGAATTGTGAGGATTGAATTAGGTGGTTCAGGGAAAGAATTTAGCAGAGTGACGTGCTCTTCTAAGTGCCTTCCATGATGTATTTATTTAATCTTTACAATAGCCCTATGAGGTATTGCACTTTCATCTTCATGTTTTAGGTAGAGACATGAAGGCTCAGCAGTTAATTAAATAATTTGGTCAAGATCACATGGTTCATATCGGGTGGTGTCAGGGTTCCCTTCAGATTGCCCACCTCCAAAGCCCATGTCACTGAAGGGTAACCTTTATGATAAAGGTCTCTTAATAAATGTTGGGCTCTTCCTCCCCTTATCACATGAAGACAATTTGTCTTTTATCCTAATGGCAGCAATGTCATGCCTTACCTGTGATAATAGGATTTTGTCTCTTTACCACTGAACAATGACCCCCAGAATGCCACCACCAAAAATGAAAGGTTTTCCCCAGCTTTCCTTCATGGGGTCTGGTCACAGCTGTTGGCTGCTACATGGCTATCCCTGATGCCTAATATGGGATCAATGTAGCAGACACTTACGATCACTTCAACACTTCATCTCCATCCCTTCAGAAAGGCTTCTGTACTAATCATGTTTACTTTCCTCTTTGCATCACAACGGTAGTTTCTATTTTGGATTTTTATTGTTTGTGGCAGCTTGGAGAAATTCTTATTCCAGCTCTGATCTGGCCTTGGCTGTGTTTCAAAGGCTCTAAAACCTCTAGTCAAGCTGGCTTCATTCTCCTTCTGGCACTAGCATGTATCCTTCCCATAGAGGAAAGCAGGCTCTTTACCCACCCCTTAAAAACAAGCCGGTAAGAAGGGGAAAGGTCTCCCTAGACTACACCAGGAGTAAAGTTGGCTAGGAATAAAACAAATTTAAACTCTAATTCTTGTCTGGTAAAATTAGCTCAAATGATTATCTTCAGATTTCTTTTTATCTCCAAAATTAGAAGTGTTAATCATTGATGCTATTCTATAAAAGCATGTTAGAGTTTACAATTAAAACAATACTTTTTGCTTCCATAGCACAGTTCATCAGGGATTCTCAATGGCCTCTCTATACTGTATAAACAGCACAGCAGGCATCCCCAGACAGCTGCTTCTGAGGGGCCCAGGGACAGTGCCCCTACTATAATACCTGTCCTAATAATGGTATTTTATAGGACTGCACAGATTATTTTAAGACCTCATTTAATCCCTATCAAAACTCTGTGGCACAGTTATTCTCATTATTCATATCATGCAGATATGAAGTCTGACAATTAAGTAAACTCATCCTAGAAAAACTGCTACATATCTCATTGCTGAATATCACTATGGTCACCTTGGAAGTACTCCCTTTGGGAAGCTATGCACCTCTCCAGCACCTAGTCCACCTTTCAAAGCAATTCTGGAACTCTTTTTCTGGAATGGTCATCAGAGTTGTCATTGTATTAACCTTGATGTCCTGAATGTTAACAAAATGTCTTCCTTTACAATATTTCTTTTATTGTATTTTCTTGTATTGTATTTATTTTATTATTTGGGTGAAGAAAAATGTCATTGGGGGCCAGATCAGGGGAGTAGGGAAGGTGTTGCAATAGAGTTACATGTGACTAGCTGAAAATTCCCTCACAGACAGTGCCCTGTGAGCTGGTGCATTGTCGTGATGCAAGAGCCATGAGCTGTTGGCAAAAAGTTCAGGTCATTTTTGTCTAACTTTTTCATGCCGCCTTTTCAGGACTTCCAAATAGCAAACCTGGTTGTCTGTTTGTCCGGTTGGTACAAATGCATAATGAACAATCCCTCTGATATCAAAAAAGGTTAGTAACATCATTTTGACTCTTGATTTGGTCTGACAGAACTTTCTTGGTCATGGAGAATTGGCTGACTTCCATTGTGCACTTCAATGCTTTGTTTCAGGGTCGTGTTGGTACACCCAAGTTTCATCACCAGTGATAACATGGCGCAAAACATCGTCCTGCCTCTCCAAAAGGTCTTGACAAACTTCAACTCTCCTTTGCTTTTGTTCATCAGTGAGCTCCTTTGGGGCCATTTTTGTACACACCTTTCTCATGCCTAGCTTTTCAGTTAAGATTTCCCCATTTCTCTATTGATGTCTGCTTGGTCTACTATGCTTCTCACAGGCAGCCAACAATAATGACGCACAATTTGATGAATTTTTTGCAGTGTTTTCATCAGTTCTGCTTGTTACTGGTTGCCCTGACCTCTCTTCATCAGGAAAACGTTTAATCCATTTGTACGCTGCCGTTTTCTTCATGGCATTATCCCCATAAACTTGGACTCACATGCCCCTGATTTCACTTCCACTCTTGCCAAGTTTAACAAGAAATTTAATGTTTGTTTGTTGCTCTAATTTAAGCTCTGATATTCTTGTGATGGCACACAAAAACACAACAATAATGAACGCCACTCAGCAAGACACCATCACACATCTGCACGAACACAGGTGTGAGAAACAGATACACCAAGGTTACAAAACCTTACTGAGTACTGCCAACATGAGTGCACAGTGGCAAATTTACAAACTTAATTGTCAGACCTTGTATATCAAACTGAAGCTAAGAAAATCAAAGTTACTCTAGGACCAGGCTACTCAGTAATAATGTCAGGTCCTCAGGACAAAAACTCTCGAATTCCTTATGCAATCTCATGTGACTACTTTCTTAGCACTTCCTAATTAAGTGCTTCCTAATTAAGTGATCCTAATTAAAATGAAATGCTAGATAATATTTATTGAACATTTACTAGGACCAGGAACTCTGGTAAGAGCTTTAATTGATTTTATTCACTAACTCTTGACAATTGTATGAAATGTTTACTATGATAATTGCTACTTTACAGAGGAGGAAGCTCAAGTTTTACATAATTTCTCAAGATCTCACAAGCAAAATGTGGCCAACATTATAGCATTTTCAAGAAATTTTTATATGCCAGACACTCTTGCAGGCAGTGGGGACGCAACAATAACAAAATAAACCAAATACTTTCTGCCTTCGTGGAGCTTGAGAACAAGTAAATGGAAACAAACTTTATCACTTTGAATGTCATGGTTTTAAGGACCATGAAGAAAAACCAAAGGAAGGAGAAAAGATCGGTGTTAGTGAACTACATCTGACTCTGCAATGACTATGTACACTACTTCTCCCTTCTGGAAGGTCAGGGCACTTGGGAGATGCTGAGAACGTTATCCCTCTAATATAAAAAGGAATCATGTTCAAGATGAAATGAATGGCATATTAGTAAGCCACAAGTTGCTCACGTGAAGTCCAAACCTCTAGACGAGCATGAAGTTGTAGGAGATCAGTCTGGGGAGATGAGTAAGGCCAGATCACGCACGGCCTGCAAAATCAAGCAAACAGTTTCGGACTTCATTTGGGAAACAAGAGGGTTTTTTAAAAATGGAAGTGATTAAATTGGAGTTATTTTTCAGAATGACAAGAAGACAAAGACCTCAGGTGGAAAGTTTAGAAGAAGTTTGCAATGGTTCCTGTCTAAGGTAAGAATGTCTTTAAAAGCCTGGTGGAATGGAGAGAAATCTACCATGAAGAAAGTGTTGAAAGTACTTTGACAATTGGTTGTGGGAAAAGAAATTGAGAGTGAACACATATAGGTAACAGTAGATGAACCATAAACTCAAGAAAGTCTAATGATCACGTTGTAAATTATATAAATGTCTAACCACTAAGCTGTATACCTGAAACTAATATAAACAAAATAAATGTAAATTGTAATTGAAAATATTTTTTAAAAGAAAAAAAATGAAGAAATTCATGGCTGCTCACTTGCACAGAACTCTTCCAAGGCCCTGGCAGGTATCCTGCCAGTGTTAACAAGTGTTGCTAATTCAAAGGGCATTTAACATTAATAATCACTTCAAAAGAAATTATAAAATGCCATGAAAGGACTTTGGTAGTCTTTCAAATTTGACAAAAAATTCTGAAAGTTTACATGACATTATGATGAGTTGAGAAGCTGAAAAGACTCCAATTAACTATTGATGACAAAAACAAATTGCTATCACCGATGGTTAAAATGAGAGAATGACTGAATAATAGAAATGACACTAAGTTATCTTTATTTTTCTCCTTATGTAGTTAAAAAATATAAGAAAAAATGACTATATCACAGATACGCATCAAGAAGTTAAAAATATAAGATGGTACTTTACTGCATTGTATAACTATATCATTTATCAGGATTTTGAATTTGAATTTGTTTTATTTGCTTTCCTCATTCTAAATATATTTACTTTTAAATCCAATTTATGTTCGCAATGCTGTGTTTTTAAAAATTGTTAAAGCTTCAGACCCCATAAAACCTGAATCTACTACTACAGATAAATCACAAGTCAATAACCTAAGTACTAGGAAAATAGTAATAAAGACATGTTTTCAGAGAAAAAAATTTTAGTGTTATACACATTAGCCACAGGAGTAGGTGGGATCCTGAGGAAGTGATCAGTGGGCAGTTGGATATCAGCCTTTTAACTCAGAAGAGATGGTGGAAGAGATGATGAGAATAAGTGTTGTGGGAAAGCTGCATAATGATGATGGTTGGAACACTGGAAGTAGCTAAAGTCTCAAAGATGAGGTCATAGGGAAGGCAGAATTAGCAAGGACAACAACCTTTCCGAGATTACTTCCTGCGTCGTTAAGTACAGCCAGACCAAGTATTTCCAAGAAACTCTTAGGTAACATCTAAGCTAGACATGAATGAGATCTAGTAAATTCAGTCCAATATTGAAATTTGTGTCCATATATGTAGAAATGAAGCATTTTAGGAACATCTGGATGATTTTCAGTCTCAAGCACTGGTGTGTACCTCTCTGTCCTTGTAATTGGGTCAAAAATCATTCAGAAAATGAATTCCACAACTTGCTGTAATGCAAGCTTGTTCAACCTGCAGCCCATGCGGCCTAGGATGGCTTTTAATGTGGCCCAACACAAATTCATAAACTTCCTTAAAACATTATGAGATGTTTTAGCAATGCTGTTTTTTTTTTTTTTTTCCTCATCAGCTATCTTTAGTGTCAGTGTATATTACGTGGGGCCCAAGACCATTCTTCTTCCAATGCGGCCCAGGGAAGCCAAAAGGTTGGACACCCCTGCAATAAAAAGAACACAGGGTTTGGAGCTGCAGGAAAGGGATCCCCATTCTATTCTACAGGCAAGTGGCAAAGACAATATACAGATTTCATCAGATTCATTTCCTTCTCCTCCTGTGTGCAAAGCCTACATTTCTTAGATGCCCCTGCAGTGAGATGAGGTCATGTGACTGAGTTCTGACCAATGGAATGTGGATAGAAGTGATATGGGCCAACCACTTCCAGCTTGGTCCTACCCAGAATTTTCCAGGAGACTCTCAAAGCTCTCTCTTCCTTGTCTGCAGACAAAATATGAAGGACTCAGAGCTCATAAGATATTGGAGTCATTAGTTAGAAGGAACCTGGGTCCCTCAATCTCCACTTGGAAGGCCACCTGCCAAACAGCCAATCAGACTTGTGATGTGAGAAAAAGATACTTTACTATATTGAAATACTGAGCCTCTGAGGTAGTTTGTCCTAGAAATTAGCCCACACTCCCTAGTAGAGCAAGTTGCTTAATTTCATTGCACTTCACTTTTCTTATATGTATTGTATGTGTATTTCATAGGGTTCTCATAATGATTGAAACATGTAACACACTACATTCTTTGTTGACTCTCAGTCCTCTTTATCCCACGTTCACACCCAGATTTGGTTAGGGCTGGCCAATCAAACATCTCCAGAGGGCACTATTCCATTCTACTCAATAAATACATGTGTAGGGTACAACAGGAGCCATGCCTGCTAGAGCTGTGTAGCTAAGCCAGGCCACACGAGTCAGAAAAAAAGGCACATTTCTTTCTAATGTGCTCATCAGAAAAGAACTTGGTGTCATCTGAAATAAAAAGATTAAAGCAACAATAATGTGAAAGGTAGAATAATTAATAGCTTTCCTGTCATGGCTTTATAAGCTCCTTGCACCATAAAAAGGAGATTTAATCTTTTTTCTTTAAATTGTTTGCATTTTTTCTCCTGCTAAAAAAAAAATAAAAAGTAACAAACAATAATAAAAAGATAGCCCTTAAATATCTCAGCTGATATAAAGTAGGCCAAAGAAAAGCTCCTGATTGACATTTAGCTTTGGCACTTACGTACATGGCCTGTTGACTGGGACTTCAACCCCTGCTAGCAACTCTCATTGCCACCCTCACACTTTCTCTTCAGATACCTGAGCTCGGACTCGAGTATGTACCACCTGGCACTGAGTGCTTGAAACGTGGACAGTTCAGAGTTTCATTTCTCTAATTTGGGTAAATACTACCTACCACAGGGCTGTCTGCATTTTCGAGTGTTCAAAGTCACATAGGAGCCAATATTTTAGGCACTGCATATGGGAGGCACTGTCACAGTGCTGTCACATTCAGGAAGTCTGTGGTGGTCCCTCAGAGAGCATGTGAACCCCCAGGAACAAACTGGTAGAAGCAAGTGGAAAGGAGTGTGCTGCTATTGGGAGGTGGTTCCCACAGGCATTTACCTTCCGCAGACACTTACATGAACATCTGAACAGGAAAAAAGAAAAGTGACAACATTATAAGATTCTGACATCTGGAGAGTGTGAGATGTACAGTTTTTACACTAATTTAACGCATGTTCTCACATTACAGTTGTGTTTAACTGTTACCCATGTGTCACTCAAAGAGATGCATTGTATGAAAAGAATTTTGGCAATGCAGAACCTCCTAGATGGAGCATGAGGTAATAATAAATGAAATACTTGTGCACAGACTATCTACTTAGCATTTATTCACAGCTAGTGCACACAGTGGTAGGTTGGGAAAAGGACTTAAAATCCAGCTAGTTCCAATTCTTTTATTTAAGAGATGAAGCAATGCAGACTCTGAAATGGGAAGTGGCTAGGCAAGCAGCAAAAAGAAATGAGTTCGAAGCAGCAACATCTGCCCAGCCCAAGATGCATCCCATAATACCATCCTGTTTTTCCCTTTAGAATTGCAAATTTTCCTTTCATTGCTGCATTTCCCTTTGTACCTGGACCAGACAGGGAATAAACGCAGAGGGCAAACTCAGGTCAGGCTCATTCACATTTTTTATTTAATCAGGTGAATGCCTGCAGAAGGTGGTTTTGACCTTCTGGCAACCAACGATGGAAAGTGTGTAGCACAGGATCATGGTTTTACATTTTTAAGACAGTTTTTATGATCCATATGCTGTGCATCTTTTATTGTTGTTGTCGTCATCTCTAAATATTTGTTTCACTAATGAGTGAATGGGAGTGCTGTACTACTAGAAGCCAAGGGACCGAGTTCTGAGAACCAGCTACTGACTGACCAGGTGTCTGTGGGCAAGTCTCAACCTCTCAGGGCCATTTTCTCCCCCACAGAATGGGGAGTCGATCTGAGTAGAGCTAAGGCTTGCCTGATTTATAACTTCATAGTTAAAAAGATTACATCTTCTACCAATTCCAGGCATGGCTTCTTCCAAAGTCAATGCGGCAGTTGAGGTACCCCAGCACGGTGCTAGGAGCAGAAGGGAAGCATGAAAGAAGCTACTCCTGACTGCTGGAGTGAGTCACAGTTCAGTGGGGTGAGACAACGGAGACTTGTAAAGAGAAGGGACACATGATTATGTGCCTAGGAGAATGCTTTTGGAGCAATTTCCTTGTGTCTGAGTTTGCCAGGAGCCAAGCTAGACAGATTCCAGTAAGAATTCAAAAGTAGAAATTAATTTCACTGAGTATTTATTACTTGTGAGGCACACATGGAAAAACTTATTTAATCTTCACAATCATATGAAATACCTCATTAGCCTCATTATGCATGTGAAGAGCCGATGGCAGATAAAAGATAAACTAGTTCCAGGTCACACAGCTGACTGAGCCAGGATTCAAATCCAGAGACTCTAGCTTTAGAAACTAAGCTTTTAATCACTCTGCGAAGTTTTTATGACAAGGAAGGGACAAGGAAACAGGGAAGAGCCTGGATAGGAGCCTGGACTGAAGCCCTGTACCACAGGTAACAGTAACAGCCCCTGTGCATTGGACTTATGGTACTTATTTTGTACCATGCACTGCTACGCGTTTTACCGGAATTACCTCATTTAACCCCCACCCGATCATTGTGTGTCGAGGGCTCACAATTCATAGCCACTGTGTAAGGAACTGCGAGGGAAGTTCTGTAATTATTCACGTTCTATTGATGAGGGAACTTCAGCTCATAGATACTACATAACTCATCCAAGGCCAAGGTCTGACCCAACACTAGGGCCTCTGCTACAGGTCAAAGGCTTTTTGATGCCATTTAAACTCTAGAAAATCACTTAGAGTATGGGACACTCGTTTGATTAATTTGATACAAATTCCTCCTGTGAGCATTAGACAGTTTCTAGTTTGGGTGTGGGTGTGGGTGTGGGTGTGAAGAGATAAAACCACACTGGATCGCAAAGTTGCTGGAGATAATTGACAGAAGAGAAATTATTCCAATCCTGCATCACCTCTCCATTCAGCTGCCTTTTGCTGTCATTGCCCTTCTGTCACCGCTGAGGAAAAGGCAGGAAGCAGCGCATGGCAGCATAAACAGATGGAGATGCACTGAGGTCAAATGGAGAGAGTGAGTTCAAGGCCGCAGGGTGAATCACCAATGAGGAGTGACTGGCAGTGTGTCAGGCCTCCAGGAAAAAGAAGGACTCGTGGATCCTGGTGAACAGCTCAGGAGTCAATTACTTTCATTGACTTGCTGACAATCTGGAAAGTTCTAAGGTTTGCGGCCCAGGCCCAGCTTCTAGGTGAAAAAGGCTTTATGTACCACAGCAAGTCAGAGAGAAAGGCTGACAACTGGAATTGGCTTTAATTGAAAGGGCTTTTAGAAGAAACGCCATTGCTTACTTCAATCTTCATAGTTTTGCGGTCTTATTCATGATCTCTGATGACCCTATGGGAAAGACTGGGCGCATTTTTCTCTCAATCACACTAATAAGGGAATGGAAACTCAGAAAGTCTAGGTGACTTACACAGGTCACAGCACCAGGTCTTGAGCCAGAACATGAAAATTTAACTTAGCAATTTCACTTCTTTATTATCCAAGGTGAGGCCTCTCATTGCAGTAGGGTGGTTTCTAGTTAGTGGCTTTTGAATATAAAACCCCAAATAAGGTTGAAATCTGAACTGTGTATCATCCCTGTGATCATGTGCTAAGTAAACTTGGCCACACATGGAACTGATTCTCTCTCATTAGCTGTTGTTCAACTGGCCTTGAAGATTAATTAGTTCATCAGGTTTGTGTCAGAGAAACGCCTTTCATTGTCATGCTTGGTGAATGATTAACAACTGGCTCATCAGGATTTAAAGACGGGGTGGTGGGGAGAAAATGAAAGTTGTGATCTGTGGTGTGTTCTGCTTTTCATGGTGTAAATACTCCCAGTATGGCTCATTTCTAGTTCCAAACTTGACCAGTACTGCGCACAGGTGCACACACCGGCCAGCTCCAGCACACACCTGGCGCCCCCTGGCTTCCCACTGGACAGCTACCTGGAAGGCAGGAGGGTCTGAGATGGACAGAATGAATTGCGTGCTGGCGTAACTGACCGCTAACAACATGGTGGCCTGAGAAGAAAGCCAGCTAGTCCGCAGACTGTGGCTGGTGCACTTCAACTACAAGAGAAGATAACTCTGAGCAGCCCAGGTCCTCAGTGGTGTCTTTGGAGGGCAAGTTCTTGATAACATCAGCAAGCACCAACTCTTTGCTTCACCCTTGTGCAATTCCTTGAAGTTAATGAAGCAAGCAGTTAGGGGTCGAGCTGAGAACAAAAGCTGGAATCTGGGCACAGCCACAGCCCTCCCATTTCTTTTTCATGTTCTCTGTAATTCCTTCTCCCTGGACAACAAACAACTTGGAGGTAGGGGAAATGAATTGTTAAAAAGGAGGAGAGCAAGAAAACCACCATTTCTTTGTCCCAAATGCCAGCGATCAAAGCTCTTAGCTTGCTGTGGGTGGGTACCCGAGCATGAATCAAAGGACAGGGAGGAAACAGAGTTCAGCTGGGGTAGTAAATGGACATGGAAGGACAAGTCAATACCTTCAACACTGGTGATTCAATGGTTTCCTACTGCCTCCCGTGCATAGTTAGGAAGGCTTTCACACATGCACATTTTCAAGAATTTCCCCAGGGTAGTTAGTTTTATGAAATATTATGTGGGGCATATCCTTACTTTACTAGCACTCTTAGAAATATCTGAAATAGAGAAAAATTGTTCTTAATTTTCTGTTCGTTAGATGACGTAACAGAAATGCTATGTAATAGCATTAGTGAGCATTAAATGGGTCGTATGTCTGTAGCTATTAGGAGTTCCCATGGGACCTCAGGGTGCAAAACCCTTTGGTCTTACAACCATTGATCTGCATCCATTCAATTAAAGGAGGATTGCAGCTTTGAAAACCTGCTGCTGTTTTCAGGGTCCCCACCTCTCCCAAATTCTCCAGAACATCAGTGCATGGTGTGAAATCTGAGAGCAACCAGGAACTTCTCCTTAGATCGGGGGTTGGAACATAAATGGATGCTTACTAATTGCTCGTTAAAGTAATCTTCCTCTCCTTTCTAAGGCACTAAGAATTTGATGCTAACCCTTAATAAGATAATTTGCATTTTATTTAAAAAGTCACGGAGAGAGGATCAATGAAATACAGAAAACTGCTATTAGTGGAACTTCAGGATGACATGAAAAGACGTTTCTGCTATTTGTCAAAATACAACAGGAAGTGACCATGACTTGGGCCAGATGTAGGACCGGCATTGTGTTCTGGGATTCTAGTGAAACTAGTGGCTTATGCTGACTGCTTTATTAATAATTTTACTTAATTACTGGTATGAATTCAAATTCCCATCCATCAAGCATTTTCAGCTCGGAGATACCTAGTATTTACCAAATCTTGTGGTATGTACTTTCATACACTCTATCATGTAATTTTTTAGAATGACCTTGTAAGAGATACGTAATATCCCAGAATCACCAAAGGACAACAAAGCCAAAAGAAGTTCAGTAACTTCCTAAAATCATGTGCCTAGTAAATTCAGACTTACATTCCATCAGGTCTTCCACTTCCAATGTTTCCACAGGAGACCCCAAGTTGTCTTTCTTAAGAAACAATTTATATTCATAGCCATCTTTTCCATTCATCATTATCATCATCATCACCTGCTTCTTCATCTTCATTCTCAGCTATCATTTATTAAGTGCTTAATCTGTGCCTGGCAGTACACTAAGCATATTGTATAAATAATTTTACTTTTCCTGGGGGAAAGGTAATTTCATCATCATCTCCATTTTGCAGATGAGGACATTATAGCTTTTTCCATTTGATTATGTAATTTTAACTTTATTCTGACATAAGGACCAACAGACAGACATTCACAGTCTATTTGTACATCTTCATAATGTCAGCACTCATACCAGGTGGATGGCTAGATAGAGTCTATAGATTTCTAGATATAATAAAGAGATTTTAGGACTCCTTTTCCATGCCTCTTGCACAAACAGTTTATTACAGGGAAGGTCTGTTTTACTATTAACCAAATTCTCTCCTGCTATAATAAAAGACCACTTTGTGGTCTTGGGCCTCCAGAAATGTCAGAATTTGTCATCCCCGCCCCCAACTTTATTCTAATGGTAAACTTCACATGTGCTACTGAGCACCTCCTCATTCGTGTAACACGTTGCAATCCTCCCAGATAAATTCAGACTATGAATAAACATAATATGAGAAGAAAAGGAAGAAAGTGCCTTGATTTCTTAACTAGATTGGGAAGTTTGGGGTAAGAAGCAGAGTATCTTTTCTAGGGTCATTCTCTAGAAATCTGTTGCTTTTACACCACTCAAGGATGTGTGGTCATTTCTTCGTGGAAGTCATGGAATTGCCGATGGGTCTGATTCTGTCCCTGGCACACAACAGACTAGAACAGAAAGTGTGCATCCTGGGCCCTCCATGGGGGTATTCATCAGGGCCCTTGAACGAAGGGAAGGGGAGCCAGAATCCTCCCCAAATTACAGATGTCCATGAGACCCTGGCCCTCCTCTCACAGCCTCTGAATGCAGAAGACACAAGTCCCATTCTCCAATTGCTTAAGGTCTAATCTCAATTGAACTCAGTTCAGTAAACATGTGTTGAGTGCATATACTGGGCCATCCCTCATGCTTGTTTCTGAGGGTAGAGAGATAACTAAGACTTAGAATCTGCTCTCAAGAACAGAATGCATGTGCATGTGCATTATCAAACATGCAAGGGGAAAAGTGACAAATGCCAGAGAAAAGTTAGATAACGTCGGACTATCACCCAGGGACGGAGTGATTTACTCCGAGTTTGTGAAGGCAGAGGAATTTGCAAGGGGCCTTGAAGGATGGGAGGAATTTCAACAGTCAGAGACAAAAAAAAAAAAAAAAAAAATGTTCCTCTAGGTGGAGAAAACAGCAAGAACTGAACTGCAGAGAAAAACAGCCTGAGGCCCAGTGGGTGGCGTGACTTGGCTGAAACATCCTACACTGAAGGGTTAGAGCGGAAAAGCAACTAGAGATTGAGATGGAATGAATGTCCTTATTCTTCACTTGAAAGCAGGGTTAGGAGTTTGGATTTTACGCTGTAGGCAATAAAGGAGTCATTCTAGCCAGCACATACGGAGATAGATGGATACATTTCCAACACCTCTGTGTATCAGCAATAGGAATGTTTATGTCGGACACAATGAATCTTCGAGCGGCACAGGACTCCAGACTATACATCCGTGAGGCATTCTGCAGGCAAACGCTGAAGGTTGGAATGGTGTTTGTTTGTTTGTTTGTTTGTTTTCCTTAATAAATCATGAGGAAAAATTTACATGGTCAAGGGGGAAATTCAATTCATTATTTAAGTTAACCAACTATGGGAGTTGATGACAGAGAGATTAGATGATCACAGTCTTCCTCCTTAAAGGATTTTCCTTTCAGTGAAGAAAGCACACAAGTAGACAGACATTCACCACCAAGGCTGACAGAGCTATGATGAAGTGATAAGAATCAGGAAGTCCCTGCAAGGCGCAGAGTATGAGCCCAGCGGAGACAGAACCAGATTTTGCTGGAGGATGGTTCCACAGAGGGGGTGACATTTAACCTTGATCTTGACAAATGAATAATGCCCAGAAAGAATGTACCAGGCAGAGGGAACAGCTTGTGTAAAGGCTTGCCCGCTCTCTCCTCCCAGCAAGCATCACAAGTGCATATCCACCAGCAAATGAATCACGACCACTCCTTCTGCACGGCGTGCAGAAGCCCAGGCCCGCGCCACACGTCCCAGCAGTCTCATATTTGGCAACTCGCTGAGCCTCTCCCAGGCCCTGTCTCCAGGTTTGAGTTGCTCCTTCCTCTTCAAAATTTCTTAACCCTTGGCAAAATCCTGACACCTAAGGAGAGTTTAATCACGTTAACTTCTATTGGGATGCACCCCCAGGCATTTGTTCAAAAAGGAGGTATTTGATGTCCTGTGTGTATAAAGCAATAAGATACAAGGTACAAAAAAATTGATCCTCAATTAACTTAAAGTCTAGGTGTGAAGCTAAGCCACAAACATATTAATCACAAAAAGGTTTAAAGAACAGATCAGGCCAAAGTGAGATGGGCCAGTGCAGATGATAAATTCCCAACTAAATTAAACTGACAATTATAACTACAGCAAGACAGTGCTATGTAAAGGGTGGAAACACTTAATGAAGAGCTTAAGTATTTAATAAACATATCTCCACTCTAAGGATTACTCTCCATGACAACGCCCAACCACACGTCGCATAATTGACACTTCAAAGTTGAAACAATTGGGCTGCAAAGTTTTGCCTCATGCGCCATATTCACCTGACCTCTTGCCAACTGACCACCACTTCTTCAAGCACCTCGCCAACCTTTTGCAGGGGAAAGCCTTCCACATCCAGTAGGATGCAGACAAATGCTCTCCGTCGAATCCAGAAGAAAGGATTTTTACGCTACAGGAATAAACAAACTTATTTCTCATTAACAAAAATGTGTTGATTGTAATGGTTCCTATTTTGATTAACAAATATGTGTTTCAGTCTAGTTATAATGTTTTAAAATTCACCATCTGAAACCGCAATTGCTTCTGCACCGACCTAATAAGTCAGCCTCTGCTGAAGAGTAGGGCCTATTGTTAACAAGATGTTGGTCCCGTGTTATCAGGACTTCAGAATGGGGGGAGGTAAAGCCAACATTCTAGAGTCAGTGCAAAGGAAGAGAACTGTTCAGCATTAATTCCCCTTGAAAATCTATGGGGAATTTCTGGGACCAGTGCACCTACAATTCTCAATTCTGTTATACCCAAGAAAACTGTTGTTTTTTTTTTCCTACAGTCTTTAAAGAAATTGTTGTTTCTGTGGCTAAACAAATACTGAGCTTAGATTTGCAGGAAAAACATACAAATCCCACAGCACCAGAACCACATCGGGAGGCAGATGACAGTCACAATAAGAAACCAAATTGGCCTTAACACTTGAGATTACTAAATGGAAAACCAGGCTCTAAATCACAGCTATGCTCATGCTAGAATACACTTGGGGAGTTCTCAGGGTGGCATTACTTGCCATTTTTAAATGATCAATTTCTTTCTGTCTTTTTTGACAGATGCTAAACAACTGTGGTTGCACTCACATAAGTTACAGTGTAAGAGGACAGTGTCTCAGTGCAGGGTTATAAAAAGAGTACTACTGGGCTTTGAGTTAGAAAATAGGGGTGTCAGTCCAACCGTGAGCAAGTAAATGATTCTGGATATACTGTCTAACCACAGTGAACTTCAGATTACTCATCCGCAAACCAACGGTTGATGATGAGATAGGTATTAACAGCAGACTTTGACCCCTGGTATTCAACGAGTCCCTCATAGCATCAGAAATGTCTATGATCATCAAGCCATTGGCATATGTGCCCTATTAGAGCAGTCATAACACTGGAAGTGATGTGGATGATGTTCTTCCTGCTGTACTTGGAGAACATACTTGGGCTATACACTCCATGGCTTCAAATCCACTGGCACCAACAAAGGCAGATTACCTTGCAACTCAGCAGGACAGAGGTTAGATCACCGGCCCCTGCAGCTGCCCTGTCGGAGAAGCCCGCTCCTCTAAGAGCACAATACACTCACTGTCTACAGAACATGCCGGTGGGGGTATTGCCACTGAATTCACCACAGGCAGGCCCAGGAGGAAAGGAAGTGTTTGGGAAGCAGCTGTGGGGCCGAGGCCAGAGCCTGGGATCTGAACCCTGCACCAGGGATCTACTGGACTGGTTTGAGCCCCAGCTCCACACATCTCGTTATGGGACACGTGACAACCTACTGAGGCGTTCTCAGGCTCAGTGTCTTGATCTGTAAAATGGAATTAACAATAATGATGGTCATGGTGGGGATAATGATGGATGGCTCACAGGGTTGTGGTGAAGACCGTATAAAAAGAGGTCCGTGAACCGTTGTTAAGCAATCAGAACACTGGAGAGTTTAAAGGCGACACCTCCACACGTGCAGGCATTGAATAAATGCTCACTGGAAGTTCACACCTGGAAGGCCTGGAAGGCCTGGTACACAGGGGTGAGAAAAGCTGCTCTTCTAACTTCCTGAAACCTAGAAAAATGTGTCAACAATAAACAAATATAATCTATGAACAGAAAAAAAAAGAGGGTTTTTACTTTTTTTGGAGAAAAACGAAGTGGCAAATTGCAAACTTCCCTGTCACACGTTTAAATGACGTGCCCCTATGCTGAGTGGGACAAGTCAGAGAAAGACAAATGCAGTATGACTTCACCTACATGTGGAATCTAGAAAACAAAATAATTAAGCGAACAAAACAGAAACAAACTCGGCGATACAGAGAACACTCGGATGGTTGCCAGGTGGGAAGAGGCTGGAGGTTAGGTGAAGTGGGGATAGGACTAAAAAGTACAAGTTTTTAGTTACAAAGTAGTCACGGGGATGTAAAGTTCAGCATGGGGAATACAGTCAGTAATAGAATAAAACTACGTGTAGTGTCAGACGGGTACTAGATCTCTCATAAGTTATTTAAGTGTCTAATCACTATGTTGCATACCTGAAACTAATATAATATTGTATGTCAACTGTAACAGAAAAATAAAAATTTATTAAGTCAAAAAAATAAATAAATGCTGTGCCCCTCACTGCAATGACAATGACCCCATTTCTGCTGTGTCTATTTTCAGCAGCCATCACCTGGCTATCTGGAGCGGAGATAGCTAAGGAAGGATAAAGACAGGAAAAGGGACCTGGAGGGCTTTAGATAAGGGGCATTGTGTCTGTGGGGACCCCATCCCTAAGCATGGACATCACAATGGGAGTTTTTGGTCAGCCTAGATGTGAAGTCACTTGGTGATGCTGAGCCAACGACATCGTCTCTCAGGGTTCACCCAGAGTTAATTCCGTTCGTAGCAACATTGTTACTTTAAAAAGCAGGTTCTCAGGATTGCTTCCTTACAGGGTAGATAAATGTTCCCCAAATAGAACAACATTGGTTGACCAATACTAAATCCCTGTCAAAAGGCAGAAAAGCCATGTCACAGAGACTGTGACCTCTTGCATGCCCCTGAATGAAGCCGCCGGTGAGCCAGCCCAAGGGCAGCACGGGCAGCCCACACCCCCGTCTGGTCCCTCTCGCAGGCTTCCGACCTGCCCCCTCCCGCATCGCTCTCTGCTCCATTCGTGCCACCACGTTACAAAATCGGTACAGGCACACCTTGTTTTGTTGCACTCTGCTCTACTGAGTGTCACAGACACGCTGTTTTCTTCACAAACTGAAGGTCTGTGGCGACCCTGCATTGAGCAAATCTATCGGCACTGTTTTCCCAACACAGAAGATGGCTAGCATTTTTTACCAATAAAGTCTCTATTAATTAAGGTATGTACATATTTTTGAGACATAATGCTGTTGCACTTTATTAATAGACTACAGTACAAAGCAAGCATAACTTTGATATGCACTAAGAAACAAAAAACAATTCATTTATTCCAGATGCATCTGTTAAATTCCTAATCCCACGTAATTTACTTGTGTACATTTTCTATATGTTACTGGGATAGGCGTGTTGTAGTCACCAAATGGGACTGTGGATTTCTGTATTTCTGTTTTCAGTTCTATCAGTTTTTGCTCCATGTATATCAAAGTTCTGATTTTAGGAGCATATATTTAGAATTATTTTGTTTTCTTGGTGGATTGACCCTTTATCATTTTGAAATGTCTCTCTTTACAACTGGTAATATTTCTTGTTTTGAAGTCAACCCTGTCTGCTATTAATGTAGCTACTCCAGTTTCTTTTGGTTAGTGTTAAATTTTAATCACAGAAAAATATTTTAAGTCAGTTTTCCAATTACGGTGTACAACAGGCAAAAGGTCTTCATTTTTACACATCATTAAGAATTGAGAAAATAGATTGATTTTTGTTTCTTCCAAAAAAAAAAAATTACGCACTATGAACTCCATGTGAGAAAATCCCAAGTGATAAGGCAGCGATGTGTCCCGCCCCAGTCCTCCGTGTATTTTACTGCATCTAACCTAATAACCAATAAAAACTAGTGCCATTATCGCTATAGGTGAGGAAATGTGGGCTCAGACACCGTTAATTCGTAGTCCCCCTTTTCTCTTCTTGGTTCCATGGTCTCCTAGGATGACCTGTTTTGTCCTTCAAATTAGCTTAGCACGTTTTGAGTCCATGACTTTCCTCTTCCTTCTAGATTTTACTAATGTTAGGAAAGAAGCCCCAGACCAGCCAGGGCTTCAACTCCAGCAAGGCAAGTACAATCCGGGCAGCTGGCCGAACAACACTGCTGAGAGACGCCTCTCCCCTCTATGCACTTGTATTTGCATTTTCACAAGGTTCTGTTTGTGCCTGGGTGGTGGAAATGGAACACTGTAAATGAGAAATTTTCATTCCAGGCCAGGAGGAAGGTATGCTGGAGATCAAAACACACACCCCTCAGGTGCAGGGAGAACAAAGGAGCCCAACTCCCTTGCATGCCAAAGAAGAGAGGCAGAGATGCCTTCCCAATCTAGACAGAAAAAATAATTAATTCAAGCTTGAGACCATGAAGGCAGACAGTCCTGGTATAAACAAGGACGGAAACGCGGGAGCCAACGTGAGAGACTTCCAAGGGGATTCATAAAATACGACAGAGGACACATCTCTCTGGTCATTCAGTACGTGGCCATTCATTCATTCAACAGCCATCTGCTGAATGCTCTACTATGTGCACGGTGCTGTGCATGTCCTGCTGTGTTGTCTAGCATTGCTCCCATCAGCAAAAGGCCACCAGGTAATGCTGCACTTCCGTAACTGAATAGAGGTCACTACTGATACGATAGTCTTGGTCACCAGTATACTGGCTGATGGAAGCTAAGCCCTATCGAGGCTACTTAGGTCCGAGGCTGAGGAGCTGAAAGCTAATTTTATACCATCATTACTTTGTCTTTCAGTTCTCCCACCTGGCCCCTCGGGACACAAACACCTGTCGTGGACATTGCGATGCGCTGCCCAGACCCCCTCCCACAGTCAAAGACACATGGCTCCAGCTGCTGACACACAGCCCTTGTCCATCCATCCCTTTTGAGTACTTTGTGGAAAGGAGCTGCCTCGCTAAAGGACGAGCCCTTTCGGGAGGGGCCCACCTCTCTTGGTCCAATTCTGACATCTCTGAAGAGGTCATCTCCTCTTCAGAATTCCCTGAAACAGGACATCTCCCACTTCCCGATCCTGCCTCCTTCCCTTCCTTTCCCTTTCGCATGTATGATTCCAGAACGACTCCCTAGGAAAACATCTGTGGGCTCATTTCCACATCACACTGTTGCCCGAAGAACCCAGCCCACCACATGGTTTCTGCTTCGGGTCAGAGGTCTGGCACCAGGCCGCCTTCCTCCGTCCCTTCTTGCTGTCGTCACTGAGGTGTCTGTCCCTGAACATCTTATAATAACTAGTCTGTTCTGTTCTCTTTAGTCCCCTTTACCTACTCTCTCTATCGAAGACTCATGTTATCTCATTCCCTCTCAGAAATTCATCTTTTCTCTATTTTATCCATCAAGCCAGCTAGAAAAATCTACATTTCACATATCAGGGCTTATAAAAATCTGCATTTTTTTCTCAATCTCAGAAGATCCCTGAAGTCTTGAGCACGGGCTACTATAGGAAAGATGAGACAGACTTTCTAGAATATTCTGTCAAATGCCCTCAAACAGCTCTAGAAAGTTAGAAAAGCAAATGACTGCTGAAGATTATAACTACGAAAGTGAACAACATTTCAGTTGAACTTCAAAAGCTAAGAATGTTTTCTGCAGTAACTCATGGCGAAGTTGTTTCAGGAGATGGGAAGAACAGTGTGAACAAAGCCCCAGAGAGAAAAAATATATATAGTGTGTAGGGGATACCAGCATGATGACTCTAGCATAAAGTGTTGATAGAGGAATAATGAGAAATAAAATTGAATAAATCAAGTGAGATAAAAGTATTCCTAAACTAAAAAAAAATTATTTGCATGTGAAAATATGATACCATGCCAAAACTTTAAAGCTGAACAAACAAAACTGGGAGAGATGTGTTTTTCCCCCTGTAACAAATAAATAGGATAGCATGTATTTCTAATGATATTTTCACTAGCCCCAAGGATTTCCATTTCCAAATTACTTGGAATGTTGTTGTTTTAAAGGGAATCGTCTGGAGGTGCTTAGAGAGGTGTCTGATCCCCTCACCTAGAAGGGTACTGGATTGTTTCTTGGAAGAACTCACTTCTTATTCCATACCCACCAATACTTTATAGTGCCACCATTCATCCACTCACTTCACCTGAACTCCCCAAATTAACCTAATCCCTTCCTTTTCTGTGTCTGGCACGTAAATCTCTTGTCGATAAGACTCAGGCTCCTTGCAGGCAGGCAATCGTGTCTGAATCATCCTAATACTTAGCAATGCTAGAACGGAATGTGCTCGCTAAATATGAGGTAGTAAATGGATGAATTACACGACCCATTTACCATGACTTGAACTTCAGGGCAAATGACCAAGGGAAACACAAGGACCTCAGCATAAAGATGATGTGGGCCTTTTTGCTAAGCTAATGCCACAAATGTGACTCTGCTTCTACTTATCTCAATCTCTATGTCTCCCATTTTAATGTCAAATTCCTAAGTGGGAGAGTTTGATTCAAGTTCCATCATTGGTGAACAAGGCCCTGTCCTCAGTTAAACGCAGGGATCACACGATAAAGACAGACATAGCCACAGGGAGGATGTTTGGATATAAGCAGCTACCCAAGAGAGTGCCTTCTCTATCCCATGTGCCCAGTGCACACATTTACATTTCTCCTTAATCAGGTGGACTCTCATGCATAGGGGTCACCTCCATGTGTCAAATTGTTCTTTGTGATTATACACACACACACACACACACACACACACACACACACAGACTCTTTTAATCCTCCTAACAGCCTACAATGTGGGATAATTATTTTCATCATTTTAAAGATGCAGAAACTGAAGTAAACATAGCATCACTTGCCTAAGACTATCCAATAACCACTTGTCCAAATCCAGGCATATTTTACTTCAGGGCCAGCACGATTAACTAACATGCCAGAAGGCTTATAGTCAGAGCCATATGGTTTTTCACCTAGAATATGAGGTCTGACTCAGTACCAGATTAGAAAGTCTCCAAGAGCCATTCCACATCTTTTCTTCAAGTCCCAACAGTGTAGAGCACAGGGCTGGGTCCTGGGAGGCTCTTAATAAAATTTGCTGACTGATGCCATAAAATCCATGTGCCACCCACCTAGTAATGCCCACTTCACAGCCTTTTCCTCAAGTACTACCGTGATTAGGTTTTTCACCCCCTACCACCACCTCTACTTCCTGGAGATTTCCAGTATTACACTAATATTGAGAAAAATACAGGTGCATCTTTCAGTTATTCACTTATTCTTTTACATGTGCCTTCTAAGTGTCATATAGCTAAAAACAGGAAAAAAAAAAAAAAAAAAAAAAAAAAAAAAAAAAAAAAAAAAAAACAAGGTCAAATAAGTCTAAGCCACTGTTGTAAAGAAGACTGTGTAACCTGACAGGAGACAGGAACATGTAATCCAAAGATATTATGTAATAATTATGGCAGAGAACTTCCACTATCCCCCACTCTACACCCACCCCCACCATCAGCATCTGTACTCAGTGATGGACGTCCACCTTCCCCGTCTCTGCAGATGAACTGCGCATGCCCCGGGCTAAGGCCAACCCTTCCCCTTGGGCAGATCGGCTCTCACCTACCCAAGAGCAGCACTTGATAAATTCAACACTCTCTCCACTGTCGTCAAATTTCTCTTTATTCCCTCCAGCATGCAATCATGTTATTCTTTCATCCAAATCAAACAACAATACTCTCTCTCTCTCTCTCTCTCTCTCAAACCCACTGCTCCTCTCCAGTTATACCACTTCTCTGCTCCCCTTCAGAGTAAACTCAGTTTCTTCTCCTCTCATTCTCTCTTACATTCAGTTCCATTCGTCTTTTGCTCCATTGAGACCACCTTGTTGAAGTTATTGGTGAGCTCCATCTTGGCAAGTTCAAGGATCAACACTCGGTCCTCATCAAATGCCATCTGCCAGCATGCCCCTCACAAGAGCCCAAGGCAGACGATTGTATAGTTGTTCTTCTCTAGCTGTCGGGATCGTTCTTTTAAAGAACAGAAACGTGCCTACTTGTAGTGCGTACCAACTGGTCCCTGCTCCCACTTCTGGAACACTGCTGAACCAGCCTACTCTCTCTTTCCAAGGCAGACTTCCCACTATGTGAAGTCAGCTCTGGTCATCCCTTCTACCTCAACATCACAGGTCCTAATGTGCTTCTGAAAACTAGTAGAGTCAATTGTAATTTGAATGCAAGAAGGAAATGAATAAAAAGCATTTATTAATTTATTTGTTCAACAAGCAGATGTTTCTTGAGTGTTGACGTGTGTCAGGCACAATTCTGAGCGCTAGGGATCTGGCAGTGAGCAAGACAGACATACCTCCTGCCCTCGGGGAGCTCATGTAGTGAATTGAAAAGTAACAGCAACACCCTGGGTTGTTCTGGTGTTTTATTAATTTTACATTTAGTGGAGGAACATAATGAATTATGACCGAACACATTTTTTTATCTTCAAACATACCCTTTTTCCCCTCTCTCATTTTCAAGCCAGAGGCTGAAGAAAGGTGACAGAAAATAATCCACAAGGAACAATGAATCAAATAGATTTTTTCAGCCCATAATAAAAACAATTCATTCAAAAATGCACTACAGTGCATTTTGGAAAATTTCCCCAAAATATAAGTTTAAAATAATGAGAGAAAAATCTGTAGGACTCAAAACAGGGATTCCATATAAGAAACCTAAAATGGGAAGCAGTTAAGAGAAATCTAATCCCATTCACTGGACTGTCATCCAAGCCTGCACAACAGTTTTGTATTATTTCTATAGGGCTCAGGGAGTGACTGAGGAAGGTCTTCTCCTATTTCCTAGTAAAGACACAAGAATCTTTGACACCAGTGAGCCATCAGGTTTCACAGCTGCCACCGAGCTGTACTCACGGAGCTTGTCCCAGTACGCACAACACAATTTCCCCTCCGTGCCTTCCATCCTTCCTCCAGTTTGATTATTGTTACTTAAGACCCTATTAACGATTAAGAGCTACGTTTGAGAAAACAATCACCTCTGCATTTGAATTCCAGTCTGATCATACCCTGGCTCTGTGAACTTTAGCAAATAACTTATTTGCTCTGTGCCTCAATGTCCCCACCTGTGATAAGTATACCTGCTTCACAAAGCTGGTGCAAATATTGAATAATAAATAAATTTACAGGGCTTAGCTCACTGCCTAGACTACGGCAGTCAATCAGTCTTACGTATCAGTAGTAGCATCAGCTTTGCCTTGTTTATGGCATATTTTAAGTTTGCTCCAATAGGAGTAGGCTGACCAGACGTCCCATTTTCAAAGGGACAGAAAACAACGGGCCTGTCCTATTTCAAAAGGTGCATCTGGTCAGCCTAAATAGGAGTAGACTCTAGGAGAAGTGGTGTGCTCAACTTCAAGCAGTCAAGGACTGAGCCAAAATAGCTCACTCTCCTCTAGAAAGACAATCCCTTTGATTCGGTGTCCCACTCACCTGCCTGTGTTTGCTTTCTTACTGTGAAAACTCCCTAAGAGACACCTGAGCAATCTGCATCCCATGCCAAAGCATCCATAGGATTTCCCTGCCGTGTCTCTATCTCATAGCCTCCATGTAGCCACAGTCATGGCCTGGCTGCAAGTCATGCCACCCACATCGAGCCCTTCACTAGCTTTCCGCCACACCCCTCAGGCCAAGGTTCAAGCTCCTAGGCAAGGTACCACGTTCCATCATCTGACCCCAGCGACCTCTCTAGCTTCATGTCAGTCCAACCCCTGCCCTCCGATCTAGGCTTATCTTTCCTTGCATAAAAGATAAAACATTGGTTTCCGCCCTTGTGCCTTTGCTCAGGCTCTTCCCGCCCAGAAAGCCCTTCAACCACTCTGTGCCTGGCTAACTCATTTACTTCTTTTAAGACCAGAGTCAGGTGACATCTCTGGCATGAACGCTTCGTGAATCCCCGGGTTTGGCTGAGCTCTTCCCTCTCCTCTCTTCCGTTAATGAACACCCATTTCAGTTCCCACAAAATGTCCCCAAGTTATCTCAGATCTGTTACACTGGAAGCTCCTGAAAAGCTGGGACATGTCTTATTTTAAAGACGTATCCAGCATCTAATAATTCACACACAAGTATTACAGTTATTTAATAATAATTTTAAAAGCTCTGGGCCATGAATCCGATGACCTAGTATTCGGCTCCACCTCTTCTATTAATTAGTCATATTATTTTAGTTAAATTGCTGAAATTATCTGAGGTGATTTCCTCCTGCCTAAAATGGGAATCATTTCCTTAACTCCCCACCACCTACCAAGTCCCCTTAAGAGTTACTGTGGAAAAGATTAAAACAAATGAAATAATCTATGTTATTTCAAATAATTATAAGATGCTATGCAAATACAAAATATTGCTAAAGCCAATATTTAATTTGGTTGAAACCATTTGAGATCACTGTAAAAATATGTTATAGATGTAACTAAACTCCTACTGCTTTTAACTGGAATTAGGAGTAACAATCACAACAAAATCAATCATAGAACTTGAGGCTTTTCAGAGTTTGAAGTAAATGAACTTCAAATCTGGAAGGTTCTTAGTAACTATCCTTCCATTTTATTTTTATATAGAAGGACTATGAGGTTCCAAGATACTACGAGACTGAGGGTCACTGTGTGGAGCGTGTCTAAGAACGGGGCCTCTAGACACCCTGTCTGGTTCTCCCTATAATAAATCAAGCTAAATTTAGATCAGATGTCCATTAATACATGAGTGAAAAAATACAATACAGGATAACTTTAATGTTTTGGGTGTGGAAAACGCTGCGATCTTTTGTAATGCCACATGTACATCAAATAACACATAAATGGTTCCCTGCCCAGGCTGCTTACCTCCATCTCACATGGCAACCAGTTTGCCTCATTACGAGGAGTCCTGTGCTGAGCCCAGCCCCTGGTGCCTTCTAAAACAGAAAATCCCCAATGAAGGAGTTGATTCAGCTTGTACAGGGAGCTAGGAAGTGGAGGTCAAACATCTGCTCCTGGTTAAAATGTCCTGGCTTGTGAGAGCTGTTTGTGCACAGAGCCCATGTGGAAGCCAAAAGGAATTTCTGACTATTCAATAAGCAGATTGTGGTTGGCAGGATTCAATCATTTCACCTCAGTGCTAAGTATTGTTCTAGATGCCAAGAACAGAGCAGAGAACAAGACAAGTGAGGTTCTGGTTCATGGCTCGCCTGCTGTCAGTGACTTCGCTGTTTGTCGGTAGTGAGCCTGAACGTCAAGATCTGGGTTTCGACTCCAGTTTGCTGTTAACTAGCGACAGCCTATGTAACTCTCAGCTTCATTTTACACATTTGTAGAGTAATAACTGTACCCCCCACCCCCATTCAAAGGGTGTCTGTAGAGATCAAATAAGATTCTTGGTGTTCCAATTCCCTGAAACATATGAAGAATTGTAAGAGTATGAAAGAGCCTTGCTATGTACGTCCTTCACAGTCTGGCTTCGATTATTTTTTCCAGATGTAGCTACTCTTGCCTTCCCACAGAGAGCTCCTTTTCAGCCAAACCCATCTTCATTCTCCCCCATCAAGTCATGCATTTTATTAATTCTTATTTTTTTGTTTCTGCTGTTTTCCCTTTCTAAAAAGCCCATCCTATTATTTCTGATGCTCTATTTCAAAAGTTGAAAACTCAATCCCTGCGAGAGCTAAGCAGGTAACCAAAAAGCAGCAAAGATGGCCTCACAGAGAGGAATAGGGAGTTCCAGGCATAGTAGTGACGAAAGTACACATTTTTTATAGTTGATACTCACTGTCTGTTAATTACTGCCAAGTAAATATCAGGCTCACTAGCACAGTGTATATTGATACAGTTGATGGGATCTCACAGGTCTCTAAACTGTTGATTTTCATTCTTTTATTCTTTTTTCTTTCTGTCCCTCAGGCTGGACAATCTCAATTGACCTAGCTTCAAGTTTGCTAATTCTTTCTTCGATCATTTCAAGTCTGTTACTAAGACTCTATCATACATGTTTAATTTCAATTACTGTACTTTCCAGCTCCAGAATTTCTATCCAAGCCTTTTATAGGTATAAAATTATACTAAGTATGTTCTCTGACAATAATGGAACAAAATTAAAATTCAATAGCAGAAGAAAATTGGGGAAATTCACAAATATGTAGAAATTAAACAAGATACTCCTAAATAAACAATGAGCCAAAAAAGAAATGAAATGATATTCAAAAATAATTGAAAACATAAAAAATCTGAACACAAGATACTAAAAATTATGTGAAATGCAGTTAGACAGCATTTACAGGGAAATCTACAGTTCTGAACACCTGTATTAAAAATAAGAAACAAAAAAAGAGAAAGATATCTCAAATAAATATCCTAACATTATACTTAACAAATAAGAAAAATTCAGACTAACCCCTAAACAAAAAGAAAGCCAGTAATAAAGATTAGAATGGGAATAAATGAAATAGAAAATAAGAAAACAACAGAGAAAATCAATAAAACCAAAAAATTTGTTCTTTGAAAAAATTAACAAAATTAGCTAACCTTTAGCATGACTGACCAAGAAAGAGAGAAGATTGTAATTACTAAAAATCACAAATGAAATGGGTCCACCACAACTGGTTTTACATAAATAAATTAAGAAAATAATATTAAAATGTATGCCAACAAATTAGATAACCTAGATAAAAATAGCACGATCCTGGCATGATACCACCTGCCAAAGTGTACTCAATAAAAAGCAGAAAATCTAAATAGGTCTATAGCAAATAATAAGATGGTTAATATTCAAAAAACTTCCCATAAAAACAGTCACATGCCATGTTTTTATGGATGAATTTTTATCAAATGTTTAAAGAAGTATTAATACATTTCTTCACCAATGCTTTAAAAAAATAGAAGAAAAACAATTTCCAACTCACTGAGGCTAGTAAAACCAAATAAAGACATCACAAAAAATTAACTATAGACTAATATCCATTATGAATATAGACATAAAAATCCTCAAAAAAATACTATCAAATTAAATCTGAACATATAAAAAGAATTTTATACCATGACAAAGTAGGATTTAATCCAGGAATATAGAGTTGGTTTAATATATTAATAGACACAGAAAAAATCATTTGACAGAAGCAATACCCTTTCATGACAAAGCAGTCCACAAAATGGAAATCGAAGCTACCTTTCTTTCTCAGTCTGATAACAGGCATCTATTAAAAACCCACAGCTCACATCAGACTTAATACTGAAAGAGTGAATGCTTTCCCCTTAAGATAAGAAAAGATTGTCCTCCTTTGCCATTTTTATTGGACATTGTACTAAAGGTTCAAGCCAGGGCTATTAGGGTAGATAATGAAATAAAAGACATCCAGATTGAAAAGGAAGAAATAAAACAATCTCTATTTGCAGGTGACATGGTATTTTACAGTGAAAATCTCAAAGAAACTACAAAAACTATTGGAACTAATAAATGAGTTCAGCTAGGTTGAGGAATATAAGATTTATATACAAAATCAATTTTATGTTTACACACTAGCAATAAACAATCTCAAAATTAACTAATAAATAATCCAATTTACATTAGCATCAAAAATTATAAAATACTTAACAATCAATTTCACAAAAGAAGTGCATGACTTGTACACCACCAAAAATCCCCAAAATATCATTATAATAAATTAAGAATAATATAAATAAATGAAACAACATCCCATGTTTATAGGTTGGAAGACTTAATACTGCTGTGATGGCAGTATACGCCAAGTTGATCCAGCATAATCTTTATCAAAATCCCACTTGTGTTATTTGAAGAAATTTACTATTAGTCCTTAAATTCATATGGAATTACAAAAAGATCTGAAGAGTCAAAACAATATTAAAAATGAAAAATAAATTTGGAGGACACACACTTTTCAATTTCAAACTTATCACGAAATGACAGTAATCAAAAACAGTGTGATATTGGCATAAGGGTAAACATTTACACTGTGGAATAAAATCAAGAGTCCAGGAACAAACCTATACTTATGGTCAATTGATTTTTGAGAAGAGTGTGAAGACAATTTAATGAGAAAATAACAGTCTTTTCAATGAATGGTGAAGGAAAAACTGAATATCCACATCCAAAAGAAAAAACTTGGACTCCTACCTCAGCCCATATATGACAATTAACTTAAAATGGGCCATAGACCTAACTGTAACCGTGAAAACTATAAAAGTCTTTGAAATAAACATAGGAATAAATGTTTGTTACCATGGATTAGGCAATAGCCTCTTAGCTATACTAGAAGCACAATAAGCAAAAGAAAAAAAAACAATAAATTAGACAGTCAAAATTTAAAATATGTGCACTTGAAAAGACATCATCAAGAAAGTGAAAAGACAACTTAAAGAATGGGAAAAATATTTGCAAATCATATATCTTACAAGGAGGGACTTATATCCAAAATATATGCATATAAAAAATTTATACAACACAAGAATATAAAGACAACCCATTTAAAAAAGGACAATGTATCTGAATAATACAGACATATGGCCATTAGTTATTAGAGAATGCAAATCAAAACCACAATGAAATGCCAAGCACTTTACGCCCACTGGGATGCCTATAATCAGATAGAGATTAACAAATGTTGGTAAAAATTTGAAGACTTTAGAATCCTCATACCTTGCTGCTGAAACGGTAAAATGGTGCAGCCTTTTTGTAAGACCGTTGGGTAGTTTCTCAAAACATTAAACACAGAGTTACTACATTGCCCAGCACTTGTATATACCCAAGGGAATTAAAAACATATGTCCACATGAAAACCTGTGCACTCATGTGTTCAACACATCCCAAATTTGGAAACAACCCAAATATTCATCACCTGATGAAGAGATAAAATATGTCGTATTCACACAATGGAATATTATCTGGCTATAAAAAGGGGGTGACAGAGCTGTACAGGCTACAACCACGATGAGCCTTGAAACGGTGTGCTAGGTGAAGAAGCCGGACACGAGGCCACATATTGTATGATTCCACTTATATGAAATGTCCAGGATCAAAACAGCCACACGCATAGGAAGTAGATTGGTATTCGTCAGAAACTGGTGGGAGGAGACCATGGGGAGGAACTGCTAAAATGTACAAGGTTTTTCTTCTCTCTTTCTTTTTCTTTCTTTTTTTTTTTTTTAAGATGATAAAAGTTTTGGGAATTAGTGGGGTAAGGGAGAGACCGAAATAAATAATTGAACAAAATATATTTTGGTTCATGGTAAAAGCTATGAAAAAACAGTTGAGTCGATAGAAAAATGCCAGTGTGGGGTGGGGGAGGGGAGGTAGCTGCTATTTATACACTGAGGTCAGTGCAGACCTTTCTGATGAGGAGACACTTGGGCAAAGACCGTGTAAATATTTGGACTAAACCCAAGTTTAACCGCTAATTCACTATATGGCCTTTGAAAATTATTTCCCCTCTCTAAGATTCAGTTGTTTTTTTGTTGGGTTCTTTTTGTTTTTTGCATATAAAATAATTAAATTCTAGGCTTCCATCTAGCCCTAATACACTATCATTCAAGGAAAATGACCATCACTCAAGGACAAGAGAAATATGAGTAAGCAGTGTAGTTATATAAGATGTGGGGTAAACTGCTGATCAGTTTCCTGCTCTGTAATAAAATCTCCTCCATTCAATGTCAGTGTAACTCAAGGTCAGAGTTTCTCTGCCCTCTATTTCTTCCTCACCTAGAACGTTTCTTTCAGCAGCTGTACTCAACAGATGCTTCTATTTTGGCGAGTTTTTGTCCTTTCATGCAGGGATTCAAGTGGCATAATTTTAAGTTCAGGAACTCATAGCCATCATGGTGTGTCAAAATTTCATTGGGAATTGAAGTAGTTTGAAAGGGTCTATGGTATAGTCTAGGAGTTCTCAAATTTGACTACATATTTAAATCATCTGGGAAGCCTTTAAAAATCCCAATGCCCAGGCTGAGCCCCAGAAGGATCCATCAGAATGAAAGTTTATGTAAAGTTTTCTCAGGTGACTACAATGAACAGCTATGGTTGAGAACTTTGGTTTAGAAAAAGACCTTGGTTTTAACAGTCTGCACATCTATGTTTAACATCTGATTGGAGCACTTGCTGGATGCATGCTTTTGGGTACATATCTTAACTTGATTCTCATTTTCCTTATTTGTACAACTGAAAACATATTTAACTTCACATAAACGCCTTAACCAACAGGCAATCCATTATTGATATATTTTCACTAAGATTTATTTTAAGTTCTTATCTATTAAACTCCTAGCTTTACAAAATTCTGTACTAGCTCTATGCAGATAAATATATGAGCCACATTCTCAGGAGCTAACAACCTTTATATAAAGCCCCAAACTGGAAAGACTTGGAGAAGAGAGAAAGACAATGTAAACAGATGCCCCTGGCGATCTACCAATAAGAAAGTACATCATGACAGCCTGAACGTGGTCAGAATTTTCAAAGGTAGATGTCTTGGCTATCTCTTGCTGCCTAACAAACTACACAGAAATATAATGGTTTGAAGCTATAGTATTTATTATTTCAGTCTCTAAATAGGTTGACCAGATGCACCATTTTAAACAGGCCAGAAAAAATGGTACTGTCTCATTTCAAAGGGTATGTATGGTTAGCCTATCCCAAGCCAAGAATCTGAGACAGATTAGCAGGGTCTCTCATAGGCCGCATTCATTTCAATGCTCAACTGGGAAGGCTTTGCTTCTCAGCTCACTTGCATGCTTGTTGGTAGGATTTAGCTTCTAACACCTCAGCTCCTTCAATTTGTTAGTCAGGAACTTCCCTTGGTTCCTCTCCATGTGGGTCTCTCCACAGAACAACTTACAACATGGCAGCAAGTAAGCAAGACGACAAAAGAGGGTACAAGCAAGTGGGAAAGGTAGCAAGCTGGACATCGTGGCATTCTGGAAACCTAGGCATAAAAGTGACATCCCATCAGTTCTGCCATGTTTCATTCATTAGAAATGAATCCTGAGATCCAGCCCACACTGAAGAAGGGTTACCCAAACCCATGAGCCAGGAGGTGGGGATTATTAAGAGTCATGTCGGCAACCGCCTACCACAGTACGTCTGCAAGTTCTGTTTCTTTAAATCAAAATATAATTGTTGGTTCTCAGAGAAGAGACTGACAACAGGAGTGTCAGCATTACCTCATTCTCATTTACATTTCCAAGAGCCAATCCCCACCCTCTCCCATAATTGTTCTTGGGGATTCCATTTATTGAGCCCCTCCTATGTGCGCAATACAGTTCTAAGGGCCAAGGGGTGGCTCTGAAGTGAGTACAACAGTAGTTGTCTTCTAAAAGCTCACCAGCAAATGAGAAAAATGAACAAAAATTTATTCCAAAATAAAATAGTAAGCTGTAGTATAGAGAAACCATGTTCTATGACAGCATGGGTGAAGAAAAAAATTCAGGGAGTTCCCTGATGGTGTAGTAGCTTAAGGCTTCGGCGCTGGCACTGTCAGCGCTGCGGCCTGGGTTCGATTCCCAGCCAGGGAGCTATCCACATACCAAAAAAAAAGCAAAAAAAAAAAAAAAAAAAAAAAAAATTCATGACTATTTTGGAATAAAATAAAATTTGAGCTACACCATGACGCTATGAAGGACTTTAAGAAATGTATATTTAAGAAGGGCAATGGAGAGGGGCAGCTGAGCAAAGGCACAATGGCAGGAAAATGAAGGGAACCTTCTAGGACTTGGAAGGATGAAGCATAAGATTCGAGGTACCGAATAGAGAAACAAAGCTGGGTGTAGCAAGAGATGGAAGTAGAGTTCAGTGAAGGGCCCACTGACTATTCGAGAACCAGAAACTGACCTAATAAAACCCGTGTTCAGGTCACTCAGAATGGCTGCGGAGTGAGGACAATAGTGGGGGATGGGGGATGCTGGAAGCAGGAAGGCCAGTGAGAGGACCTCTGAGATCACACAGGGGCAGGGGACGCGGTCGTGGAAAGGGCAATAAGGTGTGAGGGGCCACAGTGGACACCGCGTCAAGAGAAAAGTTTCAGCGGGAGCAGCTGAGGATGTTTCTTGTTGCTGGATCCTGAATCACCAGCCAAATACTCCCAATGTTCATACCTGTGTGACTAGATTTATAACCACAATTCAGGGGGAGCATTTGGAAATATGAACTATGATAAAGGATGCATTGTTTGATTCATTCATCCCTTTAACATGCTTCTCTTATGAGAAACAAGCTCCTCTTTCACCAGGGAAAATAAGAATTGAAGGGTTATGGTGGATTGTGTGTGCTGCTGTTTGTTTGGAGAGATAATAAAACATAGGGCAGAGATTCCAAACCACCCAGCAGGGCGGGGGGCAGCATCAGAAATCACATTTAGGTCAGTCTGATTCTTTCTACTACTTCCAGAGTTTTGAATCTTCGAGGTCCTTGGCTGTCACACTGAGCTGATTATATTATGCCCCATAGACAATGAGTAGCTAAGGCAACTTTATTTTTTCTCATCTTTGTGTTTCATTTTGTGAGGGCTTTGTTTTGACTTGGTTAAAATTTCAGAGCCTCCCAGGCATAACTGCTCCATTAATGGATTTAACATAGCATGTCTAATGAATAAGAATTAACACAAAGATTGCAGGAGAAAGGAATGTCTGCTTTCATCCAAGGACCTGCGAAGAAGCCAAGATGGAATTTAGGTCTGGCTCTCAGGACAGAGCATATGTCTTTACTGTACTGCAAAGTCACCATGCAGAGAGGAAAATATTTGGCTGGTGACTCAAAAACCATCACCAGGAAATAGAATAAAAACACAAAGAAAGCAGAGAGTTGAGAGTGGAACAACTGGGTAATGTAATTCTAGAAACAGTGGAGCTGGAACTAAGCATGAGGTTTTCCCAATGTCCATGTTCAGACAACCAGGTGACCTGGTCAGATGTGCAAAGACCATGGAATGTCCCTGTGGAGATACAGCTGCCTCTTAATAACCCCACATCAATAGCAGACCAAGCTCTACCCAAATCTATCCAGGAAGTTTTCATAACCAATCTCTCTTCACCGTATCTATCTGGTGACTTTGTTTAGGCTTAACTTCTCTCCCTTTCCACCTTAGGCTTTCCCCAGAAGTTATATATTAGATGGGATTTAAAAGCAAAAAGTTTATTTCAGAATTGATCCCAAGACTGGTAGAAAGTGCAGAAGTAAGAAGAGAAGGGAAGTGAGTCAATGCAAGGTGTCTTAATGGGCAGATGACTGCTATAGGCCACTGGGGCTCAATGACACTGAGGACCTCTGGGAGATAACATGGAACAAGCCTCTCAGTTATTTTCTAGAGGAGAAAGGAAGCTGAAGTATTTACCCTCCAGTTTCTGTTAATCATTGGTTGGGGGTTACTTTTGGAGGATGCAGCTTCCCAGCATTTCTGGCCAGCCCCAAGCAAAGACAGAGAGCCCCAAGGGCAACCCGCAGGAGGCGCTAGTGTTGGACGCTATCAGCATGCATGGAAATGACTGACGAGCAGGGGATATGGCTGAGCACCCACAGCTTTGGTCATGCCTGGCCTAAAGGCCCCCCCTCAAATGCCAAGGCCTAACCTATTCCTTTTTAACTACGTATCTATTAAGCATGTACCATGTTATAGCCACCGGGATAAACCACTAAACAAGGCAGACATGCTCGTTGCTCTTATAATTCCTACATTTGAGAAGACATATAATTAATTGTAATCAAAATTTATAATATAAAATTTTTCAAACACACAGAAAAGTTGAGATACTTTTATAATGAGCACTCAATTATTCATTACTCAACTTGGATAGCAGTTGCTAGCATTTTGTCCTATTTGTTTCATCTTGTTTTGTAGCTTTTACCAAATTATTTTAAGGTAAATTGTAGACATTGTAACATTGACCCTTATTTGCTTTAGCGTGCATCTCTCTAGAAAAAGAAAACATTTCCCCATATAACACAACAACATTATCACACGTAACAAAATCAAAATTAATAACTATTTCTGGTATTGAACACCTAGTCTTTCACATCAATTGACATGTAATTAATAAACTCAGAGAATGTACAGACTGGTCCTCTGTCCAGCCCAATACTCTAGTTTCATGTCCTGTGAGTCATGTCATGGTTGTGGAGATGAGGAGTTAATTTGTCTGAAATGAGAGGCAGAAGATCTGTGTTTAAGATTTACCACTAACTTGATGACTAATCAGTTTTGTCAGAGATCAAACTCCCTTAAACATAGGATGGAATTTACTGGCTCATAAAGCTAAAAAGTCCAGTTAGAACAAGAGTAATAATATTAACAAATACTTATATAGCACTATATGCCAGGCCCAGCTTTAAACACACACGCGCACACACACACACACACACACACACACACACACGCTCACTCCAATCATTCATTTCTTACAGCAAACTTATGAGGTAGGTTTCCACTCATTATCTTCATTTTACAGATGAGGTGAAGACACACACAGATCTAGTGACTTGTTCAAGGTGGTCACATAGCTTGTTAGTAGCACAGGTGTTACCCAAACTAGGGCAGTGTGATTCCAACACAGACATGGTTCGGTCTGTGGACTCAAATCACGGCTACGGGACTCAACCTTCCTCTCACCCCACGCTCTTCTACGTCTTCCTTGGCTCCATTTTAACGCAGAGCTTTCTGCCATGGTTGACACATGCCTTCCATGTACTCAACCTTCACTGTCACTCACCTGCTCAGAAACTGTCTCCTTTCCCAACAACGTTAATTGATCTAATCAATTTGCATTGTCGCTGATTAGCCTGGCTTGAGTTATGAACATCCCTCAACAAAGTACCACATCTGTGGACTCAATCGTTCACCCTCGGAGCGGGGATGGTGGTCAGCCCCTTTTAAATGGATGGAAAATGAGAGAAACAGGGGCTTCTCCAAGGGAAACCAGAGCGCTGTTACTGGAAGAATGGGAACTGAATGCCGAGTGGCAGAACTTGCTCAGAAGCAACCCTGGAACTCAGCAAGAGCTTGCAGTTTTTTCAATTGCAAAGTGGAGGCTGTGGGACACCATCACTTCAGTCATCTAGGTTCTAACCACATTAGAAAATAAAGGCTAAGGGATGAGAGAGCGTTTTGATTAAAATGATGGAGATAGTACTGGAGCGTAGGTTAAGACCTGAGGTACATTATTTTCATTTCAGTACCTATTCCTTTCAGTTTCGTAGCACTGAAATGTGGAGGGCCCTCAAAATCACTGTGCAAAAATAAAATTGCTGGCATCAGTCCTTATCATGAAGGATCCATGGCTCTGAAAAAGAGGAAGGGATTATGACATACTTAGTTACTGACCTCATCTGAAAGATAAACAGTGGACCAACAATTTTTAACAGAGACCCCAAAACATCCAAGAGGAATTTTTCAAAAGATCCTCCGAGATTAACCTGAGTTCTCACAGGAATGCAGGGCTAATATTGCCAGGTAATGCTTGTCTGATGTCATCTGAGCAGCTAATGGCTATGGACAGCTTCACCTGGCACAGCATCAAAGCTGTTGACAAGCAAGTGAGAGAAAGTCCACCCAGGCTCGGCGCGTCTGGATCTGCACAAACTCGTGCTGCTCTGCATCTCTCAGTCACTTTGAAGTAAACCTTCCCAGGGAGTCAACTCAGGGACCACCTCTCATCTTGGACTTGAGAGAAGTCAAGCTGTAAGCTTTAAAGAAAAATAAGCAATGGGATATTTCAGTTTTGTCCCAGCTTTGGGCTGAAAGGAAGACTTTTATAAAATTAGGATGGGGATATTGAGACGAAGGGATCAGTGAACTCTACATGCTACGTAGTTAGATCCTTGGTATTTAAGAGCCCAGAACACACTGAAGCCACAAGAAAAACCCTAATGACAGCATGTCTTCTCTTTGTCTATCTGCTCTATTCTCCCTCGGTTGGCCAATTTCTTGTCATATTAACTCCAATCACAAGACAATTTTATTGCTTGGTAAATGTTAATCACCCTTGGCATCAAACCTCCATGTATTATTACTAGATAGAGTCTGCTACTGAGTCAACTGCCCACCCCTCTAACATTGGCCATCCCAGCACTCAGTACAGTCCAGAGGTTCTTTTGCAAGAAGAACGTTATGGGTAGGAAAGCGCAAATGGATGGGGATGTGAGAAAAGATAAGACTTCGTGCACTTGGTCTGGTACAGCTGCTCTCCTGAAACAAGAAGCCAAAAACTGGCTGCCAGTACTTTCTTCTGTGGCCACTTCAAAAAGATGAAAACAAACATCACCATGAATGTTTGTAATCCTGTGCAAGCAGTAAGTGTACGAACATCTGATCACACTGTGATGCAGAATTTTCCTTTTAACCCTCCAGATCAATAACGCTTCGGTATGGAAGTGTTTGTTCTCTTTTCCCTTATACCTTACACAACACATTCAAAACATGATGATAACCAGTTCCACACCCATTTGCAATCAGCCCCATTGCCATTTACCCTTCACTGAAGTACAAAATTATGTGGTGGGAAGTAAAAGAGAGAGCTAACACGCAGTAAGCACCTACTTAGTACCAGAAAGTGTGCTGTGAAATCATCTGTTTTCTCTTAGTCAAATTTTTCAGCCCTGGGATTCAAAGCCAGCCTACATGGCTCACCACCCATTTCCAGCTGTACTCCGTCTACTTCTCTGGCATCTCTTCCCAGTATCTTGCACAGTGCCAGGTGTCAGGACAATGGTTATTAGGGTCAGCAACACATCCACACCAGCCTCTCACGACTCACTGTATAAAAAGGAACAAGAAGCCAGTGGACCCCCTGGCTCCTCTCCTTGCCAGCTGGCTGACCTTGGCTCGTCTTCTCTTTAAAAAGTTGAGTTGAGCAAATCTCCCAGAAGTAGAACCAAACACACTGAGACAGACAATGGGAGAGAAAACAAAATAAATTTTAAAAAATCAAGGCAGGAAGTTAAACATATGGATGATAAGAAAGAATTATCTGAGAAAGTGGAAGGAAAAAATGGCTCCTTTGAACCACAATTACACAAGAGATTTTTCCAGAATAGAAGGACACGGGTCTCCAGGTCAAAACCTCAGCGCTCAGTAGGAAAGGGTTTAAACATCCCGCGCCAACACGGGTGATCATGACAACTTTAAAACACCCGGAAGAAAACAACTGGAACGCCATTTTGCCAAATCCAATGGCCAAGTTTCAGTGGTCACTTTTCCTGAGTTATCGGTTGCATTTGGCAACAAGTGATTGTTTTCTCCTCTAAAAACATGTTTGTCACTTTTCTCCCGTAACACTGTGTTCCCGTTTTTGTCCCGCCTCTGTCTCCTGCTCCTTTCTCTCTCGCTAGATCCTCCTCCTATCCCCGACCACGTCAGCACGCCTTGGTGATTTCATCCAGGCTCCTGACTTCGAATGCAGCAATACACTGATGACTCTAGCATCACATTTCTAGGCCTGGAAGGCCTGATCTATGTCAGGGAGTCTCAGTCCACATACCCAACTGTCTATGGGTATCTCCACCTCGTGATGGGCCGTTAAAATTGACCATGTTCGAAATGGGACCCTTGATTCCATATGCCCAAACCTGCTTCTTAGCCAGAGTTCTCCCTCTTGGTCAACATCCCCTTTCATTGTTGTTGTCTGATTCCAAAACAGTCAGCTCTGATGATGCTCATTCACACTCCACATCTAACCCATCACCATACTCATTTAGTTGATCCTTCAAAATACAGGGTCCAGCAGAAGTAACATCCTTTTTAAAGTAGTTATGTTAATGTAGTTATGATATTGTTATGTTACAGAATTACATGCTTATGATTTTTTTAAACAAAAAGGGGCATTATTTGTGCCAGACCCTGTACAGCATTAATTGGACCAACTCTCAGCACCGCTACTTCTACTGCTTGTAGTTTCATTTCTCACCTGAGATACTATCTCTTAACCGATGTTTCTGCTGCTACTCCTGGGGTGTTGTTTCTCAGAGAAACTACAGAAACTATAATAACTAACTTTGATTAAGTCTAATCAAGTACTTATTCAAAACCTTTCAACAATTTCCAATCAAACTTGGAATAAAATGAACTATGAGGTGACTCTTCAACCTCAAGCTGTAAAACCCAAGTACCAGGCACTATAAGGCAAAAGCTCTCACAAGCTTTCCCTTTGTCTTAGGACATGCTTCCCTCCCTTCTGGGGGATTGCCAATTAATAGGCATTACCCTTCCAGAAAGGTGTGACTCGGTCACTCACAGCTGATGAATGGTTACTATTTTGTTTCAAAACTGACCACCTTCAGATGTAGTGAAGTCGGGCAGGAAATTGCTCAAAACGGTCCTTGGAAAGTCCTAGAAGTCAGGTCATATTTAGAAGGCACTAGACCGATGGAATTCAATATAATCAAATAATAACATGTATCTTCCCATAGAAATATCCTTTAACGCATTATGAAGCGATGCTATACTCATTAAATGACCGAGAGTATAACCACACCCAGGCAGACTGATAAAGGAAGGTTATATTGGCAATCACTAGTTTCTGAAATAGTGAATGACTCTTGATAAATTGTGAACAAAATAATAGTAATAATATGTCTGTAGCAATTAAGGTACTCTTGGAACTGTTCTAAACAATTCATGTATATTAGTTTAGCCTCAGGACATCCAAATGACATTGTTACAACAATGATTCCCATTTTATAGATGAAAAGAGTGAGGCTCAGAGAAGTTAAGTCACTTGCTTAAGTTTGCTTAGTTATCAAGTAGTAGAGCTGAGGTTCAAACTCTCAGTCTGGTTCCAGACTTTGTGCTCTTAACCAACGTACTACCTTTGTTGATTTACACTGAAATTCCATTTCTGGAAAATTCTGTGTCCTTTGAAACTGCGCATTAAGAAATCATGTGTGTGTAAGATGTACAAGGGCTATCCAGAAAGCATCCAGCCATGTAATATAAAAAACAGAGGCATTTATGACTGGATATTTTCAGGACACCCCTTGTATGTATATGTACAATAGAAATAGGTTGTAGGGTCAAGTAATTATAAATGGGTTTTTCAAATAATCTGGTGAGGGATTTGAAACTCAAGTGGGACACAGGACAATTATTGATTATAACTGTGTCACAGCATCTCTAGCATCTCTGACCTCCACTCACTAGATGCTACTTGAGCATCTCATTCATTAAGACAACCAAAAATGTCCCCCACAAAATGCCAAAATATCTCCTGCTAGTGTTACCATATAAGATTAAAGTCACAAGATGTGAACTCTTGTCTTTGCATTTTGACTAACCCAGTGCCTGACCTTGAACAAGTCACCATCGACTTCCAGGCCTCAGTTTCCCGGTCTTCTAATTGAAGGCACTGGCCAAGGGCAAGCAAGTTAAATGCCAACGGGAAAGGCAGGTAACATAAATTGAAGGGTGAGTCCGATGTAAAGAAAGCATCACATAGCGTGGTTCAAACCTCATGACCCTGTTTTTGGTAGATTCATGGACAGAGAAAAATAATTATCATCTTAGAAACATCAGTGTAAAGTCACTATAATGGCACAAAGGGTAAGTGATCCTTCGCCTTAACATTGGGGGCATAGAACAGGGAGTGAGACCAGATAACGAGAGAGGCTCACCTCTCCTCCAGGAGGCTTTGGCTGCAAACGTCATCTAATTGTTACCAAGGGGCACTGTCAGCCCAGTGCTGCCATACCTTTCACTTTTTCAACATAATCCATAAAATCAGACTTTTAACATATGCAATCTATAAATAATGAAGTGTCGGTTGACCACTTTTAAAAATATTAAAGTCAAGCAAAACATACATGTAAGATTTCACTCCAGTTTGCTCCCACTACCCTTTCCTCTACCTGTGAATGCCATTTGAACTCAAACCCTATCACGTTACCTTCGGGGGGAGAGTTAAAGATGAAATTCCTGGCATTATAAACAACACAGTTTGTTAGTGATTAGAATTTAATTCAGAAGACTGAGATTGGGTGCCTTTCATTTCAACATAAAAGTTAGAGAGTACCCTCCAAGACTATTTAAAAACTAAACCGGTTATCTATTTAAATTAGCCAGCACACCAAGGCAAGGTTAGGAAACGCACGGGGCTCTCATGCAAGTTTATTTATTTCTTTTTAAGGGAAGAACAGGATGCAAGCTCTAAATTTCCTTTAAATACAGTGCCACCCTGACACTGTTTATGCTTTCGCCGTTGCAATGCTTCCAGACACACTTTAAAGGAAAGTGGTAAGAAGAACGGAAGACGGAAGTCACTTACACTAGAGCACGAGGAACATTAAGTGTCTGCTCTAGAGGGTGTGGACGAAGCTCTTCAGCTGCCTTTGTTTGACTTATTTATTTTTTGTTTTGTTTGTTTTATAAGAGCAATAAACTGCAATCTGCATCTGGAGCGTGCGTCCTTGGGAATGTAGGAGTACCATCCATCTTTCCCATCAAGGATGATGCTATCAATGGGGTGAAGAGGCAAGTGATGTGTGCCTTGGGTCTATAGTTCCCAGTCTGCCTGGTTATCAGCAAGGGGAAGGAAGTTGGGGTGACAGGATATGGGCAGGTTAGAAAATAGTTTATGGGATGCTAGGAAACAATACCCAGCTCCCCTGGAAGGCCAGCCCATCTTCTTTAGACTTTTCCAAGTTCAGACAAGGGGTCTGTTCAAGGAGGGGCCGTGGGAGGGAAGTCAGTCTATTTTCAGAACAGATTTTGTGCCCAGCCTTTGGCTTCCGGCTTAGAAGGCAGCACAGGGTAATGAGCATGCACTTGGGAATCAGACAGATGCGAGTTCAAATCCTGAATCCTACAGCTGTCACCTTCACAATTTGGGGAAAGTTTCCTTATTTCTTATAGTATTCTTTCACGTGCAAAATGATATGATGAATATTTGCCAAATGTGGTTTTGCAAGATCAAAGTGCCACAATGAATATAAAGCAGAAAGCATATTGTCTAGTAATAAATTTAGATTTCTCCCTTCATTTCCATTTATGAGTGCAAAAAGAATGGATTTATCTTAGATACAGCTGCCTGGATGGTGCTAGGCAACATATTTACTAAAAATATCTTTAACCCCAGGTTTCCATCATTAAAGACTCAACATGTTGTCAAATTTAGTATCAGAAAAGCTTAGAATTGGAAAGATCACTAAGTGACATCTACTGCAAAGGTTGTACCTTGTCTCAGACCCTGCTTGCCCCAACCTCCCCCCAACTGATCTACAATGACAAGGAATGGGATCCTATTATCCCCGTTTTCCAGATGAGAAAACTGAGGCTCAGAGAGCTTAACCATGCGTCCGAGGTCATGTAGCTATCTAGTGGCTAATGTAGACTTAGAAACCACATCAGCTGAATCCAGGATTTGGAAACAAAAAGTGGGAGTCCCTCTAACAAAAAGAACAATCCGGAAATACTCAGCTATGCCTTCACCTGGTGGCATAAGGAGAAATCGTTCGGCCATCTGCGAGAGTACCAGGTGGTAGCTTCCTTTTGGATGCCCTCGGTCAAAATGCCCAGCCCGTGACTTAAGCTTCTGTCTCAATTCCCAGGGGCTGGTTGCCTTTCCAGTTCCTCTGAGAACTGAACCTTCCAGCCCAGCTGGTCAGCTGGTCAGCAGGGGAAATGGCATTCTTATCCCCACTTTCTCACAGCCTTCTCAGCCCCCACAGATACGGCTCTTCAGAGCTGGGGATTAATGCCTACATTTCTCTTGCGATACAGCCTACAAGTGAGGTCCCTCCTGAAACTTCTAGGACAGATTTCCTCCCTTCCTTGGTACAATTAATTACCATAGAGCACAAAAGAAGAACTTTAGCACCAAGAAGACCTGGGTTTGAATCCTGACACTGCCAACTGCTAGCTGTGCAATGTTGGGTGAGATGCTTAAGTTCTCCTCGCCTTCATTTCCTCATGGGTAAAATGTTGTCATCAACCTCAGTGGGTTGACAGGAGAATGAAACCATCATATCTTTTAAGATTTCAATGTAGTGACTGACACATACACAGTGAGTGCTTTCCAGCTGAATCTCAAAAATCATTAAGTGAAAGAAAACAGGCCAAAAACACATCCATGAAAGATTTATATAAAATTCTGAAAATGCAAATTAACCTATAGTGAAAGAAAGCTTATTATTTGTTGCCTGAGAATGGGAGTGGATAGGGCGTTGTGAGGAAGGCATGGCACAGGGTCAGGAGAAAACTCTAAAGATGATGGATATGTTCATCATCCTGATTTTCGTGATGGTCATGGATATATACTAGTGTTAAAACTTTTGAAACTGTCCAACTGAATCATGCACAATTACATGGATATACACTATGCAACCTTCCACTATCATTAAGTGGTGAAGCCAAGACTGTAACCAAGTCTGACTTCAAAACCCATGTTTGCGGCCTGACTTTTTTGTCTTTTTTCGCCTCAGGTGAACCAGATCTTGAAGTCTGAATGAGGGCTCAGCATGCAGGAGGGAGCAGGAAGTAGCGGGCAGGGCTCTGGACTGGGAGTTAACGAAGCCAGGGCAGGCTGACTCAAGGACACGGGAGGCAGGGGTGCGGGAGAGAGAGCGAGAGCGCTGCAGGCAATCACTCACTGAGCTCCACGCACCCGACAAAACTACTGGGAGTGACTGAGGCCTCCGCTCCCACGTCCCCTCCTCGGAGGTGCCCTCCCTGAACATCCCTGCCAAGTGACACCATTCATAACCGTCTTGGGAAGGACACGATTAAAGACCCTATTTTGTTTTCTTCACAGCACTTAACCCCATGTGAAAGGGGCTCGCTTACTCCCAGAGTGACAAACTCGTTTTCGGTCGCGCCCTGCCTAGCTCACTACTGTTTTCCAATGTGCAGAGCCCCGCCGCCCACACGGGAGGCGCCGGCCGCATAAATGTCTGTTGAATGAATGAGTAAATGAATTCATCCGTTTCTATTTTAGGTGTTGTGTTCAGTTGGGGCTTGACAATCTCCTCAAATATCATTTGCCAAAAACTTTTTCCCTTAATTTCTAATCCCATGTCTGTTAACAAGGAAATTAAACCCAGATGTTTCTGAATCATCTGCCCTGAACTCACCAGAGTTGGGTGTTGTAAGAGCTACAGTCTGAGGCTTTACCATTAGTAAACCAGTGCCCAGAGAGGAAAACAAGCAACCCCCAGAGATAAAGGATTAAAGGAAGGAAAAAAAGCACTTGAATATTTCTAAATTGTATCCCCCATTGGAATTTTGACAGAAGCTGATTGGGGTGGCAATCATAGCGGGTAACCTCTACTCTTAATTTTCTCTGACAAGAGAAGGCAACCTCTGTGGACCACCCAACTAGAAAAACTCTGTTCTCCAATAGGCAGTGAAATCTTCTACCTGAATTTTTTACCCTCAGATAATGCCAGAGCAGGTTGCTACCTCCCATCCTCATTAATTTGTTTGATACATTCCACTGGGGGCAGAAGTATGGTGGGAATGTTAAGATGTAGCTGTCATTTACTAACAGACCTTTCAAGGTAACACCTACAAGTTTGTACAACCCGCAGCTCATGGGCTACATTTGGCCCTGGACAGCTCTGAATGCAGCCCAACACAAAACTCATAAACTTTATTAAAACATTACAAAAATAAGGCATGGACCTATTTTTTTTAGCTCATCAGTTATCGTTAGTGTTAGTGTATTTTATGTCCAACAATTCTTCCTCCAATGTGGCCCAGGGAAGCCACAAGATTGGACACCCCTGATCCAGAAACAGAACACGTCTATTTGGGGACTACCAACTCAGTTTTTTGCTTGTTTGTTTTTGACTGTGTGTGTGTGTGTGTGTGTGTGTGTGTGTGTGTGTGTGTAATGTGTACCAGCACAGGTTTGAGGAATGAATTGAGCTTTCAAACAAGACAGATTTCTGTTTCAATTCCACTTCTACTATTTACTGATTTACTGGTAGTGTCCCATACATAAATAAATTCTCTGAGTCCCTGCTTCTTTATTTTAAAAAACTGGGTTAAGATGGTAGTGAGATCCAAGATGGCAGAGTAGGTAAATACTATACCTACTTCATTCCATGGACACATTAAAATTACAACTAAATTACTGAACAACTAACCTAGAGAACCACCTCAAGTCTAGCTGAACAGAAGTTTTATAACTAAGAATACAAAGAAGAGGAGACCACATCAAGACTGGTAGGAGAGGCATAGACGCAGAAGGAGCCAAACCTCCAATGGCGGTAGAGAATCACGAGAGATATCTCAGCCACGGAGGTTCCCCCGGAAGAGCAAGAGACCTCAGCGCCATACCAGGCTCCCCTGCCTGGAGCACTGGTGCTAGGAAGATGAGCCCCACAATATCTGACTGTGAAAAACAGTGGGGACTCCAATCGTCTGGTTGGGATGGAAGGCTGTAGGAAACTCAAACGTTCTCTTAAAGTTCCTGCACAGACTCAGTCACTTGTGGGTACTCACCCTAACCTCCAGTAGAGGGATGATGACTCATGGGGTGCTGGAGGCCTATAAGGTTGGACAATTAATTTCTCAAACCCATCCTAGAAAAAGTGCTACATACCTCATTGTTGAATACCACTAGGATCAGCTTCAAAGTACTCCCCTTGGGAAGCTGTGCACTGATGCCAGCATCTAGTCCACACTTCAAAGCAATTTTGGAACTCTTTTTTCTGGAATGGCCATCAGAGCTGTCATTGTGCCCCAAATACAACAATTAAGTTTGTGAAAATCTGACAATTAAAATTACAACACCTTACCGAGTTGTTTGTACAGTGCTGCCAACATAAGTATGTGGTGGCAAGTTCACAAACTTAATTGTCAAATTTGGGGCACGACAACAGTTCTGATAGCCATTCCAGAAAAAGAATTCCAAAATTGCTTTGAAGAGTGACTGGCATCAGTGCACAGCTTCCCATGGGGAGTACTTCGAAAGTGACCATAGTGATATTCAGCCATGAGGTATGTGGCACTTTTTCTAGGATAAGTTTGTGAAATTCATTGTCCAACCTTGTACAGGGGGCCAACTGAGGTGTGTGGCTTTGGAGCAAGGACTGGAGGACAGTCGCCATTTTTCCTGGATGGGTTCTCCTCCCATGCAGCTGGCAAGTGGGTGTCATCTTTCCTGTGCTGCACCCACCCCCACACAACCAAATCTGAACCTCATTGGTCTGGTGAGCTCTGCTTGCTCCACCCTGCTGACTCACTGGAAGCCCACCCCACCCAATGCCAGAGGCACTATGACCAGTGAGCAGCCAGCCCTGTCTGCACTGCAATCTTCCTTGGAAAATTATTTAAGTCTGTAGGCCCCAGGTGGGTGGTGACTGCCATCGGTATGCTCTGAGACTTCTGCTGAGTAGCTCTAGGCACAGCACTGGCATCAAACCAGAATCTACAGGAGGACTGAGCCCAGGTGACCAGGGAGACAATGCCAAGACCCCACAGGCACATACTACATAAGGCTATCCAGCAATACTGGGAGATGTAGCAGATATACCTAATACATAGAAACAAGCACAGCAGGCATCCAAAATGAGAAAACAAAAGAATACATCTCAAATAAAAGAATAAAATTCCAGAGAACTAAATGAGATGGAGGCAAGCAACCTATCAGATACAGAGCTCAGAATGATGGTTATAAGGATGCTCAAGGAACTTAGTAAAAACTTCAGCAGGGAGACAGCAAGTGTAAAGAAGGACATAGAATCCATAAAAAAGAATCAGTCAGAAATGAAGAACACAATAACTGAAATTCAGAATGAAATAAAAGGAATCACCAACAGACTAAATGGAGCAGAGGATTGAATCAGCAAATTGGAAGACAAGGTAGCAGAAAACATTCAATCAGAACAGCAAAAAGAAAAAAGAATCCAAAAAAATGACGATAGTTTAAGGGGCCTCTGGGACAACATCAAGCACAATAACATTCGCATCATAGGAGTACCAGAAGGAGAAGAGAGAAAGCAAGGAATTGAGAATTTATTTGAAGAAATAATAACTGAAATCTTCCCTAACCTGGCAAAGGAAACATACATACAAGTCCAGGAAGCACAGAGAGTCTCAAACAAGATAAACCTAAATAGGCCCACATCAAAACACATTATAATTAAAATGGCAAAGGTTAAAGAGAGAATCCTAAAAGCAGCAAGAAGCAACTTGTAATTTCTAAGGAAGCTCCTATAAGACTGTCAGCAGATTTCTCAACAGAAACTTTGCAGGTCAGAAGGGAGTGGCAGAAAATATTAAACATGATGAAAAGCAAGGACAAGGACCTACAACCAGATGACCCTACCCAGCAAGGCTATCATTCAAAAATCTAAGCACAAATAAAGAGCTTCCCAGACAAGAAAAAGCTAAAGGAGTTCATCACCACCAAACCAGTACTACAAAGAATGTTAGAAGGACTACTTTAAGATGAAAAAAAAAAAAGCAAAATTATGAATAATAAAATAGCAATAGCTACATTTCAACAATTACTTTCATTTAAATGAATTAAAAGCTTTAATCAGAAGATATGCAGGGTATTGCACTGAGTAGAGTGTCAGAGGAAGACAGATGGAAGCTGACTTTGCTTATAGGTGAAATCCAAACAAGAAAATAAACAAGTCAACAGGAACAGATATAGAAAACATCTGGTTTGTTGCCAGATGGAAGGAAGGTTGGGGAGGGCGTGAAATAGGGGAAGACATTGGGAAGGTCAGTTTGGTGGTGAACACATAGTCAATAATGTTGCAGTAACTATGTGACGTCAGGTACTAGATTTGTTGAAGTGATGGGAGGAGGGCAGGAGGGTTGGGTGAAAAGGGGGAAGAAATCAAGAAGCACAAATTCATAGTCACAGGGATGTGAAGTGCAGCACAGGGCACACAGTCAATAACATTGTAGGAACTATACATGGTGTCAGATGGCAGCCAGATGTACAGAATGAGGATTTAGAAGTTACATAAATGTCTCATCACTATGCTATACACCTGAAACCAATACATTGTTGTATGTCAAATATAACTAAAAAAAAAACATAAATTAAAAAAAATAGTATGGTAAATAAAATAATTGGGTTAAAATCATATAAAGTTGTTATGATGATAAAATGAGACTTTTTGTAAAGGGCCTGTCAAAACACCTACTACATGTTAGAAGTATTGGAAGATGGAGAAAATTTTTTTTTTTTTTTTTGCTTTTTGGTATGTGGGTAGCTCCCTGGCTGGGAATCGAACCCAGGCCGCATCACTGACAGCGCCAGCGCCGAAGCCTTAAGCCACTACACCATCAGGGAACTCCCAAAAATTTTTTTAAAAAGACAATAATGAAGAGGGAGGGAAAGAAAGGAAGGCAGAAAGAAAGAAGGAAAGAAAGGAAAAAGGGAGGAAGGAAGGGAGGGAAGGAGCAATAGATGGAGGAAGGACAGGCAGGGTGTGCTGCTAAATGTTTAACAATTTAAAAACTGGTTCTATGGCAACAATCACTCACTCACAAATCGATTCTGGATTTGTAGTGTTTGCCAATTTCTGTGGTGTAAACATTCTCACCATGGCCAATTATAGGCTTCCAAAGGGAGGTCAACCAGCTCACAAAATTTCTAAAAGTTTAACCATCGACTCTTCAAGCTGGTACAGGCAGTACCTGTGCAGCACTGAAGAATGGCCACGGAAGGCCACGGCTGTTGAGAAAATAAACACTGGTCCATCAGCCTACAACTGTGGTAGATTTCAAACCAGAGTTTGAATTCAAATTAAGTCCACAAATACTAATTTCCACCTTTTTTCCCCCAAAGGATGCTATAATTGAAATTGCAGTATGAGGTAGGCTTTTAAAAACTGTATTTACAGTGGACTCTCGGTTAACTGACACCTTCGGGGATTGGTAGATGGCCAATAAAAGTAAGCAGATTCTCGGTTAACCGGAACTCAAGCAGCTAGCACTCTCAAGCAACCGACAAACACTTCTGCTGCTTGCTTGACGATGCCGGTTCCTTGAGTTCTCGTTCACGAAGAGTCCACTGTATTTTACTCTGTGGGTCTGGTAGTTGAGGGTTCCAGGATTTATAAGGAAAAGCTGGAGACAAACAGCAACTTCCTGAGGAAAAGAGTCAGAGCTGACCTCATACGCAGGACCACTGTGCAGACTCTAATGATCTGCCCCCACCTATTTTTAAAAAATCTTCTGAGCTGCCAAAGTGAATTCTACTCTTATGATATCATGAGTTCTCAAGCAATTTCTTCAGGAAAAAAAATGCAAATAGAGTCTTAATGGTAGGGAAAATTTACTTTGACCATTATCACCCATTAATAATACATCAGGGTTTGATTGCTTATTTCAAAACTAACTCTTCAGCAAGAATCTGAGGGAAAGAGCAATAAGGTAGGTACACTTTTTGGGGGGTGGTTCCCTGAGCAGGGATTGAACCCAGGCTGCGGCAGTGAGAGGGCCGAGGCCTCGCTACTGCACCACCAGGGAACCCCCAAGGTACGTACTTTTTAAGAAGGGGCCTGGAGAGTAAAAATCATCAGAGATTCTGGGTCACTGGAAGGAACCATGACCTGAGTGAGCCACCAAGAAGTAATGAGAGGACGTTGGCCTAGAAGAGAAGGGTCAACTTGACAACTGGTCCGATACGATGGAACCCTGAGTTTTATTTACATTTTCTTTAATTACAAAGAAAGAAACCTACATCCTTACTATTTGAGTGATACTGGGCAAATCACTTCCTCATTTTGATTCAATTAAGTCACCTATAAAAAGGCAGAGGTATGTGAGCAAATTCTTGTGAGTTTCCAATGAGGCAACGTATACGTTTGGGACAAGGAGAGGTATTACCTCAGTGACTGGTCGTTTTCCTAGGTTTCTTTCACCTTCATAACTTTTCTACATAAGGAGCAAACGGAAAGACACGGAAGAACTTCATCATGGAGACTGTGAGACAGGTAAATGCCAAGTGTGTGTGAGTGTGTGTGTGAGCTGCAGTATGGACATGTGATTTCAACTGGGTAGGCAGAGGGTGCTTTTTTACAACCACATGGTTTTACTTAATTCCTTAGAAGGTACGAGCTAGGGTAGGAATCTCCTGACCCCTCCTTTAGAACCCGTTTCAGGGGCTGCATTTTTAATGAGGCTTTGTCTAATTCTACCAGGAGAAGCCAGTCCCCCTCCACTGTTCTGTTTTGTTTTGTTTTCTCTCTAAGCACAGGTCTGTGCTGCCCTGCAACATAGTTCTAATGAGCCTGGGTTTAAGAGTTTGATATTTTTTTGTTTTGTTTTTGTTTTTGCTTTAAAGGATGACAGGCTGCCCTGGAAATTCCTCAAGTTATAAAAAGTTTTTGTAAGAAAATGCATGGCCATTAGAAATACAGTGATCTCAACCAGGCCCAATGGGGACCAGAAGCAACCCCGCAGTCTGACCTCCAGGAAGGACAGAGATTGTCACACATCTAGGCCTCTGAAAGAAGGACACACCTTCAGGAACAGGAGGTTACCTGGGTCCCAGCCAGCACCCGATATACACAGGGTGCACACTCAGGCAGCCACGTGTGGCCCAGGTGGCCCCTGTGCCTGTGGAGCCTCCGAATCTGAGCTCGCTTTGCTCCTCCACTCCATCCCTACTTTTCCTTCCCTGCTGACTGCTCACCTCTAAGAGAGAAAAATCTGACTCTCAAGGTCATCACTGTTGTACCCACAGGGCATCCCTTCTGCACCACCTGTCATCTGCTGGCCAACTGACTGTCCTTGAGTTACGTGTCGACTCCAAGTAAAGCAACCTTGGCCAAGGTGTTGGGCTCTCAGGTGGCACGAGCAAGACCTCACGTGAGTGAGCTGTGTGCGTTTGGGACCTCTACCCAAGGCAGCTGCGGCGTGGCCGGACTGGGAAGCCAGCACTCCCCACTAAATTCTCCCGCACATCTCTGCATCCCCAACAGCAGCTATTAGGAACTGCGGAAACTCCTTCAAAATCCAATTTTACTGATTTCTCACTAGATTGGTTTTAGCTTCTCATTAATTCTGACTCTGGTTTTAATAAAGGCATGTTTGTTCCACGTGCTATGTGTGTGGGTGCACACACCACAGACAGCATGAAACACATTAGAAAGGTATTATGATCCTTTGCAGAAAATAAAATGGCAAGCAAAGGGTTTGATACAGTTTAAAAATAAATTTTAATAAGATGCCTCAGGGCCACTCATCTAGAGAAGACTTTAGGCAGACATATCACATCTCCCTTTATTTATGTATTATTTTTCTTACACAGCTGTGAAATACACTGATGGCTACGGTCCAGTTTCCATAGTTAAAATGATATTCAGTGAAATCCCATTTATTTTGCAAATAAATAAAACACACAGGTGTTTGGTATTCATGCTTCACCCTCTCACCCTACTTCTTAAACAGTTACCTTAAATGTGGTCAGAAGAAGATAATAACATGGGAGAGCCCTGCTAAGAAAAGATGGGTAGATCCCGAAGTCTTACTGGCCTGAGTTCTCATTGGCTACTGGTCAGACCTCCCCAGGGTGATGGGTGAACAAAAGCACCAAGACTTTCGCTATTCTCATGATACTTCATCATAACATGATTTGTGCTTCTTGAATGAAACTCATCTGCTTCATTCATCTTAATATCCCCATCATAATGCTTGCAGTATAGCAGGATTCATTAAATCTTGTCTAAATCACTGGATCTTCCAATCACAAAGGCACTAATGAATGAATGAAGTGTTTTGTCACCACTGTTACTGTTCATCCCTCCGACCACCTTCTTGATTTCATGGACTTCCATCTTACCCCCTTCCTCATGGTCACCGTTTCATACTAGGGATGCCAGATGCAGCCAATACAAATAGAAGACACCCAGTTAAACTGGAATTTCATGTAATCAATGAAAAAAAATGTAGCTTAAATGTAGCTTATTTATCTGAATTGAAATTTAACCGAGAGTCCTGTGTTGTACCTGGTGACAGTAACACATGCCAACAGCCCCAATCAGCTCAATCTGTTCTCATGCCACAGCTGTCTCCAGGCCACCTCTGACCACCCCACCCCACCACAGCCCTGACACTCACAACCATGATCACACGAGAATGACTCTGGCTTTAATGAAAGGAGATGCAGACCTTCGGCCCCTCCTAAAAAGGGACAAGGTCTCCAAGAGCTTCCCAAGGAAAACAGAGGCTGTGGAGAGAAGGGCGGCATCCCGGTCGAACACTTGCCTCTTTTGTCTAAAACAAAGAAAAGAGCTATTCAGAAACCAAATTGATTAAAATTGAGGGAAATTGCCAGACCATTGATAATTGCAGTGAAAGGGCAGTGGTCACTCTGACTGATTGTCACTTCAGAGGGAGCTGCAAAGCAACAGCCAATCAAGGGCATTAGCGAGAAGCAACCTCTTAGTGACCCCCAGTTCCCCTCTCGGGAAGCGTTTCACACGAGCCTTTAAAGCCAGGCCAAAGCATTTTCCGCACCGTATTTACCTTTAATTCCCAAACCTAGGGGGATTGAAAATCATTCAGTCTCTAAATGTCTTTCACATGCTTCAGAGATGAATTCGACTGGCCGCCACCACAAAGCCCCTCTCCATTCACCAGCCTTTGAAATATGACAGGCGGGGAGACCCCGTGGCCCCACACACTGCAGGCACTCTGGTTGCTCACCTGCCCACACCCCCTCAGACGGCTCGGAAATGCTGCTTCTGTTCGACACCAGGAAAACCCGAGCACCCGTCTGGCTTGTATTTTTTTCCCTTATATCCTCTCACAGTGGCAGTTTGACAAAGATAAATCTCTCCTCGGCTTTAAAAGGAGCCTAGATTTATAAATTCGGTGAAAGAATTTTGACCTGGGACCTAGGAGACGGGGAGTGGTCCTGGCTCCGGCACAGACATGCTGAAGGGTTTCTGGAAAGTTATAGAACATTTCTAGATCTTAACTTACTCATTGAGAAAAAAGCCATGTTGGACATGCCTCACAGGTCAAAACTGTGCCAATGATTGCAATACCTGGAACTCCAAAGAAAAATACTCTAATTTATACAGTAAACTCTCTGCTAGCCAGAACTCAAACAACCAGAAAAATCTCAAGCAGCCAGCAAAAAAATCATTGAGCTCCGGTTAATGGAGAGTGCACTTACATTTATCCGGCATCTACAACCCCATGGGTGCCGGTTACCTGAGTCTACTGCACATGTATCTAAAATGTTTAAACAACAGACTTAAAATAACATATAATAAGTATTTTCTTTTTTGGAATTGCCATATATATATATATATATGTTTAAATAGAGACTTATAATAACACATAATAAATGTTTTCTTATATATTGATATATTTGTTTTATATACAGGGTCCAGCAGAAGTAACGCCGGACCCTGTACGTAAATGTCTCACACGAGATGGACAGCGATTTGAACATTTCACCTAAAATGTCACCTAAAGGGTGCTTGGGTGTGATGTGGTTATGTTACAGAATTGCATGCTTATGATTTTGTACTAAAAGATTTCGTATAGATTACCAGTTCATAAAAAGAGGTGTTATTTGTGCCGGATCCTGTATATAACAATTCTAAAGGGTGAAAACACACATGGCAATTCCGGAACCAATATTTTACACATATGTGTGTGTTCAATATTGGTAATCTGTATTGCAAATAAGCGCTCTGGGTGAGTCTGACGATCAGGTAATCACTACGGAAAAAGGCCCCCGGTCTTCTGGTTATCGGTTCATGGGAAGAACACTGAGTGTTTGTTTGTTTTTGCTGTTTTCTCTCCTACTTATTCCTAAGAGCCTGAAGGCTGTGAGACGGGCCTCCAAGGATATTTAAGAGGTCAAAAGGGTCGGCTCTAGAGAGGAAAGAGGAGGTGCCCTCTGTCCCCCACCCACTTCCTTAGGGCAGGAGGAAGGGTACATACCCTGGTAGCCTCCAGGTGGGCTGCGGTGAGTTCAAGCTATCCCTCACCCTGCCCTGGCCCACAGCACAGGATGCTTTGCTAGAATTAGGCCTGAAGCTGAGTTCAGTGTGTGGACTCTGGGTTCTAATTTCAAATCTCTCCCACCAGTTACGAATCTACATCTCCATTCCCTGAAAGCACCTCCCCTATAAAAAGGGGGCTAGGTTGCTGCCAGGGGCCTGGATTTGGGGTGCAGAGGAACCACCCAACTATTTAGGTGACTTTGAGCCCTTCCCCATACCTTTCAGTGCCTCCTATAAATTAGGAGTTCGGCTGATTTCTGCAAGGTCCTCTCTCATTATGAAAGGATGCAAAATAACTTCTTCAAAATTCCTGTGGCCATTGCTTAGATAATCTAATAAAAAAAATTTCTGCCAGTTGCTTGAGTGCCGATTAACGAAGAGCACCTACATTTAGGTGGCTTCTACCAATGCCCATGGGCACTTGTTAACTGACAGTTTAGACCAGTGGTTCCAACCTTTTTCCACCTGCATACCTCTTTTAAACCTATTTCTCTAAATTGTACCCCTTGTTTTTAAAACAGCTGTTTTTAAATACTGACACTTTTGTTCAGTGCTTATCTTAATGTAAAATAGTGGAAATGAGGTAATAAGATAGGAAAGAAAAATTACACTAAAAATACAAAGCACAGATTTAATTTACAATATTCATAACAGTTAAATATTGATAATGATGATCAAGTATTTAAACATTAAAAAGAATCACAATTAAAGACAATGCACTTACTTTTACTCAGTCAATAACTAAACTGATCTAACAGTCTGGGTACAGATATATTTCTATGTTTGGGGAAGTTCTAGAAATGTCACAAATGGATTGTTCTGAAACTGTGTGTAAGGATTGTTAGAAGGGTGATTTGGGGGAAGGGTTCATAGCCACACCCTCACCAATCATCATTTACTAATGTGATCTAATTTTGACGTGTCTCCATTAATGGTGATTCAAATTTAACATTTATTGTTCCATAACTAATGTTTTGCATTTTTTTACTTTACTTGTTATTTCACCATTACTGATTATTTTATGCATACTCTGAACAGCCCAGCACGTACCCCCAGGGGTATGCGTGCCACCGCTTGGGAATTGATGGTCTAGTGTAAATCCTCCTGTCACACAGCTTCGAATGACAAATCCATGAACAGAGCCTATGCACAATGACACAATCATTTTCTTATTGTCATTAAAAATAATTCCAGGATATGATGTGTTGGAAGTATTTGCCTTTCAAGTATTTGCCTTTTGAATAGTGCCTTTTAATGATAGTTGTTTATATCTATCTATGTATTTATCTAGCCATCTGTACCAAAATTGGGAATTGTTGTATCATAAACTTGAACAGAATCTCAGTGATGTGGCACTTGCTGGCACCACAGCTGGGTCTGTGTCCAAAGCACATACATTACCTTTGCCATGTATTTCAGCTTAATTATACTACACAGCCAAAGAGGCTTCTTATGTCACGAGTGACGTCGTGAGTGACTTTTAGTGGTCAGTAAACAGCACTGTACTCTGACTGTCAAAACACAAACAGGCCCAGAGTTCAGCTGACACAGCTTCCTCACTTCACATCAAAGAAACCCGAGGCAAAGTATAATGGAATAAGATGCTACCACTGGGGAGACACACCTAATTTCACAGCAGAGCTGAGAGTGGAAGTTAGAACTCCCGACTCAGTCCAGAAAGCGTTCAACTGCACAAAAGCATAGCAAGAAATGAAAATGACCCTTTCAGTTCATTAGATACGTATTTTTCCCAGCACAACTAGCCCACTCATGTTGATTTGAGGTCTACGGTTTTTAATGATGATAAGTTAGTTGTCCTCACATTCATATACCTCATCTCTCTAATTTGAAGGGGGAAAGATCGAATACTGGGCAATTCTCCCTCCTGTACTGCGTCACCTGCTCTCACAGGCGTTCCACGACAGCTACGCACAGGTCTATCCGGAGCAGGGGAACACAATGACATCTAAGGATGCTCACAACACTGCAATTTCCTGTTTCACTTCCAGCCAGGTTTTTGGACTCTGGGCCCACGAAAGCATTTTGATTCTTGTTTTCAGCATCCACAAGCTCCCAGCACAGGGTTTTGGTAAAGAGGAGATGGCCAACAGATCTTTGATGAATGAGTGAAATGAAAAGGAGTTCGTGTTTAACAGTGGATATCTGCTGGCTGAGCTAATGATGTGCGTGCAACTTCTACACTCTCGTAGGCGACTTTACTCTCATCGTCCTCATGGTATTTGTTTCAGTCCACGCATTACACCCAAACAGTTATTTCACTGGCATACGACCTTCTCGGTGGCAGACACTTTGTTTTTTGTTTTTAGTTTTTCTCCCGAACACACATGCCACCACCAATAATCTGAGCCTAATGCCTGTCACATCCTAGGAATTCCTTCCATGTTTACTGAATGAAACTGAATCTATAATCAGGGATTAACCAGAATGATCTCTTGGAGACTTTCAATCCTTGTAATACATAATTCTAGAGTGCTACAAAGATGTCTTCTAAAATGTCTTCATTTGCTTCTGTTTACTGAGCCATCTATGATTCATGTAGTCCTTGGTGAGGGAACACCCAAGGAAAATTCATGTATATGCATCTATGCCTTTCCTTGGAATACTAAGGTTGCAAAGAAGGATGGATTAAATTCAAAGATGGATGTATCATACCCAGATGCCAGCAAGGGGATTTTTAGCAATGATGCAACATTGTTTATTTTATATTTATTTTATCTATTTTACTTTATAATTATTCCCAAAGACTATTATAAGTCGAGTAAAGAGTCATTCTTGAATCCAGTGAAATATATCTCAAGTTTTTCTCAGTGGAGACCAAACTTATAAAAGGACTAAATAAAAAATCCTTATGTTCTTCAGAGAGTATCTAATGTGAACTATGTTTCCTACAGATTATGCCAGGACGCCATGAGAATAGCGCTTAAGATCTAAACTGCTTTGCTGTATGGGAAAGTCAGAAAGCACTGGGTCTTTGCAGTGAAGTCCTAGAAGGGGTCAGGGTGCCCAGAAAATTACATTTCTGTCAGAGTAAAACACTGTGTTACTTACAGTTTGGAGCCGTCAGTTCAGCTAAATCAATTATTCACCATTTGTTCCATTTGGTTTTGTATAATCCTCATTTTCTCACATAGCAAACTCCCCAAATCAGTTGTGAAGCCATATACAGTCAGTAATGAGGACTGAACACCAGACATTAAACGGAGAACAGTGGCAAAATGAACAAATTCTGCCCCCCTCGGCTGACTTCACTCACTTCTCTGTGTCTTTCACCCACAAGCCATCATTTTGACTGCTTTTCATATGTAAGTCATAGACAGGAGCTCTGCCCCACCACCCAAAGAGCAGGAGTTGTGTAATAGCTTTGCTTTCTGATTTTGAGACCCAGAATTCCTGCTGATCCTGTTATTTGTTGGGGGGTGGGGTGCTGAGGGTTTAACAAATGCCCAATAATAACAGTAATAATAATTATAACAACAACCGTTTCTGTCCTGCCATTATGTGGCAGCATCTATGCAAAGAACTTTATGGACATTATTTTATTTAATCCTGAACAATCCTTTGAAGATGTTATTTCTATCACTTCACAGTTGAGGAGGCTGAGATGTGAGATGTCAAGAAGCTTATCAAAGGTCATGAGGTTAGTTTTAGCAGCAGGATGCTAGCACACCAACGGTGTTTGATGAATGGTCATTTTGACCCCATCCCTTCCTTCTCTTAATTTCCCTTCTTGTGTATGGGTCATCAGGTCACTTTATCTCTCTTGCTACCATTGCTGAGAGCTCTGATTTCAGCAACATCTCCACCCCAAAGCCTTTTTGGGGGTGACCTTCATTAACAACATGATCCATTTCGAAGAATATTTCTGAACTCTGCCCTTGGGATCAATATCTCCTTAGCAATCAACTATAGCAAATTCTCTGCAGGGAGCCCTGAGGAAGAAAATCAGACCTAAGAGGAAGCACCTGCATAATTAAAAAGGACAAGCCCCCCTTACAAGGTGAAAAGAAAGAGAGAAAGAGACGTGGAAACTGATGGGAAATTCAATCTCAAAGACCCAATCTTGGACCAAAAGAATTGTTTTATAGCTCCAAATCTTTAACTGAGTCACTTTAATTGCTGGAACTTGCTGAAGTGCTCTATGGATGTTTTAGGTGGACACGGGGCTGGCCCAGGGGACTTGAGTCTCCGAAGAGAAGCAGGTTGGTGACTTCGGCCAAGGCACCTCACACAGTGGTACCACATCCCACACATTTGGTGTCAGAGGTTTTGTGAGTACAAAAATAATTTTCCTTTAGCATCTTTATCATTATTTGTGTCACATATTGAGATTCTGTGCAATATTTTATTTGCTTTTGGGGACCTATTTATTAAAAAAAAGAAAAAAGGGAGCGAAAGGACTAAATCATACCCTGTGTGAGCTAAGTAGCTTGGCCAAGGTCATTCTAAATGAGTTGGGAGCAGGACACAGAGCAGAGCCCGGGGCCACCCCTAACTCGTATGACTCCGACGGGCAGGCACGCACGTGCCTACCACTCCAGTCCGAGGGCTGAGTTAACGTTACTGTGGGACTCCGGCTCTTCGCCTTGGCCTGGCAGGGTCTGTTAATGTCACTTTGGAGGTTCATGAGGCCACGGGTGGGTTGTGAGGGAATCGCCTGGATGCTCAGGTCAGATGATACTGAGTTGGCAGATGTAGGGGAACAGGGAAGGAGGAAATGGAAAAAGCTTGGCATCGTTCCCTTAGCCATTTAGCTTCCTCAGCTGACTCATTGGGGGACAAAACACAGGGAAAAACTACAGAACACCTGAACCTCGTGATGGCGATGAAGTGAAGGGAGCCTGAGATGCGAGTGACCAACTTGTAAGGCTTGAGACCAGGTGGAAGAGCAGCCCTTTTTGTTAGTTTGTAACATTTCCCAAACCCAGTTTTAAAATTCAAATTTGAACACGTTACTGAAGAAAACTTCAACAAGATATCCATTGGAAGATACTATGAAAGTTTCTCAAAAAGAAATTAGACTTACCATGACCACTAAGGAACCCCACCTTGGGTATGCACCCGAAAGCATGGAAAGCAGGGTCCTGACCAGATACTTGCACACCCGTGTTCATAACAGCATCAGTCACAATGACCAAAAGGCGACGCGACCCACGTGTCCACCCGTGGGTGAATGCTAAGTGGCATGTGGCACACACACACACGACAGAATGCTCTTTGGCCTGAAAAAGGCTGAACGAAATTCTGCAACATGCCACAGCACGGAAGGACCCCCCAGACACCGTGCGGGGTGAGACCGACCCAGCACAGGAGCGCATGCGGCGTGAGAGGCGCCGGCAGGCACCAGCCCCAGGCCGAGCCAGGCCGCGGGCCGAGCCAGGCTGCGGGCCGAGCGGCACCGCCAGGGGCTGGCAGGTGGGCGGGGGGGCCCGTGGGTTCTTATCATCGAGTGGGGACAGAATTGCAGTTTGGGAAAATGAAAAGGTCCTGGAGGTGGGCGGTGGTGATGGCTATACAACGCTACAGCTGTGCCTAATGCCGCTGACCTGTTCAAAATATTAAAATGCCGCAAAACGAGTAAAACGGTAAATTTTGTATTCTACCACAGTGAGAGACGACGAACCGGCCATGTCCCGAGGTGTGAATGTGTGCACGGTATGTACAGAAGAACAGCTCCAAGCCCTTTGGCCTTTCACTCCATTCTGACGTCGCCCCATCAGGGCTCTATTATCAAGAGTCCAGTAAATAGGATGGCCGTTCTGGCAGGAACTGGACTTCGAGGGAAGGATCCTGGATTTAATCTTTTTACGAAAAATAGCAAAACTCTGATGTATTATTAGCATCTTGATTATGTGAGTTGTTTTAAAGAGATAGTGCTTTTCTCAGCTGCCACCGAAGGAAGAAGTGGCTCAGACCTCAGGAACGGTCGCTGGTGAGCACACCGGAGACACAGCCCCTTCCTGCTACTCTGCGCGCAGCCCCTCTCACTGCACACTGTTTCGGGGACACCCTTACTTTTTTTATGGGACGCCTGGGAGGGAAACAAGGGCCCCTTCCTACTGAGGCTGTGGAGAGGGTACACACAAAAACAGTGCATGTGAAAGTGCTCAGCAAGCACCCAGCACACAGCTGGCACCCAGGGAACATTCGAGATCTCAGGCTGTAATTGTCTACTACATCCCAGGTATTTTCAGATTCACGCAAACATCACAACTGAGCATCTACTATGTGCCTGTCTCTTCACAAGTTCCAGAAGCTACAACGGTGAATAAAATAGATTGTCAGCACTGCCAGTGGAGATGAGGGACGCGGGGGAGACGAGGCAGTGGGGGTGGGGGGGAGTGACGGGGAGGGTGCGCTGTCATCTGGGGCAAAGTGGGAAGGCTTTTTCAATCGAATAACGTGCACAGAGACCTGGAAGGCAGTGGGGGCCTTTGCGTAGGGACAGGTGAGTGAAGGACAGTCCGGGCAACGGGAGGGCGAGCCAAACTCTCTCAGGCGGAGGCAGGCTTAGCAAGCCCCTGAAGTCGTGTGGGAGCCAGTGTGGCTGGAACAGAGCAGGAGGGGGTGGGACTGGATCTCAGGGTCTGAGAGAGAGGAGTGGGCGATGCCAGTCAGCGTTCTAGCCCGGACGGCGGCAGAAGGAAGTTGTCACTTACCAGGCTATGAAAGGCTGTAGGGGCGGGGAATCAAAGTTCACATCTTCACATGTGAGATGTGAGGTCTGATAAGCATCCAAGTGGACAGGTGAGTTTGGCAGCTGGACACATCCATGGGGAAGCCATCGTGGGAGAAGGGATGGAAAGCAATGGGACCGGCAGCCTCCAAATACTGTTCCAAACTTTCTCCTCTCTCCTATTCTCCTGGCTCTTACTCATCCTTTCCGTTTCAGCCTAACTGCCCCTTGTTTGGCCAATGGTTCCCTGGACAAGCTGACAGCATCACTATATTTAGCAATGGACACCTTGCAATGGTCCCTTGTTTGGCCAATGGTTCCCTGCATGGACACCTTCACTCAAGGACTGATGTGTTATGGTGAAGTCTATTCTACTAACTATCAGATGGAGACAGGGAAGGAAATCAAAGGATTCCAAAAATACATAGGAATATTATTGACTCCCTATATATTTTATCAATTAAACTTGCAAAAGCTTAATGAGGTGAAGGTTAGTATCCTTCTCCGAGATATGAAGAAGTGAGGATCCAAGGCCACAAAACTAGCAGGGGATGAAGCTGTGCCTTCCATGCAAACCTGGGTCCTCCCTGACCTGATCTCATCCCTCCACCCCTCACCACAGACGCTGGAAGATAGAGGCTATCGATGCAAAGCCACGTAGTCTCAATCCTGGGCCTGAGAACAAGAGCTATTATTGCTTGCCTGTAATTATACATTGCTATAACATCGCCCATAAAAAGTAATTACCAAGACAGTAGGGAAAAGTCCCATTCCCTTCCAAGTCCCGCTTCTTGGCACCTTTACTGAGCAAGGCCCTTGGGCTAAATTCTATGTTCATAATCCTGCAGGTAGGCCACACTGAAACAGGTGATAATAGATGAGGGCCCCTTGCAACCATCCGAGGAGGGCGCCACCCTTGGGCCTCTGGGGAGAAGTAAGAAAGCACGTCATACTTTTAGAGGTGTTAAAACATGAGTGTTGCCCACAAACAAAAACAGAAAGAAGAATAAAGAGAGACCCGGGGCCATTTCCACTGCTTTTGCACCACAAGGTAGAAAGCTGATAAGACTGGAATCAGCATAGCCACAGTTTGAGGCCTTATTTTGTCACTTTTCTGGTTGTGTGACCACAGGAAAGCCGTTGTCTTCCTCCTCTGAATCTTACTTTAATCAAAATACCAACTTCACCAAGTGGCTGTGCGGCTTAACTCAGAACAGGAACACCGAAAGGACCCCTGCTTTAACTGCTCATCTTGTTAAAACTGCCACATATTTTGTAGGGCAAAATAGATGCCAAATGAATTCAAAAGACTGGAAACATTGGCCTGGAGATGACTTCCATGTCATATGCATCAGACTATCATCATATCTGCAGGCAAGTACTCAAGTACGCATGCTCTCATCTCCAACTCAGAAGAGCTGTTTTCATCTTGGACAAGGCATAATCTCCATAATTGTCAACCACCCCACTTATAAAATCATGTGACCATCTGCTTGTCCTCCCATGTGCCACAGGTCCATAGAGGACAACTACTTCAGGTTTTCTTCTACATTTGCAATTTAGAATCCTATGGAAAAAAAAAACACTGACTGCAATCTACATCCTGTAGCAGAAATCTATAATTTTTCCTACTATCCAAATGGGTCAAAATACGTGTGTTGCTTTTTCACCATTATATCTATTTATCATCTGCCTTTGTTCAAGTATGCTCCTGGGAAATACAGCATCCTGGAGGCTGGTTAGTTCCTTCCCAGTACTATGCCTGTAATTCAGATAATCACCACTAGGTGGAGAAGTCTCAGATGAAGTTAAGTTCATTCAAAGTGTTTCTTCAGTTCTTTGTGTCGAAATCTACTTTAACATGAATAATACATCTTTAAAAAATTAACTTGTATTTATTGGGGTAGGTTGGTCCTAGACTCCATCAACAAGTTCCATTTTCTGAGCTTTTAGGAGGGTGAATGCACTTGATTCTCTTTATTCTGACCAACCAAAACTGTATCAATGTTTAGAAAATAGTGCTTAGAGAATAAGTATCTCCACACCCCCTAATTATGAAAATAAATTTATTTATTCACACTACATAGTCCCGCGGCTTATGTTTCAAAAGTCAACGGATAGCCACAAGCACAGAAAAGACAGTGGACTTGATATTACTATTAACTAGTCCCATTCCCTTCCAAATTCCAGAAAGCACTTGGTAAATAGTATATGCTCAATAAATACAGCACATACTATGAGGCAGGTATTTCCACCTGCCTAGTCCCTTAATTCTGTAAGTATTTATTGAATTCCTATTATATCAGGCAATATGCATAATGGGATTAAAAACAATAACCATAGCCTTAAACTTATAATCTACTACAGGGATACATACCTTAGATAATTACATAATCAATAATTATTGGTGAAATCACTGCTGTGAAAGAAAAGAACAGGAAGCCATGACGGAAAGTAACGGGGAGGAGCTACTTAGGATGACTGACAAAAATGGAGGTGACAACTATCCTGAAACTTCAACAATGAGAAGGAGGCAAATATTCATGTTCTCAATGAGGAGAACATTCCAAGAAGAAGAACATATATATAAGATTAGGAGGCAGGAAAGAGCAAGGAGTATTTTAAAGACTTCAATAATATCTGCATGGCTAAAGGGCATAGAAGAGTGCATGATATGCTTGGAGAACCAGGCAGAGGCCAGATCATAAAGGGATTGAATCCCATGATAAGGAGGTTATTACAAACATGGCAGAGGAGTGAAACCACACGTATTTTAAAATGGTCACTCAGTGCCGCTGCATAGAGACTGTAAGGGCTGGTGTCAGTAAGAGGAAGATACCAGTGAGGAGGGGTGCTTTCTGTTTCCTTGTTTGTTTTTGGCTCATCATTCAGACTCCAGAAGGAAGTGAATAGCACTTTCAAGCAGGATTAATGTGGGAGTTTAATACAGGGTAAAGGCGGGGGTGGGCGGTAGGAAAGCCACAGGAGGGAAGTGCAGTTCCTTGGGGCAAGGGACCGTAGCAACACGTTACCATGCCTGATACAGAGAGGAGAAGGGAGGGAGGGGTAACTCGAGCATGGAGACAGATGCTGCCTCCAGGCAGGAAGTGAGACTTTCCACTGAGGATCCCAGCAAGTCTGTGTCAATCCTGGAAGGAAGGAGCCCACCGAACCCCCCACACACACACCTCAGTGTTCCTCTCCATCCAGTTTGCTGCTCGTTCTCTCCATGAACTGACTCCAACCAGCAACCCGACGGCAAGGGAGCTTACTGATGTAGCATTCAGTCAGCCTGCTGGGGGACAGAGCAGGGCAGGATAGAGCAAGAGTGGAGAACAGATCTGGAAGGGGAAATGGAAAATATGCCACCCAGGTGGTAGTGGAAATGAAAGTAAATGAAAGAATTCCAAGACATCCTTGGATATGGAATCCCCAGGAGATACAGATGTATTTTAAATGGGAGTAGAGGGGACAGAGGCATTAGCTGTGAACCTCAGGCTTGTACTTGGAGTAATAGGAGTGATTAGGTACTATTTACTAAGATGTGGTCGATTTGGGGCTGAATGGATTCTTAAGGAGAAGCTTGAAATTAATAGGCATGTCAAGCGTAAGACGTCTGAGAGGCATCCAAGTGGAGATGACACCTGGGCAGGTGGATGAGCAAGACCGTATCTCCAAAGGCACATCGAGGCTGGAGAGAGAAATCTGAAAGTTGGTAGCAGACACATGGTGTTTAATGAGATGATAATGGCTATTATCTAGAGAGAGACTGCAAAGAGAAGAGCAAAGAGTACCTGTTTCAAGTTCTGAGATCAGATGGATGGGAAGCCAGTACAGAAGTCTGTGCAGGTGTAGCCAAAGTGGTAGGAAGAAAACCCGGAGTGGATGACACCAGGAATGGGTGAGGCCACAGAAATTAAGGGCAGATACGTTTTAGGGAGGAGGGTGGGTCGATGGTGACGAACATACAACTGAAATGATGGCACTTTAAGACGAGCTTCAGAAAGTGGAGCAGGCAGAAGCCAGATTACAGCAGATTGTTCTTAATAAGCCTGAAATGTAAGTTTCGTGGGGTTTTTTTTATATATAAGAAATGAAAAAAGTAATGCTAAGATGAGTTAAGTAGCTCTTTCATTTAGTCACTAAAGATTTGAATGTCGGTTTTTGATCCCCAAACCTGTGCTCTTTCCATTCCACTGAGTAGTTCTCCACCTCTATGATTCACGCTACCTGGGGAGAAGTCTGGAAGGCATTGTCAAGAGCATCTCAGCCCAGGTTTCTACCAGATCCAGCTTCTCTCAGCTCTGGCTCCTGGAGGCAAAAGATGAGAAAAGGCTTCCCCTCCGAGGGGGAAAAAATAATAGAAAATAAATGGCAAGATGTTAATCTTGAGACCATTTACATAGGTGTTAAGTGCCCCCATTGGCATTAACAGCAATGAGCTTCGAATATCACTTGTACAGCAAGCTGCTTAGCTCTGCAGATAACAAGTCACAGCAGGCCTTCTTGGGTTGCAAATGTAGTCACTCGGTTTGCCAATTAACTCTTTCCCACATTGCTTTTTATATAACCAGCCAAGAAGCTTTGCTGAGGCAGCATGATCGGCTAGAAAGCAGCACTGGCCTGGGAGGTGGAAGAGATGGCGTGATAGAAGCAGTGGTGGAAGGCACAGCCTGTGGTAACAAGTGTAGTAGGACAGTCACAGGAAGGCAGAGCCCTTGGAGGCCCTGGGTTTTCTGAAAAAAATGTCCATGTTTTCTGAGCTTCCCATCAGCCAATGCCAGCGGCAGGATGTTGTTCTCCTCTAAGTTGTTCTGAGCACGCTAAATTAAATGCAGTGTGGTCTTTCCGGAGACGCTGTTGACTGTCCTTAAAGCACGTTGTTGAGCTCAGATTAGAACTCTCCAGGGGCAGGTGGTCTTGTGTCCTAGAGAGCTGCTCTCTCAGTACAGGGATCGCATGAATGTTCTTTGCTTGCTCAACCTTCCAGCAGATGGGACATGACTGACCATCTCACTTTCATAAAACATGTTTTCTTTTGTCTTCCTGGTTCCACTGTTTCCTAGTGTCCCTTTTGCATCACTGATTATTCCTCTTCAGGTTCTTGTGCTGACTCCACCCCTCTTCCTCAGCCTACAGAGGCGGAGGCATCCTGGGACCTTTCTTACAGTCTTTGCTTTCTCACTTATCTTGTCTCCATGCAGGGTGCTGAGATAACTTCTACACCAGGATCACCTTGAGAGAGCTGCGATGCTACACCAGACAGTAAGTATTCCAGCATTACAGGGCCAGAGACATGTTTTCTAGGGAAGCACGTCCTCCATAGGGCAAAGATTCTGCAACCTCCCTATAGACTCTGGATTCACATACTCAGTGGTGAACTTGACATTTCTATTTGGTGTCCGATAGGCACTTGGGTTGTTACAGAGGCAAAACAGAATTCTTGAGTTTATTCTTGCAAAAATAATTTTTGCCGGCTGCTTGAGTTCCAGTTAGCAGAAAGTCTCCTGTACATATGTCTTAGGACAGTTGGACTTAATTTTCTAGGGAACCCCTTTTGAAAAGGCAAAATACGCTCTCTCATTACCTATTCGTCTTCTTCTAAAGGTGGTTATTATGACCTGGTATTTTTCCTCATGTATTTACTTATTTGCTCATTCCCTAATTCTGCCTAGATTGTAAACCCCTTAAGTGTAGCGACTATGTCCACTTTCTTCACTGGCACGCAGCATGCCTTCAGCATTTGCTGCAGGTAAATAATGGAGTCACAAGGCACCAAGATGTAGAACCTCAGAGGACGAGGACGTCTCCCGACCCTTTCTAAGGATGGCCTTCCCTGTATTTTTTTTTTTTGTATTGCACCATGCTGTGTACCCTTGATAGTGCTCATCACAACTTACAATTACGTCATTGTTATATGTGCTTATTGTCTCTCTCCTCTCCCTAGAATATAAAGTCCGTATGAGAGCCTTTATCTGATTTGCTATCCTGTGTACCCCCAATGTCTCACCCAATGCCTGGCACATAGCAGTTTTATTGTTTACATAAATGAATAAAGGGGTAGGAGTAAATCTCTGCTAAAGAAACTTTGGTCTGGGTTGAGCTTGGATCAACCCTGCCATGGACCTTTGAGTATGTCACTAAGCCTGATTATGTGTCAGAATTTCCCCACCTATAAAATGAATGTCCATTAAGGTTAGGCCCACCTTATACACGATAAGGAATAAATCATCTAGACATAATTTTTATGTGCTGCCTTAGTTTGAGCTCTCCAGAAGCAGTCTCCGAAACACGGATTCCAGCACAACAGATTTCTTTGACAATGAAAAAACACTGGTGGAGAGTAGGGAAAATGAAGATCACCACTAGTGTGGGCCACCGAGCTTAATCCCAGGGACCAAACTGGGAGACAAGGTAGAGCACGTGCTGCAGATTGGTCCCAGTGAGGGCAAAGGGAGCTGGGGTATTTATACTCCTGCCAATCTGTGATCAAGGACTGTGCCAGGGGCATTCCAGGCTGCCATGAGGTAGCAAGTCTAGCTCTAAGAGAAAGCCTTCGGTAGGTAGCAAAATGCAGGAGCCACAGCTGGAGGTTGGGCTGGTCTGCACTGCAGTGGTAAGTAAGGGCAGAGCGACATGGAGGGGCATGGAGTGGGGGGCAGCTTCCAGAAGTATCTGTCCCAAGCATGTACTGGATGCCCAGTCTCTAGCATAGTAACCTACATCTATCAGGTACTTGCTCTTGTGCATGAACCCTATGATATGTTAAACAAACTCTGGATGATTATACCTTTTTTTTTTAGGGAAAAGATGCTAAACTTTAATCAGATATTCAGGAGAATCTGGAATCCCAAAGAGTTATAGATCAACCTGACTCAAGGCTTGTCCCTTTTCTACTCTTCTGTTCAGTGCACCACTGACAACTTTCCAGCCACTTACGGGGAAGGTTTAAAGGTTCCCCCCACCCAGACAGCAGAGGTCTGAACCATGTGTACCCTCACACGGATTCCATGCATATGAAATGGAAGTAATGAGCTCTACCTTATAAGGCTCATGGAAGGATTACTGACATAATGTGTATATGTAACAAATGTAAATATCTAACAAAAGCTCTGGCACCATAGCTTCTAGAAGGCAAATGCAGAGGCCATAATTTTATCCTTCATTTGGACACCCAGAATCATTGGACACACAAATACACACTGGGCTCCAAGCTAAGTAGAGGAGAAATGAGTGACACGGCAATTAGGCATCTAGACCAGAGTGATTTTCAGCCTCTTCAAGGTATCTGGAGGGGCCATTTAGAGCCAGTGACACACAGAGAGTGCACGTGTTCTGTTTAAGAGGCCGGTGTCATTGGGACTGGACGCCCCAGGTGGTTCCATGACCCTGTGATAATGGAGACCAAGGGAAGGTCACAAATAGGAGGTGCTTTACATACATTTCCAAGTATCCCCCTGCTCCAGGAGCTGGGGTCCAGCAGAAATTGGTCTCCTGACATGTAACTACAGGATGCTGAATCAACAAGCTCCACTGAACAGATTTCAATCTCACGTACATTATTTTAAAAAAGAAAAGAAGGCTTGGTTGGCATATTTTTGCATTGTCTGCATGTTGAACAAAGAGCCACCTGGAGAAAGTAAATGAAATTAAGCTTCTTAGTTCTTTGGGCTAGAAGTATTTTCCAACACTTGCTGACAAGCCTAGAAAAGAATCTGGGCTTTAGTTACTAGAAGGCCAGGGTGCAAATTCAGGCCTTCGACATACTACACAGGAAACTTTAGATCAATGGCCCCAAGCCTCACTCCTCTCACCTGGAAACCAAATCCAGGTTGGGAAGATAAGCAACGTGTGTGTGTGCACATGTGTGTATGCATGTGTGCACCCAGAGAGAGAAAATGGTAGCTGTTGTAAGAGCCTAGCCCAGTCCTTACTTGGAGGTTTTACAGCTGAATCAAGCGAGGCTGGGCGGAGTTCAGCTAATTGCTCAGCCAGGCTTGTAAGTAAGCAAAACAGAGCAGAGTTCTCCAAACTACTGCCCACAGGCCAAATCCGGTCTGCCCGCCTGCTTTTGTAAATGACATTTTATTAGATGACAGCGGTGCCCAATCACTTCTGTGCGTCTACGGCTGCTTTAATGTTCTACACCAACGGAGTTAAGTAGTTGTGACAGAGACCAGATGGAACAGAAACCTAAAATGTTTACTACCTGACCCTTTAAAGAAAATGACCCCTAAGGTAGAACGTAAGTGAAATTCCCATGAGGAGACTGCGTCCTTGCACCCGTCTTCCAAAGCTAAGGGTGTTCTTTTCCAATACGATGGGGAGCATTAACAGAACCGACCTTGAAGGAGCCTGACTTTCATCACTCTTCCTTCCCCCATTCTCCCTTTCCTCTACCATGACTATCCCTGTGCAGTGACCCCCCAATTTCATCGTCCATGTAGGGAGGTGGGACCCAGGACAGGACTGAGTGTGCGATGGCTCTGCGACCACGCTGTTCCATGAAGAACCCCACCCTGTCCTTCTTAGGAATCGATTTTACAGAAAATTATGTCAAGTCTCCCCTTTTCATAAAGCATTTTTAAGGTGAAGCATGGGGCTGCAAAAACAGTCCCCAGTCTGCTGCTGGTCACCCGAACCCCCTCCTCTGTGCTAGGCTTTTTGGAAGAGGCATTTGGCCGGCTTCCCGTGTGCTGGAGCCTGACATTTCGGAGTCAGAGGGACCTGCGTGATGCTCCTCCACCCACGGCTAACTGGCTGTGTGCTCAACACACTCACTGCTTCTCGTTCTGTAAAGGAGGCGGTAAGGCTATCTTCCTGGAAAGGTCTGGGTGGGGGGTGGTAAAAGGGCAATCAGTACCAGTGGTTTTCAAACCTGACTGCACATGCAAAACACCTGAGGAGCTTTCTGGATGCCCAAGCCCCACCCTCAGGCCAATTAAAACAGAATGGGGAGTGGGGACCAGCACTGGCATTTTAGAAGTTGCTCCAGGTGATTCTATTGTAAAGCTTGGTTTAGGGAAAGATGGATGTGCTCGGAAGTGTCACCATGGCGCTGACTCAGAACTGGTCATCAAGAATACAGGGTAGCTTGAAGAGGGGGTGGGCATGTGGCTCTCGCCCAGGACTGCCTACTCCCCTGCAAGCTCTGACTTACCCTGGTGTGGCACACAGCCTGAGGTCGATGTGTCACCCCGCCCTTATAATATCTCTGCATCGCAGAGCTTCATGGCACCCTTACATCTCATCGTGGAGACAGCTTCTGGCTCCACCTGATGCCAGCCCAGCTCTCAGGTGGCTGCTGCTCTCTGGGCATCGGACGCTGACGTCCACGAATGCGCAAAAGAAACCCATGTCCGTTAAAGACCTGCAAAAACACACTTTGTGCTCTTTGGAGGCCCTCAAAGACTTCTGAGATGCTCTGGAAACACTCTAGAGCTAATCACACTTACCCTTGTTCCACCTGCTTGCTATGGACATAGACGAGAGAGAGAGAGAGAGTTAACTGAAGCATTTCCTGGCCTTGAAGTCACTGGTCTGGCTTTTCTGCCATCTTGTCCTAGCCCAGGTGCCCAAATGAAGCGCCTGAGTTCTTATGAAGTAGTGTATTCAGGAGGTGATCCCAAGAATTGCAAGGTGGAACAGCAGTGAGTGAAACAGGAAAGCAGGCACAAGAATGTAAACCCAAGTCATCAATTCCACCACGGCTGGAGTGGAACTCCGTCTCCTCCCATTTACAATACATCTCAGGACCAGTCACCTGGGGGAATGAAAGTGGGGTGCCTCTATCCCACAGTCCCAGTCCCCCTCTGGTTAGGAGTGTCCCCTCTCAGACAGTCCATCCTTAAAAGCTGAGCAAAGCTCTACAGCAGGCATGTCCAACCTGCAGCCCAAGATGGCTTTGAACGCGGCCCAATATAAGTTCTTAAAGCATTATGACTTTTTTTTTGTGACCCTGTTTTTTTTTGTTTTTTTTTTTTTTAGCTCATCAGCTATCGTTAGGGTGAGTGTAGTTTATGTGTGGCCCAAGACAATTCTTCTCCCAGTGTGGCCCAGGGAAGCCACAGGTTGGACACAGCTGCTCAACAGTGAGCCAGAGAAGCCCCAGGCAGGAGGGTGACCCCTGCACAGAAGCTGCTGAAACTACTCGGGGCTGTTTGCACGGACCTGGGGCTGGGAGGATGGGGCCCTGCGTAAGGTGGTGCGTGGTACACACGTTCCCGCTTGCCCTATGCTCGGGCTGATGCTCACGGCTGTCCCATTCGGTCCTCCCCAACCCCCAGGAGGCTGGCATCCTTCTCTTCATTTAACAGACACAGAATTGAACCTCAGACACGTCAGGGAACCTAGAGGAGCTGAACAGACACTCAAGCCCAGGTTACCCACCTCGGAGTCCCCTTCTCTCCACCCGAGCAGGAAATGGAGATTCTGGACACATCAGCTCATCTTTCTGGTTCTCGGTGTCCTTGTGTGTAAGATCATGTCAGTAATGTGTGCCTCCTTCCTGAGCTGTGAAGAAGAGAAAATGAGAAATGCCTGTAAACTATAAAGTGCATATGCGAGGACTTGTTTTTGTTTGGTTTTTTTCCCAAAAGGCATAAAACAAAACAAAAAGCCCTAACAGCATGTCCCCTGAAGCAGAGGAAGGGATGAACAGGTTTCAGAGCCACATCCATGACTGAGGCGTTGCTGCTTGAACAGACAAGCCACCACAGGGAGCCTGGAGCTGAGGCAGTTCTTCCTGGTATGGGGACAGTCTTTCTTCGGGGTTCAAAGCAAATCTAAGTAACTGGGGGCAGAAGGACAGCTCCTGGGTGTGCCTCTGCTTGTCCTACAGAAACAAAGGCTACAAAACACAGTCCCTCTCCTCCGAGGTGAAGCAGCTTTGCAATTGAAAGACAGAGAGCAATGCGCCTGGAGCGATTCTGTTTCGTGATTATTCCCAAGCTGCTGTGTCACACATACACTCCGTCCTGGGGCCTGTTGGGGCAGAGTTGCTGGTTGCAGTTCCCATCATCCCACCAGCTGACTGCTCCAGCCAGGCCCTGGGAGCAGCAAGCCGGTGGCTCATTAACTGCAATACCTGCACTCAGACTGCAAACCCTGTGAGCAGATGCTGCGTTTTTAAGGAATTTCTCTCCCATTTGCAAAGGACTACGAAGTCCCTCTTACTATCAAACTCCTGTTGGGGTTTTTCGAGAAAGAAAGACCGTGAAACCCTTGAAGATTTCCGTGTCGACCTACATTACAACTCAGCTGACGGTGCGGAAGCAGAGCACAGCTTCGACTCGCATGCACAGACACAAACACACCCAGGCGCCCCTGGCCTGAACGTGTGGGGGTTTAAGTGCCAGCCGTGCAAGCGCGGGAGTGCTGCCTTGCTCGCACCGCCATCATGTGGCTGAAGGAGGAACTGCACCAGAAACGGAATCGGCAGGATGTGTGTGCCCCGCATTCTCTACTTCCCTCCATCCCTCCATCCCTCCATCCCTCCATCCCTCCTCTCCTTTCTTCCTCCTCCTGCTTCTTCCTTTCTTACACGTGACAAACACTGGGATACACAAATGCATTTGAGACAGTTCCTGCTTTTAAGTATTCTGTGAAAGAGAAGAGGAAAAGTGGAATGCCAAGAATCACGTTCCCTGGGGTCCCGGGACTGGGAATGCAGACCTGTCACAGGTAGTTCTCACCTTCTCCTGCAGGAGAGAAGGGGTCGCTGACACACAGCTGCCACGCCACTGTGAGTGGTCATCTGATGACTTGGTTGCTAAACTAGGCTAGGTGAATTCAATGTCAAAATTCTGCAGTTCATTTTAAGAAGAGCTGATTCCCACGAAATTTCATAGGCTTTACGTTACAGAGTTTTTGCTTACTTTTTGCTGAGAATAAAAATCAGTGTTTTACACACACAGGAGGGCCTTAAAGCTGTGCCCTTAGCCACTGTGCCGTCAGTTTGCCTTCTAATTCTTAATTTACAGCAGCTCTTTGTATCCTAGCATTACCATCCTTTTGTGTGTTATGTGAGTTGCAAATAATACTTCCTCATAATCCGGTATTTGCCTCCTTTATGGAGTTTCTTAACATTTAGAATTTTTTTAATTATTAATATTGATTTTTAACATAACCAAAGCTGCTCATTATGTTTTTTCTTTATAGCTTCTGGACTTCACGTCTTACTTTACATCATGACCACAGTCTTTAATACCATTTTTAACCATGATTCTATAATTTTATTTGTATGTTTATATTGAGCCACTATAAACATAAAAATAAGGTCCAGATGAATTTATTTTTACACTATGTTTAAGGTAGGCTAACTTTATTTTCATCCAAATGGAAAAACAACTGCCTGTACCATTCAATAAAAATCCAAAACCAAAACACTCTGAACTAAAATGGTACATTTGCCGTAGAGTAAGTGCCCTATACAGGTGAATCCTATCTGCTCCATTAGCTTACCTACACTTCATCACTGCCATACTGTTTTACCCCTTATTATTTTTCTTTTACAAAATATTCTCAGCCATTGGCTTTTATAGCATACAGGCATTCCTCTTGTTAATAAAGAGTCTTTATTTCTATATATTTGAGAGCAGACTTTGTTTCTTTGCACACCTGGCAGAAGAACACCACCTGTATGGGAAAGGCTGAACCACCCACTGACCCTGCCAGAAGGAATCTGATTGGCCCCGAGTGAGTCAAGGTCTCTCCCACTGTTGCCAGGGGAGAGGTCTCAGGGAGTGGAAACCGGCTGCCAGGGGCTCACCCCCATCAGTAAGCAGTGGTGGTTCTCAGTAGATGGGGGTGGCAGAGACTCAAACCCCAGTGCTGCTTACTATGCTCCTTCACCCCAAATTCTTGAAAATTGTCATGTATTGATTGCTGTTTATATACCAGGGTTTGGGACTAGGGGATCAAAAATAAATCAGTTACAGTCCTTGCATTCAAAGAGCTCATGTTCTAGAAGGGACAGACATATGTGAAGACAAAAAAGTGTCCTATTTGGCAAAAGACTGCAATAGAGATGTGCGCATTGTGCTGTGGTGGCTGTAAGGGAGGAACTGGTAGGCCCCCGTGGTGAGGCAGGGATGTGATGGGGGTGAGTGGACACTGTGTGAGGCCCATGCAGCACACTGTCCCTTATCCACTGGGGACTCAGCTCAGCGGTAGGAAGGTGTGTAAATACTCTGGTGTGTATCTGCACGTGTGTGTCCGTACGCGCGCACGTGCACACATGCACGTACGTGAGCTGGCCCCGACCCCCTGCGCTGGAGCCTAGGGAGAAGCCACCGAGGTTGCAGACCTGGGTTGAACGGAAGGATTGAAGGGTGTAGGAAGGAAGCATATATCCCGAGCTTCTTTCCTGTCCTCAAGCCACCACGCAGGCAAACATTTCAGGCAGGCTTTCTGAAAAAGACAGCGTTCTCCCTGTCCCAGGAAGTGGGAGCTTTCACCCTGAATAAAGACTCTGCTTCCTGCAGAAGCACCTCCACCCACCTCCCTCCTGACACACAAATGCTGTTTGTTTGAAAGTTTATCTCAGCGGAGCAGGTTTCAAGGAAGGGCTTCTCCACATCGCCGTAGATCCTGTGTTCTGCTTCAGCTGGTTTCTGACGCCTGCCTGTCCACACAGATGAAGTAATGAAGATCACAGTCCCGGCAAGGTGATATTTTCTGCAGTAAGTATTGTTCTTGGAAATAGGAGAGCAGAGTACAGTTTGAGAGAAAGCGAGGGAGGAGGGGGTGCAGGCAGCCCTCCAACATACCACTGGATTAACCCCTGAGGGAAAGGAAACCCAGGGAGGTGACAGCACTTGGCCAAGGTCACACAGCTAGTTCGCTCTGCATAGACGTATCTAAAGAAAACTTTCCCAGGAATGCTTCATCATCACACCATTATGCAATTAAATAGACGCCTCCTTTTGATAAAATGTATCACTTCTTTTTTGCTTCAATGTCAGGAGTATTTACAATTTTTTGTATGTGAAAGTTTGCAAATATAAAATTTCATGCACGGGTGTGTGATGCTTCCAAAATAACAAAGAATATAGGTCTCCCCACCTCAAAAAGGCTGCAAACAAGGAAAGGCTAATTGGGTGGAGAATACTTCTTCCCCACTCCACACAACTCCCTGAAGAAAATTTCCCCTAAACTCTCCTGTCCCTCTGCCTACTGTCCCCATAGAGAGCCCCAAAGTCGTCGCATTGGGGAGATTGGGACAAAGCAGGAGCCTACACAGTACACCTTTCTGCTTCCCTGTAACAGCCCATAACTGCTTGTAGGAGGAAGCTGTGTTCTCTGCCATGTTGAATAAAGTCCTACCCCGAAGAGAAAAATCTCTTTTGTTCCGCACTGTCAGTGGCCGCATGGAAAGCCAGCCTGGTTCTGGGGACAACGTGAGGAAGCTCATTGTCCCCTCCAGCTGCAGGTCGGATCTGGCAGTGACAGAGCTGGCATTCTGTTCTCTACCCATCAATGCCTCCGTGTGCCGCTGACTCGGAGCTCCGACAGGGGACGGGAGTGTGCCGTCACAGACCGGCGGCGTGCACTCGCGGAGCTGACTCAAAGGCCGTGAGAGGCTTCCTCGTGGTTTCTACAAATGCCAAGTTGACGCGCGATTCCGTCTGAAATGTAAATGCTCTGCGTCACCAGAGTTGAAAGCTGTTTCAGAACTCACCACTTTTTTTTCTTCGTTTATACTTCGCTTTGGGGACAGATGCAGAGCAGCGTGCACGCGTGCTGCGCACCGAGGTCGGCACAACCGTCCAGGAGCCGGGCAAAGCCCGGGAGGTGAAGGGAGGCTCACGGGCTCCTCCCGCGACCCTGGATAGTCGCCTCCATCTCGCTGAGTCTCACGCAATCTCACAGTCAGGAAGTCGGGCTTCTCAAAGGTCTAACACAGAGCACTGGGGAATGGTGACAATATCCCCAGAAAGCGTGTGTCTGGGCTCAGTGTCCCCACTGAGAGAAGGGATGTCTGAAGAACCACAGGCAGTCCTTCCCAGCTTTAACAAATCTGTCTGGGAGGAGGCCTTGCCGTTGGTCTGTCTCCTCGCAGCACATGGAGGTGGCCACCCGCGGCTCCGCCACCAGGCCACCCTCTGTGGCGCACCGCAGTTCCCCAGCTCTTGCATGCTGTGTGACAGGGCGCATTGCTGGACGCGGTGTGACGTCAGCGCTCCCACCACTGATAGCGCTGTGCATCCTGGGTGTGACGTCACTGTTGCACGCGCATGTGGGAGCTTGGCGACTTCTCGGGGTGCGGTGAAAAAGCCACCTCTCAACATTTCAGTCGTCAAACCATTCGGGTGCCTTTGCAGTATGGTACCTCTTTATCACCTACCAAGTCTTAACGGTGGAAACTTTCCAAAAATTCACTAAAGCACCAGCATGACAATGTTCAGAAGGCATCCTGAAAAAACAATCCTGGTGACAACAGTGGGGCACTCTTACACAGTGCTGCGTTACAGCGTTCTTATAAAAAGAATAAAATCGATGTCACAATACAACTACTGTGCCTGATACAGTGAGTGCAATAACTATACAGGCAACAAAATATCTGATTTACGATTCACGAGTAACTCTGCTAACCCCTGTCCACGTTACTTGTACTTAATTACATACATATCCAATGAGATAGCACAACTGTTCTACCCCTCGTCTAAACTTCTTGGGACAAGATACATTTTGAAATTCATAACCATTTTATTATTTTAGAAAGGTGACAGAGTACACACTCTATGCAATCTGACACCGTCAGCAGGGCCTAGGATACTGTGCTTTAATCAAACATTAATACTTTACAGCAAACACATCCACACTCACCCGGAGTGGGATAAAGATGGACCATAACAAGCCTCATGCCAGCTGAGGTCAAGTTTAGCTGCCACATGTGTTTGCCATGGGCTTACGAAAATGTTCTCGGTTTCCAAACAGTTTTGGATTTAAGAAATAGAAATGAGGCATCTTTGCATTTGTGTTACTAGTTCCACTTTGCAAATAAGGAAAGTGAGGCATGGAGCTGGGTGTGCACACAGCCATCCTCACTCCACCCTCGACCATCGGAACCCTGGAGCTCAGCGGCCTCGTGGGACAGCCACCTGTCAAGGGGCTGAGGCTTCTCTTCTGCAGACTGACCACCAGCCTGTACCCGCTGCCCCAAACCTTCTGGCCACGGTGGCTGCTGTCCCTTAAATACACAGCAGTTCCCCCTCAATCCCTCTTCAATCACTCCCTCGTACCACACAGAAGGAGACCTACCTGCTAGCAGAAGGACGGAAAGGTGACATGAGGAACGCCACTCTGCACAGCAGCACCCATCACTTAATGAATTTTTATAAACTCAAAAACTTTCCCAAGCAGATAAAGTGGCATCTGCTTTTGCGGTGTTCATAACTTCAGAGGGAAAAGATAGAAGAGAGAGCCGCCATCGGGCCCAGACTCAGTCTGAGCCACTTCCACTCCGGTTCTACTGACATGACAATTCCTCACATGAATCCCACTGAAGACGTCACAAATGCCATAGGGACTTTAATAAGAAAGAGGGCTGTAGCCAGCTTATCTGATCTGAATCCCATTCGGCCGCTTCCCAGCTGGGTGACCTTGAGAAAATGACTTAACGTCTCTGGGCCTCCGTTTTTCCATATAACAAATGAGAATAATACTGTTAGCTGCATAACAATATTACCCGCCTTTAAGCGATGGTGTGACAACTAAACGATGGACGTGCCATCAGGACAACAGTATCTGCCATAGGAAGAACTGAGTGAATGTAAACTCTTCCCCATTATCATCGTCACTCTCATCCTGGACCTGTTTTAACCCATGAACCGTGGCCTCCCAGAGAGGGCAAGTGGCAGAGCAAATAGGAGGCAGGTCTCTGTGCCTCTGAAGCTCAGGCTCTTACTTACAAACACACACCTGGGAGCTGCAAGCCGTTCCCGAGTCCTAGGGCCCTTCCAAAACTGCTCCGGGGAGCAACTTTTCCAGTCTCCGAATTAGAGACTTTGGGGCAAAGCAAAATAAGTGTGCATGTCACCTCCACAGGGTCTCCTGGGCATGTCAGCAATCACATCTGCTCCTGTGCTCTTACTATGAGGCTTTACTATGCTAAGACTTCCTGGGTGCTCTTCAGAGAAACAAAGGGGGTTCTAACAGTCTTTGCCTTCAGAGACCTCCCCCCAGGCCAAGTTCTGGTGTGCACACAAGCACATTGGACTCCAGTGCATGTACATGGGGATCTACAGACTCCTGACGCTTCGTGCTTAATACTTATTTACTGCATCCGAGTCTGAATTTGTTCATAGAAAATGATTTCTATTTCTTCCCTCCGGATTCTTAGCTCTTTAAAGGAACAGGCCGTGTCTTGCTCATTTCCATATACATATGGCCCACGGAAATAAACCCCTGACAAGGCATGAGAGCATGAGTAACTGACTTGTGTGGCCCGTAGTCCCTAATGGGACCCAAGTCATTCCACCTCACAGCAGGCTCCCCTCATCCATGGGCACATCTTCCAAGACCCCCAGTGGATGTCTGAAACCTCAGACAGTGCCCAACCCTCTATATACTGGTTTTCCCCACACACACACACATACCTATGCCAAAGTCTAATTTACAAATTAGGCACAGCAAGAGATTAATAATGACGAATAATAAAATAGAACAATTATAAAGCTATACTGTAATAAAAGTTATGGGACGGTGCTCTCTCCCTCGCTCCCTTCCGGCTTCTCCTGGGTGTATCCGAATTGCTGAACTGGCAGCATCACCACGCTTGCACTTTGGGGCCATTACTGAGTACAACCAACGTCCTGCACACAAGACAGCCACGCTCACGGCCAAGGTGGCTGCTGGCGACCGGCGGGAGGGTCCAGACATGGAGAGGCTGCCGGAAGGGACGAGATAGCGCCACTTCACCGTGCCACTCACAACGGTGCAGGTTAAAATTTCCGCCTTTTTTTTTCTGAAATGTTTTTCATTTAATATTTTCTGTCTTCAACTGACGGCGGGTTAAGTGAAACCTCGGAAAGCAGAACCGTGAACAGGGGGACCACTGTACTGATTAGCGCTCCCCAAACAGCCTATGGAGCATGCGGGGAGCACACCCGCATCTAGGACTCCCATCTGTCCTTCCCCAGCACCCACGCGTGCCCCCACCTGGCCCCGCGGGCAAGTGTCCCTTCAAGGGCTGCAGGAGGAGCCCGAGCGAAGGCCTAAACAGAACAAGGGTGACGTCTCTCTCACTTCCTCACCCAGGTCGGAACGGGGAGTTGAAGTAAGAGGAGCAGGGCTCCTAAATGCACACTGGGATGAACGTGTTTTCGCCGCTGAAGTACACGCTTTGGTTTCCCCCATAGTTCTTATAGGATCTTAAAGGGAGTCCTACTGAGCAACCTTTTAAATGTGTGTTCACATACTAATGCATCACCTTCAAGAAGCACCCCTTAGCTACTTCATGTCTCATTCTGCTCGCCCCCTTCTCTGACATCCTAAGGTGGTGGTGTACCTCCGTGGTTGTGTTTGGGCAGCAGAGTCCAACCCGGCTTCAGATCCCTCCACTCCCATTATCTGTGTGTCCTCCTGCAATACACGAGCGCTTTTAAGTCCTCTATTTCCTTGTTGGAGAATGTGAACACCAACAGCACCTACCTCATAGAGCTGTCTCAGAAATTCAAAGAGATAGTCTGCATGGAGAGGACTCAGCCCACTGCTGAGCACAGCAGTCTTCGAAATATTTAAAACTATTCATTGTTATTATTTACTGTATTGATAACATGTTGCCTTTAGGTTGTCATTTAAATATTTAATGCACGTTTGTTTTGTCTTTTTGATGGCAACTGCTACATATTGATTTTCTGTTGTAGTGTCAGAATGATTAATATATTTTCAGCAAGATATGTGGATGCTTGGCAAAACTGCCATGTAGGTGAGAGCCAGCCACGTAGCACTGCGGCAAGAATGTTTCTGAAGCTTCTTTCATCTGCTCTGACCAATTACCTCCCCAAGACACCTCCGGTCCATCGCTGGGGAGAATCTTCTCCAAGGTCCAGGCAAAAATTGAACCCTGTGAGTATGGTCTATGACATGGCAAGGGGGAATTAAGATTGCAGATAAAATAAGGTTGCTAATCCGCTGTATTTCTGATAGCGAGGTTATCCTAGAACACCCAGTGGCCCAATGTAATCACAGCACCCTTAAATGGAGATGCAGGAGGCAGAGGCATCAGAACCAGAGAGGTGGCATCATGAGAAAAACTTCCTGGGCTGCCGCTGGCTTTGAAAATGGAGAAAGGGGACCATGAGCAGAGAGACACAGGCAGCCGCTAGAAGCTAGAAAAGGCAAGAGCACAGTACCTCCCCTGGAGCCCACAAAAGGAACCTCATCTTGGTGACACCTCCATTGCAGCCCGGTGAGGTCCATTTTGGACTTCTGATCTCCAAACTATAAGATGATTAATTTGTGTTTCAGGCCGCCACGTTTGTGGCACTTTGTTCCAGTGGCAGCAGGAAACGAAAACACTGGCCCGCAAGGTTCCATAACACGGGAGCTCCTAGGGGCAGCGCCGATGCACCGAGTTTATTCAGACGACCTGGGGTCGCGCAGCCAGAACGAGAAGGTAACCTGACAAGGCAAGGGGAAAGATGAAGAGCCTGGACGGTCATCCTCTGGACCGAGATGAATGACAGGATGAAGCAAACAGCAAGGGAAGGAGTTAGGAAGGTCAAGGGCAGGGTGGGATCCTACGTGGGCGCGAGGGGTAAGAGGCTGAAGACTACCACTGTGAGCAGGAGTAAGGATGAGAAAGAAGAATGCCTGGCTGCACCGTGACAAGGCAAGGGCGTGCCTGATAATTTACGGTTCCACCAGCTCTCTCATCAGAGGGGACCTGACAATCCAGCATGCCGGGAGCCGTGGTTCCAAGTTCGATGTGTATCTGCACCTCCTAGGACACCTTCACGGCCCCTGCTACCAAATCAGCCCCGAATACATGTTGAGCTACAGTCTATCCAAAGAAGGCAATGACTGTGGTCAGCGTGATGCTCTCACTGTGAGATGTGGACTCCGGAAATGAAGGCCCATCTTTGGTTCCGTAGCAGTCCCAATATCTCACTTCTTGTGTGTTTTCATAAAGTTTCATGTTCACGCACACTGAGAGACAGCGTTTCTTCCTCGCTTCCTCCCTCCCTTCTGCCCTCCCTCCTCTCCTCTCTCCCTCCCTCCTTCCTTCTCTCTTCCCTTCTAGACATAATGACATTCCGAAAGCCCTGAATGGGCCAGAGAATGCAAATTCCGCTGACAGTGTGGAACCCAGGAAGGCGGGAAGCATAAAAGACGGTGCGTGTACTTCATGGTTTTCCGCGGCGCCATGAACAGCGTTGAGTCTTCGGCCCTGTGTTTGTCTTCCTTTCTGTCTTTCCTTGAGCTCAGCTGGCTCTCTACCACGAAAAGCCCTTCTCAGGGCTCAGCATGCTTGGAGAAAGATGGCGGCCTCCGTCCCGGGGAAAGTGGCGGGGTTCTCCCTGCAGAAGACTGGAGAAGAAAGGCAGCTTTCACCGCCAGCGTCTTCACTGACACCCACACTCGGCCCCAACACAGGTATCAGGAAGTTCATTTTTAAACTGGATGGCCCGAATAAATAAATACAATAGAAACTTCAAGAGCAACTTGAACACGCAGATAATGGTCACCACGTGGGAGCATTGTTTCGCTTTCTGACAGCTGCCCAAGGACATCAAGGACGTGCTATTAAATGCCGTGCTCTGCATTCATTTACAGTGCAGGGAGAGGGTGGGGCTGGCAGTGGGCCAGCGGGACTCTGGGCCCAAGTCTCTTTCCAGCTGTTTGTCCTTGGATAAGTCTCTGCCTCTCTCTGAAATAAGGACTCTTTGGCTCTGTGGCACCCAAGCTACACTCCAATTCTGAAGGTCCATGACCATATTGCTCTAGTTCAAGGAAGGTCACTGCCATTTTTCCAAGGTTCATACCAGTCAGTGCATCATGGTGACAAAATGCTCTCAGTTACGTGGTGGAGTGGTCATAGACCACGGAGGAGCAGACAGGAGCAAAGGAGTTGCTTCATGGACAGGGGTCTTTGTGGCATTGACTGGCTCCCAAGGCTACTGCTCAGAAGCCTCTTTCACAAGATTCCCACCCACTCCCTTCTTAAAAGATAATAAAATTTCAACTCCAGTGCCAGCATGAGAATGAGTTAGGCAGTCATGAAATCTTAGAACCCAAAGGGGCCCTAGAGATAATTTGCATCGAACCGTTGCTCCCTCCCAACACTCCGCACACCCATTTCTTTGTGCGGACACGCGAATCTTAAGGGAAATCTGGCCCGTGGGCCTGCCCCTCCTAAGCGGCAGAACTGAGCCTGAGAAGCAGACCCCTGCTCCTTCTGTGACTGACTGTAAAGGCCACCCTTCCCTGGAGTCCCTGTGTTTGGCTAGAACACAGCCCGAGGTTTAAGTCCTTATAAACCCTGCTGTACAAGGGACAGTCTGTGATCCAGCTGAGGGTCCAGCAGCACCCACCGCAGACCTGTTGGAAATGCAGAATCTCTGCCCCCTACCCAGGACCTCTTCAGTTAGAATCTGCCTTTGGGATAAGACCACCCCCCAGGGGATTCGCGTTCACGTTAAAGTTTGAAAAGCACAGGTGCAAACTGTGCTCAATTCCGCACAAATAGTCACAGTCCCCCAACTGTCTTCCAGGTCAGGAGTGCAACACAGGGAATCACTACAGTTCAGAATGGCCCAAGGGGACCATAATGGTCACTTATAAATCAAATGGTTTTTTAGTCCTCTGCATGGGAAAGGCCTTCATGATTTTCCATCCACACTCAGGAGTCAACATACGTTTAGGTATCTAGGAAAGGAGGACATCTTTTTTTTTTTTCTTTAAATATCAGATGACTGTGGCTCTTTTGTTAACTTCTGCTTACTTTGCTTTGGCTTTGGTTTCATGAAACCAGAACCCCCTATTTACATAGGGTTTATATAAGGTTCATTGTTCTTTCTGTGGCACAAAGAGGCAGCCTGGGGAAGAGAAAAGGGTAAGGGCAGTGAGCCCAGAGTCCCCCAGAGCTGGGTTCCAATATAGCCTCAGCTGTTTCATCGCTGTGTGGCCCAAGGCAGAGCAGCTCACCTCTCTGAACCTTATTTTCCTCATCAGTAAAATCGTTATGTCAATAATAACTAACTGATGAGAATCCTGAGAAATTACATGAGTAGGTATGGATGCTCCCAGCACACAGCAAGTATTGAATAGGTCGCAGAGCTGTGTCCTTCATAAAGAGAGTAATTAGACCATGCAACAAATACGTCTTGAGTATCCACAACGTGGGTGGACACTGGGAATACAACAGTAAATGAGACAGAACTACTGTCCATTGAGAAAGTAAGACAATCACGGTAGCTAACAATGGCTGAGTGCTTACTATGTTCTGTTCTAAGATCTTAACATGGTTTAGCTGATTAATCATTACTGCTCTATAATCAATGCTAGGTACTATCATTAGCCCATTTTACAGATGAGAAAACTGAAGCACACAAGGGTTAAGGAACCTGGCCAAGAGCTATACAGCTATTAAGAAAGAGAATCTCAATTATGAAGCAGACAGGTCGGTTCTAGAGCCCACCTACTTAAACTCTCTGTTCATCTGCCTGCTCCAACGGCGGCAGCTAAATCTACACAAATACGCGCTCAGACAGGAAATGGCCGGAGCGCTAAGAGTTTACTGGGGAGCCCCACCTTGCTCTGAGGAAGCAGAGAAGATTCTCTGAGGAGGTGATGAGAACCTGGAGGAAGAAGAGGAAGAGTCATCCCAGCAGGACAGGGACAGAGTGAAGACCAGGAGTTAAGTAAGAGCTTGGGTGACAGAACAGGGCTTGGTTCCTGGTGAAGGTGCTAGAAGGGGAACTGACCCTGGGTGGTGAACACACAATGCATTAGAGAGATGACTTGTTATAGAATGGTATACTTGAAACTTATATAATTTTACTGACCCATGTCACCCCAATAAATTTAATTAAAAAGTAAAGTAAACAAACCAACAAATACTCTCACACGTAAAATCTCTTGAGTGCTCAGTCTTGGCCAGTGTCAGCCAATACCTATCGTTTTAAGAGAGAAAAACGAAGGATGGGAGCTGGCAATGAGAAGGGGGACAAGTAATGGCTTTGCATCCAACCTGGCCTCGGGTCCTCTGACCCTGCTTTCGGTGTGACCTGGAGAATGACACTGAAATGTGTTGTCTAAACTTCCGTTTCCCTGTGGGACGAATAATCGTGGTGGAGATGACATGCACCCAGGTTGGCATGGTAAGGTCTGGCCCAGGGTAAGGGCTCCAGGAATGTTCTCTGCCTTCCCCTTTCTTTCTTTCTTTTTTTTTTTTTAAACTAAAACTCACTTTTTTTAATTGTTAAATCTGTTGGGGTGACATTGGTTAATAAAAATTACATAGATCCCAGGTGTACAACTCTACAGTGCATCATCTGTGTGTTGTGTCATGTGTTCATCACCCAGAGTCGGTTCTCTTTCCATCACCGTGTATTTGAGTCCCTGTCCCTTCTCCTCCCTTTGTGGAGAAAAAGAACTCTCACACGCTGCTGGCGGAATGCAAGCTGGTACATCCACTATGGAAGACAGTGTGGAGGTCCCTCAGAAACTAAGATAGAATTGCCATATGATCTGGCAATCCCCCTTCTGGGTACCGATCCAAATAATTTGAAAACCTCAATCCACAAAGATATATGTACCTCCATGTCCATAGCAGCACTGCCTTCCCCTTTCTGTGATCTAAGTTAGAAGCTGACAGCTGGGCAGGGAAACCAGACCCAAACTCCAAACACCCAGGTCCTCTCCATCGCTGAAGGTGTATGTTTGTTGGTTTGTTTTCTGATAATTTATCCAATATTGAGAAATCCCATTCTGTCACAGGGCACTCATAAGACTTTTTTTTTAATGTGTTCATTCATTGAAGATCCTTCAGAGGAAGCAAAACCTCACATTGGATGAAACCCAAATGCCCTATTGATAGTCTCTCTTATAAACAAACAAAAATCGAAGGTGAGCAAGAAAATATAAGAGGACAGCTAGTAAAACGAATGGGATTTCTCTTCCTAGCAGTGTGCACTAAAGGAATATGTATGACCTCAATTCCCATCAAATTCCAGAAAGAGAAATTTGGAGTCCAAAACATCAGACTTTTTCAAGGATACCTAGAACTTCAGAACCAGAAATCATTTTAGAGAAAATTGAGTCAAGTTCCCCATTTCCAGCATATATGCATGTTGGTTTGTTTTTTTTTAAACTGAAGTGATGATCACGTGGGGTTATGGGCAGAACTTGAACTTGAACCTGGGACTCCTGGGGCAACTGAGGGGCCATATGTGTAGTGATTGGCTGGAGATTTGCTGCTGAACACAAATAATTTCAGTTTTAACACTTAAGGAGAAAGCTGTGGATACATGGCTAAAATCCCTTCTTTAAAGAGGGAAAAAGGAGTTAAAACTGTTAAAAACCTACAAAGCCTCAATTCAATAAATTTAAGAACATATTCTCTTTCCCTCATGCTTGTCACTTCTCATTGACCCCTTTGTGGGAAGTTTGTAAAGTTTGCTTAGATTTGCATGTGATTTCAATACTGGTCACCAATCTGAAACTCATGTCAGTGGGTAGTCACAGGCCTGTTCCTGGTCATTGAGCAAGAAGGCCGGGTGCCTTGGCCTCTGTCAGCCAAAGCCATCAACCAAGGGAAGCAAGGTCATTCTCCATCACTGTCTCTCTCTAACTAAGGGACAAGGCAGCCCTCCTAATTCTGAAGCCCTACAAAAAGCCCCCAAAGACCCCACATACTCAGCCAGTGCAGTGATGTCATGTGTGGTCTGAACACATCAGCCATGAAAGAAATGTCGGGGACAAGGGAAGACATGCAAATGTGGGCTGGGCATCCATGGCACTAGGAAATCATTGTTAATTCTGGGGGGTAAGATAATTGTATTATATTATTGTTATGTGAGGTAATAGCCTCGCTTTATAGAGATGTATTCTGAAATATTTTGGAGTAAAATGTCAAGACATCTATAATTTGCTTTAAAATAAAAACTACTTTAAAACACTAAGCAATGTTTTAAAGGATAAAGCAAATGCAGTAAGTATTAGTATGTACTAAATCAATGCATAAGTATTCATTATAATATTCTTTCGCTTATGTAAAAATTTACATACTAAAAATTCAAAACCGAGAATTCTGCTAGAATGAGAGCTATGAAACATCACCTCTTGTTATCCTGTTTGGCCAGCCAAAGGTTGACCTCCATGGAGAGATGCTATGTGGAAGAAAACAAGAAGTATCTTTATGTAAAAAGCGCACGCAGGCAACGAACACACGCGTGTTTACTCAATGCCAAAACTTCCAACCAACAGGAAGTCTAAGGAGTCATAGGTGAGCATCCTGCTGTGTGGACGGCTGTTTCCCTACGTCCCCAGCAGCTCCCGCCCCCGCCTTGTCCCCACTGTTAACAGTTTAGTGGCAGTAAGTAGCAACGTTGATGTGTGTTCCTGAGTCAAACTCAATGCCGAAACCACCCAGGAACAAAGTGATAAGAACAGAGTAGTGGGGAGGGCCTGGGGGTGGGCAGAGGCCCAACGGGAGGAGACAAGCTTTCTGAAGCCCTGAGGTGGGTACTGGTACAGTAGTTTTGCAAAGACACCCAGGTGCTCACTCTGCATTCTCCCCACGAGGAGAACACGGCCTCGCTGCCACTGAGTTCGGCCCCTCCTCCAGGAGAACCTGAAGTTTGCAAACGCCCCCTTAAACCAAAATGCCCCCACTGGTAAAGGTCAGTCCTCCCCCACAGAGGCAGTGTGGTGACGTCCTTCCTCCACAGCCCACCTTCCCCACACCGCTTTCTCAGCATGGCAGAGCCCTCTCTGCGAAGGGAATGCCACCTTCAGCTTTGAGCCCTGGTGACTACCCAAGGCTCCTGAGTGCCAGCCATGGCAACGCGAGCAGCTTGGGGTCATGTCTGTCTCCCTTGCATTGTGTAGCCTTGACTAAATGAAACAGGAGCATACAATAAACGTGTAAGTATCATCAAGTTTTATTCATCAGCAACAACAGCAGTGTGTCACACCAAGCACATGGCCATCCCATAAAACTACACAATTTCGGGAGACGGGCACCCCTGTACTCCTTGAAACTTGATAGAGGCAAATTCGGCACTCACAGCCATGCACGACAGTGCTCATGGGCAATGGCTTATACCTGAAGTGACAAGGTCACTGTGTACACCTCGAAAATGTGACTCAAATCCCCTCAGAGTGCTCAAGCTCACTCTTACGGTCTGGTGGAAGACAAGAGAAACTTCTGGAAACGTGTCACGGTGCCCTGAAACAACATCTTCTTTTGGCCGGGGGGGTGGGGGGGGGGGTATGGTTGTGATTTCCAGAAACGAGATGAATCATTTGTCTCGAGCAGGTAACGGTCATTCCAGCTTGGCTGGGCTCCAGGTGGCCTTCCCTAAAAACTGCAGAAAACATTTCTACTATAAACAGAAACATTTGGGGTGTTTTCTGGAAAAGCCCTAGGTAGATCAAGTTCTCCTTTTCATCTTATCTCTCTACCAAAAGAGGGCTCCTTCTAGGTCTTCCTCCTCTTAGATCTGCGAGTGCAACTGTAGGAAGAGGATCAACCAGGCCGTGTTTCATTGTTGTAGAGAGAAAAAAGGACATACTTCCCCACGTGCCTTCGTCATATATACTTGTGTATCAGGAATGCTTTGGGGGTAAAAATAAGAGAAAAATGGTCTAACAGTGGCTTGAACAAATACTGGTTTTTTTTTTCCATCCTATGTCAAGAAATGTGTAGATAAATAACCCGAAAGCACCACGGCAGCTCACGGACACCCACCAGGAAAGCCCATTCCTTCTCTCTTCCAACTTCACTGTCCTCAGTCAACGGGCCCTTCGTCCTGACTGCCACTGCCTAACGGTTCCAAGATGGGTCCCCCAGCTCGGAGAAACAGAGCTGTACTGGGCAGGAAGGAAGAGGAGAGACATTACCTGTCCCCTTTGTTGGGACAGAACCGGCCGCAGCCTACCAGCCGACCTCTCCTTAACGCGCTTTGGTCTGGACCGGACTGGACCGGCTCCCTTAGCCAAAGGAGGTAACGAACGTGCCTCCTGCCGATGGGAAAAGCTGTTCACACCTGAATTCCACTGACCACGACCGGCCGCCTGGACCTGTGCACATGGCAGAGGCGGCCGTGGCCAAGGACGAAGACGGAAGTGGGTAGACATGAGTAACTCACACCTCTGTCCCTCTATCGTCAGTCAGTGCCTTGGGCTTAATGTCTTCTTCCCCCGTTGCCTTTAATCCACACAAAATACACAACCTGGGCTTCCCTGGTGGTGGAGCGGCTAGGCTTTCAACACTGTGGCCTGGGTTCGACTCCCAGCCAGGGAACCACCAAATAAATAAACAAACAAACAAAGAAAATAAACAAAATACAAAACCTTCTCTTTCTTTAAAGCTTAAGTCGCCCTGAATGGCCTCTTCCAAGAACCCATCTTTGAAGACTTTATTCCACAAGAGTTATAGCTACCATTGATGGGATGCTCACTCTAAGTCAGACCTTAGGCTACATCTGAAGTATTGTGCATAGTTCTCACAACAATCCTATCAAATAGTTAACACTCCTCATCCCGTAGTAACTATCCCATAGTGGGACACTGATCTGGCCCCAACGCTGTCTGGAGCTAAAGGCCCCCTCCCCCTCTAACATACGTGCTCTTTCTCTACTGAATTCCTAGGGACCTCAGAGTTCTGGCCAAGCCTCTGTTCTCTCCTATATCATTCCAGAAATGATTTATTTGTGTAAAGCATACAAAAAGAGTTCTACTTCCTAGGTCAGGAAGGTCTTGTTGTTATCCTGGTCATTTATCCCCAACCATGTCTAATGAGCCAAGTAAGCTTCTCAGTGAGAACTTGACTTTGGTGCCTCTGCCTTATCAAGGAACAAGGTTATGTTTGTTAAAATTATGGTGCAGTGATCATTCCTGATAGGTGTCCTTGAGCTGCCATATTACTTCAGGATTATTTATCTATGCATTTCTCAATCCTGGCATGAGTGGGACCTGCGTGGAGCCCAGACATTAGGAATTTCTGAAACCTCCTTAAGTTTTCCTGTGCAGCCCACATTGCAGTTTGAAGATGGGTCTGAGACTCGGTATGTTTACCTAGCTGCTTCAACAGGTTCGAATGATCAGGTTAGTCTGTGTAAGACTTTCCATATATATGACTTTTTTGAGGGAAAAGTGGAAACTTGTTCTTGGTTCTGGTCATGATGGAGAACTGAATCCAGCCCTCGGCTTAAGTGTGTCAACCTTGTGTTAGAAGCTTTTGTAAAACATAACAGAGCTCACATTCATAGGACCTCTACTATAATGCAAGTCACTATGCTAAGAACTTTAAATGGCTGATTATGTTCTTCTTTACGCTACCCTTTGGGCAAGGTAGATGCATTACCCCACTTATAGAAAAACTGCCTAAAGTCACACAGTTAGTGAATGTTGGAACCAAGGGTCCAATCCCCAGGGACTTTGTCTGACACGTGAGCTCTAGCTATATACAGGACACCCTTAGTGACAGTGTGCAGTAAGTACTACCCTCTCCGCTAATCCAGGGAAGTTACAGCCCAGGACTGGTCCGTGTCTCCCTCTCTTAGGGATCTGATACGGAAGAAACAAAGGCAGCCATGCGATGTCAGAGGACATGCGATGCTATAAAGTCAAGCCGAAGAATAATCCTGCCACGTGTAAGACCTCACTGTAAATGCAAGGACTTGGTCTCCTCAAGGCCCAGTCAAGTTACTTCCAGGCAGTACGAAACGGTGGGCTCACTTTGGACTCCAGAGTCAGAGTTTGCACGTCCATCCAACACACACATAGGTGTCTCATAAGCTAACGCCTTTAACTCCCTGCGCCTCAGTAGCCTCAGTTATAAAAAGAATAACATAAAACCCGCTTCATACGGGGAATAAAAGGAGGTAATGAACACGCCAGATGGTAAGTAACTATAAACAAGTGCCCAGCCCTGTTCCCTAAGGAAAACCCTTTCCGTTCAGCCATCACAGGGTTAAGAAAGCCAGCTCGGGTGCAACCGGGGGCTGAGATATTTTATTTCTCAATAAAGGTTCTATCGTTTCAGTGTGGTCATGCCGATCCCCAGCTCCTCGCCCAACCCCTGCAGCTGCCTCTGGGACTTGTAAGCAGATCTGGAGCTCCTGCAGTAATGCTCTTTAAAGAGCATTGTGCTTTCATAAGTCACTTTTCTCTCCTCGGGCTAAGTTCACATGAATTAGATTGCAAGACACTTTATGCAAAACGTCTGACCTTCACTGGCTGTGATTTGCATTGTCATCGTTCCTTTATTCTTCTAAAGTGCCTTCATTTTGCATAATGTTATAAATGTTGTTCAGGCTTTGCAGTTAGCACTTTCATTTTTCCAATTATAGCCATTTTAAGCAAAGCTATAGATAACCTTCAGAAACCTATGCCTGTGTGATATTTCATTCACAAGGAAGAAGCAATGAAACTGGACTTTTTAAAAATGCAACAGAGAAAAAAACTAAAATGCTCATTTTGGATGGGAATTTAAAACTGCAGGACTAAAATGATTTTCCCCTTGTTGATGGTTAAGAGAGTATTGTCTGTGTCCCCATGAAAACCCTGCATTACTGGTAATTGCAGACAAAGCTTACTAGTGAAGCAAAGACATTCACCTCAATAGAACAACCCAGTGCCACTGAGGTGTAACTCAACCTAAGGTCTCTCTGCCAACTGTCCCCATAGGTCCCACCCCACGGCAGGCATGCCATCTGACGCCAAGGACTGGGATCAGTCAGTGAACCAACGTCGGTAAGAGACGTGACATACTACATCCTGACTTGCCATTTGTTAGTCTAAAGGAGACTGTTTCCATTTAGGGTTGGCTGGGGAAGGCTGAGAAGGAGATTCTGAGGGATGCAGAGGGAGTAAAGAGATGGCTCCAAACCAAATGTTAATAACCCTCTCACACTTTTCCCAAGTCCCTTGGGTACAATGTGGCTATGCTAAACAGCAGAAGGACACATTCATTTTTCATAATGTTTATCAAAGATGATACTTACTATTGCCCAGACACCAAGTTACAGGACCACATTACCCGTCACTGGGCTAGGTCAGGAAGGTGTGGGATAGAGTTCAAAGGAAATGGGCTCACACCTTAGCATCTTGGCATCCTGGATGTTTCCATACTTGGCCCCAAACGCAGTTCTTGTTTGATCCCCAGCACCCCTACACATTCCCCACAGACCTGCTGAGGTTGGCAGCTTATTCTCTTTGAACGTGGGCTTTTCTGCCATGCAGGATGCAGGAAAACTTTGTTTTCCTGTCTTGAATAAGGTTGCCAATCCCCTGCACTTGCTGCAAACACTGACCCACCAAGGTCCTTTAGATACTATGTCTTTGTGAACTATTCTCAATGGCTAGCTTTCCTGAAACCCAGTAGCACACTGTTTTCTCCCCTATAAAACCCCTTCTCAAGCCCTAAGAAAGGATCAACTTCCTTAATCCACATGTACACGTTAGGTTAGGTATTTTCTTTTCCGTGTCATCACAAAGGTTTAGGGGAGATCCTTCATCTACAGCGCTCCTTCTTTCCATAAGAAGATGCCACTGGGAAAGAAACACAACTGGTTTCTCTCTCTCCGTTCCAGAGTGAGGTGTCTGACTTCTGGGTTTGGGAGAAGGGGCTGAGAAAATTTATCTTAACTTGTTTTTTCTGCTCTGCCTCCCTGTTCCTCTACTCCAAAGCCTGACTGTCTGCAGGATATATATGCATTCCGGTCGGCTCTCCACAAGGCCGTAAGAGCTTCTCTCTGTGAGGGAGGCTTCACTGTACCATTATGCAGGAAGCTGGGTGGGTAAGTGCAACTCCAGCCCAAGTGTTGTTAGTGAGACCTCTGGGTGACAGATCTGATATCACATCCTCCAACCCGGTTTTTATCACTAATAGAGCTGACATGCTGCTGTCCACATGTTTGTCCCCCGTGCCTCTCAACTGACTCAGAGCTTGACAGAGAAACAAGCAGAGCCTCAAACCTCCTTCATGATGGCTTTCAGTATTATCAATACCAGTTTCTGTCTCTGTCTCTTCTCCTTAGCCTGTAAATTTCTACAAGATAAGGACCATGTCCTTTTCCACGTTTGTGTCTCCACTGTCATCTGTCCCAGTAAACATCTTCAATGAGTGGATGGGTTAAGGAAATACGCCACTTACAGCTCATAACAAGTCTTACGGCAGAATGGCACAAATAAATAACGAGTGACATCACTCCGATTCCTTGTCACACGTTGCCTACCAGCTTGAACAATCTGCATCACAGTTTTGCTGCAGGCCTCCTATTCAAGAGCACTTGCAGTTCTTTCTCAGTGCTTTGATTTTCCAATGCTGAGAACACCCACGATTGGCCAGGGAGGTACAGAAACGTTCACCCCTATTATCCAGAGGTGAATCATCCACAAAGCACAGCATCAGAGCTGGGTGACAGCATCCCTCTCACCCAAGATCCTCTCTTTTATGCTGTTCTGCTCTTCTTTTTATAAACCAATTCTGTCTCTTGCTGTACTTTCAACCTTAGTAATATCTTACTCAGCCTTCCCATCGCAAACAAGCTGACACAGACATTCAGGAAGCCCATGATGTCTAGAATAAAAGAAAACCAATTTTTATTCTAAACATATTCTTCTCCAAATTCTTATGCTCTTTCCCAGAAATTTAGCTGTGTTATTTTTAGCATGGGTTGGGTGTGTCTCTCTCCAGGACACTTCCTTTCCATACGCAGTGGGAAGCACTTCAGAATGCATCCTCCATTTTAACATATTAAAAATCATTTATTTATTTATCAATTAGCCATCTCTGTAGGCTGGACTGTTATTTTGGTAAAGAAAATTGATGCTGATTTGAGCATGATTTTCACTTCTGGGCTTCTAGACCACCACCACTGTACAGGAAAGGCAAGCACCCAGTGAGCCCAGGACATTTCACACTTCCCTTTAGGAACTCACGGTGTGCCCGTACTGAAGGGATACTCTACACTCTCTCTACCAGTTACTTACTGCTGTTCAACAAATCACTCCATAAAAAAGTAGCAGCTTTAAATGCCAGCCAGGCATTATTTCTCACAAACTTACAGATGATCTAGGAAGTTTTGCTGATCTAGGTTGAGCTCCTTCGATCTTGACTGGGCCCAGGCATACCTTTGTAGTCAGCTCAGTTAGGAAGGCAGCTCTGCTGATCCTGGCTGAGCTTCGATGTCACATGTTTGAGCGTGGCCTGGTCCCAAATGACTTTGGCTGTGACGACACAGCTCTACCAGATCTCTCAAACTCCAGCAGGCTGATGCAGGCCTGGTCCCATGGATCTGAGAGGAATCCATACTCAAATGAATTCCATCATGCAAGGTAAGTGGAGACATTCACAGGCTTTTCAAACCTCTACTTGTGGCCTGTTTGCTAGCTTCCTAGAAGTAAAATACACTCAGTCCAAAGTGAGAGGTGGGGAAGGGGCTTCCAGTTACAAGATAAAGGCCATGAATAACGAGAAGCCATTCTGTGGGCCCATCGATGCAATACCCTCCTTCTGACTCGCGTACCTCATAAGATGGTAGTTGTAATGCCCTCCCTAATTTAATCCCTGATGGAAATAACATCACCATCAATAACAAAAGCAGCACCAAGTAGACTTCATGGACCACCAACCACTGTGCTTAGACTGGAAATAAATGTCCTTATTTGATCCTATAAAGTAGACACTGTTATTACTTCAAGTCAGGTGTTCTAACTCCAAACCCCAAGGGTTAAGTATGAGGCCAATCTTCCTGGAAAAGTAGGTTCAAAATTATGTCTCCTATAGGAACACCTATCATGATAATGGCCTTTTGTTATATGTTCTTACCTCCCAGTAAAAAATTTTTGGTAAACATTTATACACCGAATTCCTTATTATAGTGCAAACTATTTGAATGGCCAAAAGCTGTGTGACTATTCAAGCGTATATAAAACTGGGAGATGCAATGAAAAACCTAACTCGAGGACCATTTCTCAATAATGGCTCACAAATCCTCAGGCCACTGGGATCTCCTTTGCCCCTCTCAAATTGTCCCAGGCAACAATACAAATGAGAAGGGGATAGACTGTGCTTCTGGGAACATCCCTCAGCCCTGAGTCCAACCCTTCTAGAACTGCTTCATAAAGATGCTGGGTCCAGGAAGGAAGTGACCTACCCATGCAACATGGAGCAAAACCAACCATTTTTAATGGTGCATGAGAATGACACAGAGTAGCAGGGAGAAGAGATGTCTGGCACTTAATAAAGAAGCCAAGGTCATGTCTTACCAAGCCTGACTTAGGATACATACACTTTCATACCATAGATTCTTCAACAAATTCCCCAAAGTAAAAAAGAGAAAAAAAAAAAAAAACACTTCATCTAATGAAAATTTCATTAGCCTATCAAAGAAGGTTCTGAAATGGCCAAAACTGTTCAGGAAGATAGCTGTTAGGTTGCTGTGATGTCATCATTAGTAAAGGCTACACTAAGAGGTAGAGAAGGACATTCTAGATATCATGGAGTTTACTGGAGGTGCTGTGTTCAGGTTTAGTTTGCATTATTTGTTCCATGGCCCCAGGGAGTGTCCTAAGTAACAAGCCAAGCCAAGGGTCAATGACATTTTTCTGTAAAAGGCCAGATGACAAGTACATTAAGCATTTCAGGCCATGGTCTGCCATTTTGCACAAAGGTAGCCATACACAATATGTAAACATTGTTCATGGTTCTTCCTATAAAACGTTGTTGACAAAAACAGACAGTGGATCAGATTTGGCCTGCAGGCCATGATTTTCTGACAACTGAGCTAAATATCGGGAAGACTGAAGATTTGGGGTGTGCTGCTTTGAAGAGCAAGTTTGGCTCTGAGTAGGAGGAGGCACAGGCCACTTTAACTGAGATGCCGAATTTCCCCCTCTTATGCTACTCTGAACTTGGAATCTGGCCGGCTTGGTTAGCAATTATGTGATAACCAATGGACCTGACTACCAAGAAGGGGATCATGTTGGGGAGACTTTGTACATAAAGGAATCTTGTTTTCCTCTGAGACAAATTCAGATAAATTCAACTTTTGTCTATCACAGACTTACTCTAAAGTGCTTAGAGATCTAAAGGCAAGAAGAACCAATGGACTCAAGTCAAACACTTAAAAAGCACTCAACTAGAAGCAAGGAGACCTGAGTCCCAGCCTCACCTCTGACTAACCATATGAATCAGTTATTCGATGGTTGGGATGAAGTTTCTCCACCAATGGAATGAGAGATTCCAATGTTTCTCAAAGTAGCATGTCTTACCATCTGCACTGGAATCGCTTAAGTTGCCTATTTAAAAAGCAAATTTCTGGACATCACCCCCCAGCCTATTGAATTGTAATCTCTGAGAGTTGGAGCCCAGTAATAGTATGAATAGCCTGAGCTCCAGGGGTTCCTATTATAAAATCCAGTCAAGTTTGAGAATCACTGGACAAGAAAGCTGCTCCCCAAGAAGCTTCCAGCCCAGACGGATGGTCTGTGCCTCTCCTCCGCAGTGCTGACTACTCGGGGAGAAAGGCCTTCCACGGTGACACACATGGCATTCCTTAGAACCCTGTGGGATTTCAGAGAGAACCACCAGCCTCACCTACACTTCTGTTTGGAGAAATGGTCTCTAGGTTTGGGCAGATGTGTTATTTGACAAACAGAGGGGAAAAAAATAACTCCACACCCTCTTCCTGAGGCCAAAATGCAAATCTGGAACTCACCCTGCATGCCTTTGCAGGGAGGTGGCCACAGCTGATGAGGGACCTCAGGCTTGCAGCAACAGGGCCTGGAAACTGAATCATATCCTTGGAACGGACACAGCTCCCCCAACTCAACGGAGCAGCCGAGGGAGATGGAAAAGCTGTGTGCGTGCACGTGTGTGGGGTTTGTGTGTGTGAGGTGGATGTTGTATGTAGGTGTGGGCATATGTGGCATGTATGGCATTTATGTGTCTGTGGGACGTGGAGTGATTCCATGTGCATGCTATGTACATGGGGGGGGGCTATGGGTGGTGTAGTGATTGTATGTGTATGTTGTATACACAGGGGTATGTGTGTATGGTTGTTATGTTGTGATGTGTGTATGCTTACGTGTGGGTGTGTGCGTGGGGGGATATATAGTGGTATGATGTGGGATGTGAGGGGAAGATGCCTGGAATTCGTGCCTGTGTGCTTAGCATGTGTTGTGAAATGCGTGGTATTTGTGTGTATGTGTTGTATATGTGTCATGTATATATGCATGTATGCTGTTTGTGTGTGGTGTTTATGTTGTATATATATATGTGGGTTGTGCGGTGTGCATGGTGTTTTGTGTGTGTGTGTGTGTGTGTGCCCACACTTGCGCACTGGGGAGGGCAGGACAAGGGAGATAGATGGTCAGCAAGAGAGCCAGAGTCTGTAGATTCAATAGTCCCTACTATGTTGTCAGCCCCGGGCTAGGAGCTAAAGGTACAGAGATGAACAACCAGTTACTGTCCTGAAAAACCCAAGTTCGGTGTGAAGCCTTCCCTCAGGGTATGAGCCACACACTTCCCCTGCATCACCCTCACAACCCCTTTGGGATAAAGATTGCGCTGAGTCCCATTTTACAGCTCAGGAAGACGGAGGCTAAGAGACGTTAATGATGGAGCTCTCTAACAAACCTACAGAACATGAGCCCAGGCAGGATGATCCCAGAGCCCATCCTATTAACCACTACCATCACCGCATTTATGGAGGGTTTTGCATATGTCATGATCACAGGGTGTGCTCAAACAACCCCATGCAATAGACTCCCTTATCCTCATTGTGCCAGTGAGTGAACGGTCCAAAGCCAGAGAGCCCGTAAGTGGAAGACCTAGGACTTGAACCCAGGCAGTCTTGCTCCAAGGTGCACGCTCCAATCATCCTTACAATACTTTGTCTTTGAAAAGCAGGCAAGCATGGAAATAAAGGACAACACAGAAGATGCACGTTCAAAGGTTAGAAGAGAGAAAGCATGAGTTTCTGGAAGAGGCCGGAACGCTCTTCCCTCAGGAGTGCTGTTTTCTTGCATTTGCAAACCTGACTCTTGGAGAAACAGCAGAGATCATGCTCTTTTGGCCATGACTTTAAAGACGAGAGTTGGATGGTTGTAGTTTCATACCTGTTTGATTTGTCCTTGGTTGGGCCGGGAGCAGGGAGTCGTGTCTTATGTCTTTTTCCCTTTCTTTGAACATAAATTCCCTTGATAAAATGCGAAATTCCTCTTTTGGTCGTGTCAGTAGCGTCTTAGAGTTCATCCTCCCGCCGGAGCTAAAGAGTAGTTAGGGCCAACGGAGTTTGTGTCGGGGCTGAGGGAGAGGAAATAACCAGGCTGTACATGCAGAACGGGGTTACCCAGAGAGCCAGGGGCTGGGGCAGGGCAGAGAACGCCTGGTTGTGTATTTTGTTCACAGCTCTACCACAGTGTCCAGTCGTCTTTCCAGAACAACTGGAAATGATTTAATAATAAACTCACGATTACCGTGTGCTTCAGAAAGACGGGTCTGACGAGCTGTATTCCCAAAGGACCATCTCACCCTCACAGGCTTGGGTTTAGCTGGGTTGGATATTAATGACTAGAATCAGAGAGTAATGTTTGTTGGAACTATAGTATGACTGTTATTTCATTTTAATCTTAAAAATAAAACAATACATACAGGACAATGATCATGCTTAATGAAATGAATATGTACGGAAACTGCATTGGAAGACACCTGAGCAAACCAACTGAGTCAGCTCAGTGTGAGTGTGTGTGTGTGTGTGTTCACACACCACTCCTGGTCACCCTGCACATACATACTTGCAGGAACAAGAGGTTATTACTTGCCCAGGCAGGTCACTCCATTGTTGTACAACTCACATGGTTAGCATGAGTGCCTTATAATAATCACCATTTGTCCTAGTTCTGACTTCTGAAGCTCCTCGAAGTCTAGTTTGAAAACTTTTTTAGTGACTTTAAAACCTCGTTGGAAGAAGGACACGTAAAGCAAACGTGTGCAAATAAAATAAACAAATAATTCTTCTCCACATAAAAGGCCCATTGATCACTTGAAGATGACTAATAAATTCCATTAATCCTTCTCTTCTCCCTCCAGTTTAAATACCACTTCTGCCTGGCCCCAGCCCCCACGTCCAGGGACACATGACTCTCTCCCCACGCACACCCACATGCTGCCCATTGGTGGGTTCGACTCTTTTTAAAACTCTGTGAGTCGTGTTGTCCTCACCTGTGAAGTTCTCAGGACATTTGCCTTAACATTCGATTTGCTGACTGTTCAGCTCAGCACTTATTAAAATTAATACAATGGCATTCCTTTCATGTCACAACCCCTACTTGTGCCCAAATCCCTAACTTGTAGCTCAGTCCATCACTGCATCTTACTGCCCTTTCCTGAGTGTGTCCCCATCTTTAAATCACCCCTTTTAATGACTGGGCCTGTTCACATCACCTTCATTTCTTCTTGGACTAAATTCCTGATCCCAGGTCCCTATCCTGACCCGATGGCATCAGATATGTTAACAAAAGCAATCTTCATTCGGACAGACAGATAGAACAGGTAGCTACTTAGTGCTCAGCTTTCCAACCAATGTGTATCTATTGAAATTCACTGTCATCCAACTTTTATTTCCCAATTTTTCTTCCAAAATGTTCTGAAGCAAACTCCCAAGTCTCTTGCTGAAACTGACACACGTGGAATCAGTGGTACCCAATGCTTTGCTAGTTTGGCAACCCTATCAGGAACGGAAAGAGGTGAATTTGTCATCATCATCTCTTCTTATTCTCAATAATCCACACCAGTTCCTGGTCATCACTGCTTGCATCTCTAAGTGCTGAGAAGAAATATGTATTTATCAAATGCAGTTTTCTTGGGGATAGATGTCAAATTTAAATGTAGATTCTTTTATAAAATCCATCTTCCTTTGCTTCTGAACATGAAATAATTTGTCCCTCTCCAGCTCTGAGACTTCCCTTTGCAGTTCCTTGGAGATCACTTAGAGTTACAATAGTATTTTTGAGTTCTTAACAGGAAAAGCGTGAAATTCAGATGTGAGTTCTAATTTTGTTTCTATTTAAAGTAATTTATTCAAAGTGGTAAATTTGAGCAAATGATTTATTTTCATTGAATCACAATTTTCTTATCTGTAAAATGGATATTATATATGTTTTTCAGAGTTGTTATGAGAAAGGAGTTGGATAATAAAACAGCATACTCAAAAACATCTAATATGGTGTCTGATGTGGTTTTTCATAAATGTTCGGCCCTTCCCTGTGGGCAACCTGTGTTTTGTTTCTGCATTTTGATCTCTTTGCTTCTATAACTTCTTTTCATGCATCCCCCTCTCCATGTTCTACCCTTTCCAGTTGGAACATCATTCTTCTTGATAAGGATGGCATATTTGTAAGACACAAAGCTCCAGTTCCTCACTGTCATCAGTTAACATTATCTTTTCTGCTCTGGACAGTGATTCTCTTCTTTCTTCATTCTTCTTATTAAAACAGCCTCTAGATGTTCCCATTCCAACTCCAGAACTTTTTTAATTCTGAGAATTTTTCACAAGTCTTAGCTTACTTAAAAAATATTAATTACAGGCTTATTACGTCCAGCACACATTCACTGTAAAGTACACAATGATGAAGAGACTGGCAGGACCCCTGTCATAACACATCTTATAGGGAGTGTTAGCTTCCTGTAGCTGAAGCGGGGTTCAACTCGTGCCCCAACTTCTAGAATGAGTGCAGCACACGATGAAACTAGGATTCTAATCTAGGTGCCCTTTCTGCCATATGACGCTGGCACAAATAACTTTGTTGAGAAATATGACCAGCACCAAGGAAATATGATGAAGTATGCTGTTAGGGTGCCTCATGAACCTCTTTCTGACATCATCTCCCTTCATTCAACTGATTATCCACTAATCCTCACTAAATCGTCACTGGATAGGGTAGTTAAGGTGTAACTGATAACAATTAAGGGGTGTGCCTCTCACTTCCAGTGGGAAAGAAGAGAGTGACCTCATTCATATCTACACTGTCTGAGGGGAGGGAAATGATGTAAGTGGCTGCCCTCCCTCCCCATCATGTCCTGGTCAGTCCCAAATTTAATCTTCCCACAGCTCTCAAACATTAAGCTCTAAATAAATACGATGAACAGAAGATCCTTATACTCCATGAGTGCACACATCCTTTGGCCTCTTCTTTTCTCATTTCCCAACAGTGAGGTGGAAAGAGGCCCTCAGGAAGAGTGAAGAGTAGATCTAGGCTGTCTTATTCCTGTCACTAACCCAATGTGTGACCATGGGAATTTACTGAATGTCTCTAGGCCTTCATCTTTAGCTATAAAATCAAAGGTTGGACTTGAAAGGCTCTTGAAGGAAGTCCTACTCTGAAGTTCTAAGTGGTCAATCACCTGGGTCCACAGATACTTGGCTGTCCACAGATGCTACCAATTAGTATCCTGCCCCAAGTGCAAGTCACTCTGCGGAAATGGGGACATAGCAACTCAAGGGGGCTTCCATGACATGACCTGAGCATTCACATTCTTGCCTGAGAGCTCATTCCCTCATTCAGTCTTCATGGGGAAAAACAGATTTGGACTTGCAGCAGCAGGCTTGCAGCCTGGCTTTGTCACTCATATGCTGTGTGGCCTTCAGGAAGTCATGCCACCTCTCTGAGCCTTTGCTACTTTCTCTGTAAATGTGGCATAATGGTGTACCTTTGAAGGCAGTGATGAATCTAGAATTTGTATAAATTTATAATATATAATTTATAAACTAAATTCTTTGTTTATTTGAGGTGAGTTGAGTGAAAGCACTTGAAATGTGGAGAATGTGAGGCACTGGGACTTAAGCCCCCTCAAGTTATCCCAGTGGCACAGTCATGATTTCCAGAGCTGTTGTGACAATTCAGTGTGACTCTGTAAGCCAAAGTGCCTGGCATGTGCTCAAAGACAACCTAAATCTGCTTTGCGCCAGGCTCCAGGTTATGTACACAGAGCTCTAAAGTCCTTTGTGCTGCACTCAAGTTGAACCTAAGGGAAGAAGACGGCATTTCATAGCGGCAGCATCTAAAGAAACAAAATCCTCTCTTAGGAAATACTGCCTTGTTCTGAAGGTTTGAGATAAGATCACTGAGAAGATGGAACATTCCAGATGCATGGCTCTGTCAGTACTCAGTTGAAGTATTGGGCTTGCAGAGCTCAGGGGTCAGGAATTTGTTTACTCCAAGCTACCCCTGACAATATTTGGGAATTCAATATGTTCATGGTACCTTGCAGGCCCTCAATAAATGGTCAGTGACTGAAAGGACGCATTAGTGAATTCATGTATAAATGAAAAAAAGGAATGGAATATTTATAAGACCAATGCCGTGAATTCTTACTTTCACACATACCTCCCCACACCCCAGGTAAGTCTATCTGAAGGCAAAATTCCTGAGTATTTTCCTCCCATGACATTTCTACATGCAGAACTTTTGTTTTTGTCTTCCAGCTGTGGAAAATTCTACTCTGAGATTTTAAATAGATACACAGGTATATGAATAAATAAATCTAAGGGTTTGTAGGAGTTGTCCTCCAATATCATTCATCACTTCCTCCTCAGGAAGAAAAGTCTGCTTTCCCACATGGTACATGGCTGCCCAGAATAAACACTACAGTTTGCTGTCTCCACGGAAACTAGGCACAGACATATGATAAGTTATGCCCAATGGGATGTGAGCAGAAGGGGTGAGTACAACTTCCCTGGAGTGTCCTTAACCGGGGAGGTGTTCCTGCTCTCCCCCGTTCTCCGTAAGTGCTAACTGGAATGACTGTCTCCGATACTGAGATGAACTTGGGAATGGAAGACACACATAGAAGAGGAAAACGCAGGAAGATTCTGGTCCCTGATATGGCCCCGTCAGACCTTACCTAAAGGAGGAATAAACCTCCATTTAAAACAGAAACAAAAACTGCATTTTGGTGTTTTCTCTTTCACATAGTTGAAGCAAATCCTGACTCGTACAGAGCTGACACTCAGAACCTTCTGGAAATGCTAGTCATAAAACATGTTGCAACACGGTAGCACTGATCAGACTAGGAAATGGTTACTGAATGAAGTTTAACTGATAACAACTAAGGTGAGTTCTAGTCTGGTTTCTATCACTAATTAGCTTGTTAACATTCAATAAATCACTTCCTTTTTAAAGCTTCCATTTTCCCCTTGGCAGAATATGGACATTAAATTAAGATCTCCTCTCCAAAGTTACTACCCCATGATGATTTTTAAGAAACTACAGCATGAGCTCCTGGATGAAATGTCATCAAGCTTAGGGATATTAGGGAAAGAGGAATCTGGTTGTAAAGAGAGTGAATATTTGCTGTGCAGCTAACTCATGCCAGGTCCTCTACTCGGTAGTAGAAATACAGAGTGACCTATGGAGGCAAAGACATTAACAAATATTGTAAATAGAAAAAGATTTGCATAGAAATACAAATGTTATGAAACCATGTGTCAGGGGTACATAACCTGGTTATGAGGAGAGGAGATCAGACAGAAATACAGAGGAAGCGATATTGAAACTGAACTATGAAGGCTGAATGGCAGTTAACCAGGTGGAGAGTAGGAAGAAAGGAACAGAAAAAAATATGTCGTAAGTAAACTTGAAGAGTCTCTTTAGGACAAGTTGATGAAGACTACTGAACCACAATAAGAGTCACAGATTTACTCATTCTCACACCTGGCCCTCGTAGAAACTGATGCCTCCAAGCAAAATCTCCACCCAATCCTTAATACTCATTTTCAACTCGGGGAGATTTCTTTTCTTGAAGTGGCAACACTGAGCATCTTTGGACTAGGTGCTCTCCCTTTGATGTGCACAGCGTTTTCCAACATGCTGTTTCCAAGGAAACTTCCCGTGTCTCAGTTCACCTAATACACAAGGTAGATGGTATTAGCCTCATGCCGGGGGAAGAAGTGGTCAAACAGCCAGTAAACGGCAGGACCTACATTTTCCCTCTGATCTTCTGTTTCCTGGTCCAGGGCTGTCCACCCCTCGCTTTCTAATGAAGAGACCATTTGCACATACAAGTGTGACTATATGGAAAAGAAATGAATTGACCCTTTCTAAGGAAAATTGGCCAATAAATCCAGCAATGCTAGTTAGAGAGATAAAGGTCAAATGATTTTTTTCACTCTATTTAGGACATGCTTCCAAGCCACACAAAAAAATAAGTGAAGACTTTAAATCCACCCTTTGATTGCTGACCCCAAACACTATTACACAGCTTAATCAGAGCCTTCATTCAACAGAATTGGCTCTAAATGACACCTCTCTGTTTCCAAAGAATCTACTCTACCTCTTAAAGGATAAATATTCACCCTCCCCTCAGTGAAATCTTGATAATGATCAGCAGTTGTTTGAATGAAATGGTTCTGATATACTCAAATACACTGAAATGGACACTTTTAAATAGGTGGATTGTATGGTATGTGAATTATATCTCAATAACGTAATTTGAAAACAATCACCTCATTGGTTTATCTTATACAAACTGTTATCACTGGGATAGCTGCTGCAAAGCTCAGAGAGGTGTCTTTATGCCTATAAGTTGCAGTTAAGTTGGAGACACATAACCCCACCCTAACCTTGCTCCTCCTGCTTATGAGACACCTGGTGACCTCCTACCACCTCCTTGGGTTCCATGATCTCATCATCTCCATTATGTCCCAGGAGCCTCACTAATAACTGGGAGATCCTGGCTAAGAAATGGAAAAGAGGAATCTAGTTATCACAAAGCAGTTTTACCTAAAACTGACCTAAACACATGCACACATGCACACACATACACACGCACAAGCACATATGCACACACACATTTTAATATGATTTAGACATTTATGCATAACATTCTCTTTATCTTTTGTATCCTCTCTGTTTTTAATCTCTTTTTTTGTTTCTTTTCCTTCTTTTTCTTTTAACTCATTAATCAAAGGGCCTCCCATGTGCCACGGCCCCTGCTTCCAGCATATGTTCATTGGGATATTTCCAGATAAAGAGTCTAGAACAAATAGCTTCCAGTCACCAAATATCCTCCTGATTCAAATTTCCTTTGGAAATTACTCATCACACTCATATTCCAGAGTCAGAAAGGGTGAAATAAGAGAGAAGGACAAGCCTTTTTTTCAAAGGGCACTCCTGGACGATCCCAACAACACAACTTCTTACATAACATTGGCCCAAATGCAGTCAGATAACTACACCCTGCTGTAAGGCAGGTGGGAAGTTTAGCCAGGCAGCAATGTGCCCTGATAAAAATTAGAGCCTGTCACCAAATGAAAAGGGAGGACGGATTCTGAGCTCAGTTACAGGTCATCTCTGCACACGTGATCATTGATGAATTAGCTAAGAAAAGACGTATTCTTTTTTTTTTAATTCATTTTTATTGTTAGACTTATTGGGGTGACATCTGTTAGCAAGGATTACATAGGTTTCAGGCATACAATTCTACAGTGCATTGTCAATTTGTTGTATAATAAGTTCACCACCTCATGTGGCTTCTCTTTCCATCACCTTATATTTAGCTTCCCCCCTCCTCTCCCACCCCCTCCCCTTTCTCCTCTCCCTATCCCACTCGACCCCAAATAAACATTAAACTATCAATTGTGTCCATGGGTTATTTGTTTGTTCATTTCTTTTTTCTTTGTTGCTTTCAGTTTTATATTCCGCATATGAGTGAAATCATGCAGTTCTTTGTTTTTTCTGTCTGGCTTATCTCACTAAGCATGATGACCTCCAGGTCCATCCATTTTGTTGCAAATGGCAATATTTCATCTTTTCTTACAGCTGAGTAATATTCCATTGTGTGTATGTACAGCTTCTTTATCCAGTTGTCTGTCGCAGGGCACTTTGGTTGTTTCCATGTTTGCAGACAAAGGTTTTCAAGTTCTTTGGGTAGATCCCCAGAAGGGGGATTGCTGGGTCACATGGTAGCTCCATTCCCAATTTTCTGAGGAGCCTCCACACTGCCTTCCACAGTGGTTGTACCAGTTTGCACTCCCACCAGCAGTGTACCAGAGTTCCTTTTTCTCCACACCCTCTCCAGCACTTGTTCTTTTGTAAGTCAGCTACAGTATGAAGTAGCCCAGAGCCTCTCAGAGCCTCCGTTTCTTCAGTTGTAAGGTGAGGACGCGTGATCATGCAAGTGTCACTCCTCTTATATTTTAAAATCTATTTGACTTGGATAGATTACATAGAGCATTTTTCTCAATTCCTAGGCTCTCAATGTTTTAACAAGTCTGCAAAACCTGAGTATCTTTTAGCAACATGTATCTGACCATGACATACTTCACTCAGTAAGAAGATAAATCGATTGGGTGCAATCCCGCTAATTACTAAGAAGACCAAGTTACCTAAGATTAATTGCCAGTGAGTGGTCAACCCCTAATTAAGAAGTTGACTTAAAAACCAGACAGTTAGGATTACATTAGCTCTTACTTTTTCCAAAGCTTGTTTAGCCATAAGGATGAATAACTCGTCTTGCTACTGAAGTACAACTGATCACCCAGGAGAGCCAACTGAAGACCAACAGAGGAAGGGAAAAGACCTTCACAGCATCTTGTGCCGCATTTCCAACAACAGATGCTCACTCAGCTTGTGGAGATTTAAATCAATCTGCTCGTAGAGGTCACAAGGAAAAAGGTGTCCAAGAGGATGCCACACATCTGGGCTTCTGTGGCAACTGAACGGGGAAATGTCAATGCTTTTACTGATGGCCCCAGTACCAGAGATAAAAAGTCTGTAACCTTCACCTTCACTGCCCTCCAACCACCTAACACAGGACCACTCACTCCCTGGGATAGCACCATCACTGAAAACTCATCAAATTTTAATATCTCAGATTCTGAAGTTCATGTTTATCTACAACCTAAGGTGTTGTTACAATGTTGGGCCTAAGAATTCAGACTCAGGAACTGGATGGCTCGAGGTGCTGGTTTGTGTTCTGAAATGCACGAGCTGTGTGACCTTGTGCACACCATTGTTCTCCTCTGCAGTATTGGGAGTGATGTGGACATTTATCGGGTATTAAGTATAAGAAATCGTGGACATAAGCACTTGGTTAATGTTAACCTTAAAAAAAATGCGAAAAAAAAATGCAAGCAAACTTTTATTCCTCTACAATCCATGTCTTTGTTTCTCCTGAATTTTCTCCTGTCTTTACTTCCAACGCTGTTCCCAGATCCCTCACATTCTCTCCAGATCCATCACGCTCTGGTAGCTGACTCTGCAGGAGCTGCTCCAACCAGGATGGCGCGAGTCCCGACCCCTCGCCTGCACCCTCCATGCCATCTGCCCTTCCCATCTACCCTCCAGTTCCAGGCCTTCTCAGTACCGTTGGGAGAAAAAATGGTTCTGGATGCTAATTAGCAACACTCTAAACTCATACCCAGCCTCAGCTGGATTCGGAAGGCTAAGAGACACACCTCGTTCCCAAGTTACACGATGAGGTCCCTGCTTTCCACACATGAAGGCGGTATGCCACCCTGCCCTCTTAGTGACAACGATCTTCTTCCTAAGTGTCCCAATTCACAGTCAATAAATATTTACTCCATCTCTTCCACGAGCTAAATTCAAAAGGCCTACTCCCACTAGGGGAAGTCAGAGACTCACTTGTTCATTGATTCATTTATTCATGCAAAATAATCTTATGACTTCAGAGAGAACCCCAAGACCTTTAGTACACTTCTCTCCACTTCTCCAACTTTCTCTCAAACTCAGTCCACACTTTCTTCTATTGTCTAAGGTAAAACAATGCTTCTCATTTCTTTGCAAGTGGGGTCCCTTTAGCATCCCTCCCCAGTCCCCCTTTCCTTTGATATCCATTTTCACATTTCTTGTTTCCCCCACCCCTTTGGCTAGTTCCCTGTTCTTCAATAATTCTGAGAGTTTGCCTTTAGGAAACAAAGCAAGCATTGTCATTTGCTTTTTGCTATCTCTCACTCTTTTCTTCCCTCTTCTTTGTAAACATCCCAAGCACGTCTCACACGTTCACAAACTCCTCTCCCATTCACTCCTTTACTCCTAGGGACGTGGTTTAACCCTCAGACAAATGGCTCTCTCCAAGGTCACCAATGGCCATCTAAGTGAAAAGCTCTAGGGATCGTCCTCGTTCTCATGTCACTTCTCTTTTTTTTCTGTAGCATTTAGCTCTGGTGATCCCCAGTTCCTTGAAATATCATTCCTCCTACTGTCATTTTATCCTGAGGGCTTCTCTGGAACAGTCCTGACTATTCCTTCTCAGGGAGCTTCCCCACATCCAGGTTTTCTCACCACCGAAGGAGGTGTCCCCCAAAAGTCCGCTCTCTCCTCTCCTTGCTTCTGTTGTTCCTTGTCCCCAGTTTCATCACTGTGTGCATGTTGAACTTGTATTTTCCTCTCTGTGCCCTAATGTTTTCCCCAATTCCCAGACCTCAGATTTCCAGCAGTGCCTGGACATCTCCGTATAGATGGGCAACTCAAACGCGTGTTTCAAAAGGAATACATTGCTTTCATCACCCTTTGTTCTCCTTCTGCAAAGGCCCCTTACATGGTCTGCTTCTGCAGTCATAGTCCATAGTGCCCACTGTAGTGACAGAGTATTTTTAAGTCCTCATATCACTCTCTCATTCAAAAACCATTGATCAAAATACTTCTACCAAGAAAAAAACGAAGCTAGCATATCATCGAGGTGCTACCATGATTAGATGAGATAATACATGGAAAGCAAACAGAACACTACCTAACCCAGGCAAGGCCTCAGTAACCGATGCCTGACACTGTGATTTTCACAGTCCTGTGCTGGAGACAAAGCAGGGGCTGCAAACACACAGAAGAAGCACAGTCACCATAACCTTGGGAAGTCCGGGAAGGCTGGAGGCGTCGGCCTTCCTCATGTGTGTTCACAGCCCCCAGGTTATCTCTACCGCAGGGCTGCAGCGCTGAGTTTTAATTGAATGTTTACATATCTCTGCACCGTGGAGAGGTGGAGAGGGTAGGTGGGTGTCCCCTCTTATTTAACTCGTATTCACCATGCACAGCACGGGGGCTGGCTTCGTAAAAGCTCGATGGTGGTGAGCGAATGAGAGAAAGCAGCACATTTCACCGCAGAGTCCACTCCTCCTCAAGGAGGCATCGCTGGCTCCCCTCCACCCCAGGCTAAGTAAGTCACCCTGTTTCAGCCAACGCTTCTGCATTTCAGTCCCGTTTACCTGGGCGATACCCCACTAGACTGCGAGCTCCCCAGGAGAAGCCCCCGCCCCACCTCCAGGGCCCATCCCAGGGCGGTCTGAGACAGTGCCTGGGCAGCGCCGGGTTCACTGGTAGAAACGGCGGCCAGGAGTCCAGTGACTGCATGGGGCCCGGGGCTGGGTGGCCGGCCGTGCTCAGGCTTCCCGCCTCCCTTCCGAACCCCGTCCTTGCACAGCCAGGAGGCCCCCCGCTCTCTGGGTGGCAAGGCTTTGGAATCTGGTTGCTGAAATCAAAAGAAGGGAAGCAAGGGGCCAGGCAGTCCTCTGGAATGAGTGTCCTCGGCTCCTGTTTCGTCACGTGTGTGCGCTCAGTGGCACGTCAGGAAAGCTCCCAGCAGGAAGCCCCCGCCCCCCACTTGCGGACACGCTGAAAGATCACATGCGTTTGCGGTGAAGTCACTGGCGATGGGGGCAGGCGGCGGCAGCAGCTGGCAGACCCAAGGCACCCCCCTCCGTCCCCCCGGGCCACTTCATCTCTTGGCCTCACGTTGGGAAGCGGGTTTGAGGAAAGTAAAGACTCCATCAAAAAAAAATTATTTTTTGAAGAAAAAAAGAGAAATGATATGGTTTGCGGCAGCTGCGGCTGCTCCTAAAAACTAAGAAAGGACGCAGGCGGGGCCTCCCCGGGGGTGACAGTGAGGCTCGTCGGCAGCCACCAGGGTGGCCAGAGCCAGAGCTCCGGGGGGAAGAGCACTTGCGCTGTGGAACGAGATACCAGAGGACCCCAAGCCCGGGGAACCGGGGGTCGGGGGCTCCTCTGATCCCCCGTGCCTGGACCCACTCGTGAACAGCGTCAGTACCACTCACGAGAGACGAGTAACGGGGGAGACAAGCCACAGGCCAGGGAACCCTGAAAACAGCCGTTCAGGTCTTGAAAGATGGGCACAGCCGTGCGGTACAGCTGTTGAGCATGTCTGTTAGAGATTCCGGGGGTCGATGCCATTCCAAGGAGGCCATCACCCCGATTCCTCAGGCACAACACCCCATAACAGAATCCCTTTCTGAAAAGCAAAGCCAGAGTGAGAAGGGGGCCGTGGCGGTCCCTGGGGCTCACACACTTCCGGCGGCTCTCAGAGGTCTGTCTAGCCATTCGGCCAGCATTTCACCCCTCACTTAAAAGAAACCATCTTTCAAAGGGAAGGCGTGGTGCCCCCGGACGCCCGGGCGCTCCTTCATCACAAGAACAGCTGACCAGGAGAAGTGACCCCTCTGCCATGACGGTGGATGAGACTGAAACTCTCCTGCCACGATTTACTGATCAGCTCCAAAGCTTTTCCACCCATTTTTAGACGTTCACACAAATAAATAAGGTAATGCCCCTGACCCTGAGAGACTCAACAGTAACAAGGTGAAGAGAGTCCCACACACAGGTCATTACAATGCAGCACAGCACGCGTCGTGATGAAGGTCTGTGTGTGCCGGGAGCCCTGGGCAGAGAAGAAAGAGAGGATGAGGGGTAAAGAGAGGTGAGGGCTGCCAAGGTGCAGCGTGGTGGCCTTGCATTTGCATTTGTGCTCGTGTGGTCCTTCATCGCTCCTTGCACACGTGTTCATTGGCACTCTGCTCCCTGTCCCAATTCTTTCATCTTTTGTCATTGTTCTTCTCAACAACCTTCCATTCCTATTTTATCCACTCTTGCTATGTACTTCCTGCCTGCTTTCGTCTGTACCTGCTTCATCCCTGACAAATGGCCTGCCCTCCCCCGTCCCTGCAGTGCATCAACCCACCCATCACCCAAACATTCTCTTCCTCTGACTCCCTAGCTTTAAACCTATCTTTGAACTCATGGAGCAAAGGTTTATGCTTCCACTAAATTTTGCTTAAGTTGTTGAACATGCTAATATAAAAGATGGTTCATTGGGGGGGCAGGGGGATTTCAGGAAAATGGCATATCTGAGGCTTTGAAACAATTTTTCAACACCAACTTGTTATTGCCTTACTGGATACTCAAATCATCTCTACTTGAAGTATATAATAGGAATGTTGCATTTTGGGTGACAGTGTCTTTTGACTTCAGGACGCTATAGAACATTTTGCTTACTTTTTAACTTCTCATAATATCTTCTGCTGAGCTATTCACCCCACCACCTCTACTCTATTCTTTTTGAGTTGGTCAATTACATGGTGCACAAAGTTGGGACCATGATCCAAACTGCTCAATCAGAATATCTCATTTCCCTGACCACTATGATTGGTTTAGGCATGAGGATGGGAGGCAGTCCCCAGACAAATCAAAGCCCTCCTAGGATGTTTTCCTGAAGCCGTTGGGCAAAAAAGACAGACTAGATTATCTGGAACTGCTAATAGCACGTGAAGAACTATGGTGATAATCTTTGATGCTGTGTGGAAAAGGCCTAAGTGAGAATAAAGCTAACACAAAACAGGTGTTAGAAGAGCAACAGAGAAATGATTATCTCCCCTACCCTCCTTAAATTCAGCTATGTCCAAAAGTAGAATAACCATTCTTAAACTTGCCAGTTATGTAAATCTATTAACTATGACTTTCTGTTGCTTAAATTGGTTTCCATGGAGTTTGTGACTCTTGCAACCAAAAGAATTTTTAAAGATTCAGGTATATACATATATATCACCTGATAGACTGATGATAATCTCTTAAATAAAAACAGGGATTTAGTGGGATAAAATGGAAAGAGAATGAATTATACAGTATAAAAAAACTATGGTTGGGGCATTACATGATGATAAAAGGGTCAATCTACCAGGGAAACAAAGCAATTTTAAATATATATGCACCAAACAGAAGAGTCTCTAAATATACAAAGCAAAAACTGATAAAGCTGGAAGGAGAAATAGACAAATGCACATTATAGTTGAGAATATTAACACTCCACTCATAGCAAATAACATAATGTCTAGATAAAAAAAACCAGCAAGAGTACATATTTAACAACATAATTAACTAAAAGATTTTAGTTGATATATACAAACAATCCACCCAACAATAGAAGAATACACTTTTTTTTCTTTTTGCAAGCACCCACGAGACACCCATCAAGACAGACATATCCTGGGCCATAAAACAAGCTTCAACAAATTTAAAAGAGTTAAAGTCATACCGAGTATGCTCTCTGACCACAATGGAATCAAATCAAAATGCAACAGAAAAACAACAGGAAAATCTCAAGATACTTAGAAATCAAGTAACACACTTCTAAATAATTCACAGGTCTGAAAGGAAGTCTCAAAAGCAAGTTTAAAAAAATACGTAGAACTGAATGAAAATACAACACATCTTAAGACATGCTGAAAGGGTAATTTATAGCAGCTAAGATATTAGAACAGAAAAAAAGATCTCAAATCAATATTCTAAATTCTTACCTCAAGAAACTAGAAAAAGAGGAGCAAAATAAACACAAAGCCAGGATAAGGAAAGAAATAATAAAGATAAGAACAGAAATGAATACAATTGAAAACAGGAAGACAACAAAAAAATCAATGAAATGAAAAGCCGGTTTCTTCAATAAAGTTAATAAACGTCTGGCAGGACTGACAAAGATACAAGATAAAAAGTCACAAATCACCATATCAGACATGAAACAAGGAATATTATTATAGATCCTACAGCCATTAAAGGATAATATCAGAGCAATACAAATAACTTTATGCTTATAAATTTGACAATATTGAAGAAATGGACCAATTTTTCAAAAACCACAAACTATCATCAGTCAACCAAATAGTCCTATAACCACTAAAGAAATTTAATTTGTAATTAAAAGCTCCCCAAAATGAAATCTTCAGGTTCAGATGGTTTTACTGAAAAAATTTACCAACCATTTAAAGAATTAACACCAGTTTTACACAATCTCTTCCAGAAAATAGAAGAAGGAACCCTTCCCAGTTTATTTTATTAGGTATTACCTTAATACTAAACCAAAAAGAGACTGTACAAAGAAAACTACTCCCCAATATTTCTCATGGACTTAGATATAAAAATTCTCAAAAAATATTAGCAAATTGAATCTAGCAATGTATAAAAACAAACATATGACGTGACCAAGTGGGATATATTTCACGTATGTAAGACCTGGTTCGATACCCAAAAATCAATGAATGGAATCCACAAGACAATGGGCTAAAGAAAAACCCACATAGGATCATATCAATTGATGCAGGAAAGTATTTGACAAAAATCTAACACCCATTCATGATCAAAACTCTCAGCAAATTATAAAGAGAGAGGAATTACCTCAATTTAATGAAGAAAATGCACAGGAAACCTGCAGCTTACATCACACTTAAAGGTAAAAGACTGCATGTTTTCCTCTAAGATCAGGACCACAGTAAAGACATCCATTGTCACCATTCTTCTTCAACGTAGCACCGGAAGTTAAATCCAACCTCTGCTGACCACACGGACCGTCTTACATGGGACAGAAAACAGGTCCTGTCCCATTTCAAATGGTACCTAGTGGGTCAGCCTCCTGACACCTCGAATTTAGCCCAGGGAGACGAGGCTGACCCTATGTACCGTTTGAAATGGGACAGGACCGTTGTTTTCTGTCCTGTCTAAAACAGTACGTCTGCTCAGCCTTACCCAACCCTTACTCACGCTGACATTCTACAACAGGCCTTGTGTTGGCACTGAGGCCAGGGGGCCAGCAATTGTCACAGGAAAGAGACACACACACATCTGGAAAATTACAGTGGAGCCTCTGATGCGTATGAAGTATAGAGGTATGGAGGGCTGGGCGGGCTGGAGAAGGTCTTGGAATCATCTGGCCCCGGTATTGGGTAAGTAACAGGAGACATGAAGCCAGCGTCCCAGGTTACAAGGCCCCTGCCCCCACCCTGTGCTCCCCACCAACCACAGCTGCAAACCTACATTCTGGGCAGCCCAGAAGAACCAGTGGCTCTTTGCACCTAAAGAGCAAATTAAATTTTACCGAGCCAGCTGGGGCTTGTTTTTGAGTCTGTGGAAAGATAGGAAGCTCTCAAACAGGAAATTAGGTTAGGGTTACACTGACAAATCTGTAATTTTGCTCTGACCTTAGAACAAAAGAATGTTCTGCTGCAAAACTGCATTGCTACAACCAACTTTAATTTATACAAACACACACACACACACACACACACACACACACACACACATCTATATAATATAAACTATATATTGGCTTAAACATACATGAGGGCTGTCCAGAAGGTATCCAGCCATGTAATATGAAAAATAGAGGCATTTATGGCTGGACTTTTTCTGGACAGCCCTCATATATTACAAATATATTTTACATATATGTATAAATAATTAACTTTATAAATGTAAAGCATATTGGCTGAAACATATATGCATATGTTTAAAATATATATTGGCTGAAATACATTACATGTTTAAGCCAATTTGGCTTCTTGGAGCTGGTTCTGCTTTTTAAAGTCTGAGTGGTACCTCGGTTCTGTCCTAAGAAAAACCCCTGCCCTCCCCTAGGGAAGCTGTCCCCTTCTCTCACCTTCCTAGCACCATCTCTCCCTATAACTCTGGATCAAACTTGCTGCCAGTGTGACCTTCCAGGACCCAAACTGGATCGAGGCATGTCCGCAGCCACGTCACAGAAAGTGAGGGCCACAGTCAGGACCCAGCCCAAGAACTTGGTCCCCATCCACGACAAGGTTAGTACAGAAGTTGAGAGCCAGCACTTGGAAGCTGTACGGACACGGGCCATTGCCACGTTAGCCAAGCGTGTGATGAGTGGTCACTACGGGTGCTGCTGCACTCACACGGCAGGTCATCAAATGCCAGATCCCCAGTCTGTGAAAGGCTGGGGGCTAAAACGCCCACACCTGTTTCTTCGCCACGGCCAGTGTAAGGAGCATGGCGCGCCAGGATCAAGTCCCAAGACGTCACCCCCAAACCTGCACGATCCGGTCTATGTCTGTGGCTCTTTCAGTATCTTCGGAAACTCCTATATCCTCCCGCTTCTGTGATGCTCCCTGAGAGCTCTCCAAACTGTGACCGTATTAAGTCTTCTTTCCAAAATTTGCTGTCCACCCTGTCTCAGAGTTTCTCTCATCCTTTACATTTCTGTTGAAAGAGCTTCTGTGCAGCCACTTCTGATGCCCCTCCTAAATCCCCAACACAGATATCCCCTCCTTATATACTTCCATACTATTCATTCAAGAAGCACTTTGCAATGCCAAGTCTTGGGTGAATAGAATAAGACCCAATCTCTGCCAGCAAATGACTCCTGGTCTCATGACTTTTCTGTATATTACCTCATTGAAGACAGTGGCCCTGTCGTAAACATCTTTGTGTCCCCAAACCTCTGTGCCAGGAACATCCTACGTAAGAAATGAGGGAATGATATGCCTGGAATTAAGGTGGATAATAATGGTTGAATCATAAAGAGGTACTGGGAAATCTTTTACCTTCTCGGTTAACCTGTCTACATTTCCCTTTTATCACACGTAGGATTTGAACACCCACAGCTCCTTAAACTCATATATTCTCTAGAGCCAGAGAATTCCTATTACCAGACCCACCTTCCTCCAGATGCCCCTAGAAGATGGCCCTTATCCTCCCCACCCACATCCCACACCAATTCCTCAGACTCTAAACACAAGAGTAGCAACCACAGAACTGTGTGTGGCTCTAAGTTTCTGAGACTTTTCATCAGGCCTTTCTCAAAATCACATCTCTTTGGTGATGGTGGCCTGTTAGCTGCTGGTAGAGTGCTCTTTAGTCGGGTAATTAAAATAGAGAAAAAAAGAGAGAGCGAGAAACAAGGATTTTAAATTTGCATTTTAATCTCCGGAGATCTTCCCCAGGTGTTGCTGGGAAATTGCGATAAGTGAGGCATGCTTCAACACAAACGCACATGCTCGGGGGAGAACAGCCAATAGTCACAGGTGAAACAACAGCTCTGGAATATCCCAAGTTAAAGATGTTAAGGTGGAGATGGGCTAGCATTGTGGGTAAGTAAGTCAAAATGGGTCTCCGTTCATCCTGCTGAACTGAGGTCAATGCTCTTCCTCTTTTCCCCACCTATGCCAAAAAATGTATACGCGTTTTAAGAAAGGAAAAAACTGTATTACAATTATAATACTCAATATACACTGATCACAAAAGATGAAGACAAGTCACGTGTGACTTCTGCAATCACAAGTGGTGACCATCAGCGTCCAGACACTTCTGATGACGGCGAACGGCTGCTTGGGCAACGCTGACCGAAGCGTCCACTTGTACTTTCCTCCCGAAGTACCGCCAGTGTGGCCGGTTTTCTACGGCACGCCACATCCTGTAAGGTCCCCCGTAGGTAGAAGTCAAGAGGTGCTAAGTCAGGAGAACAGGGGGGAAACTCAAACAACATTCTCGAATTTCAAGTATCATTTCAAAATGGTCTTGCGCTCCTCAAACGACGACCGTGCTTCTGCCATTTTCTATGACCATCCTGCCTGTCTCAGGGTGACACCAGCATTCATCTGATTAATGCCATCTTTTGAGCGAATGTCATACTACACGTTGCTACTGTAATTCAATTCAACTTCGAAAAGTAAGACATAGATAACATCTCTTAAAATGTGCATACATTTTTGGCATCCCAATATATATTAGATTTTACAGAAGTGTAGGTCGAAATATATATTGTCTTTCGAGTTTTCAGGTCAGATCACAGTCTCCTGTCTCCCTCAAATTCTTTCTAGACTTGATCCAACATCCAATTCTTGATTTGGAAAAAACAAATTGTATCTGACCAAAGTCCTTCATTAAGCTCATGTTTGTTATTATGGATGAATCAATTTAATTCTTCTTTTGAGTCACAGCAGTATTATGGACAGCAGTCATTTTCCATTGCACTGCCTTCCCGGAAAAGCCAGCAACATGCTTCTCTTCTGAGCCTTCCTCCTGTCCAAAACATACATCCCAAACCCTTCCGCCCCTGGCTAGATCTGACTCACCCTTCGAGTCTCAAATTAAGTAACACTTCCATAGGTCCCCTGTGTGCTCTGGGGCAGGTGGCAATCTTTCCTGCACCCATAGTCTCCTTGAAAACCGACCTTTGAAAGACAAATGATAGAAATGCCAAGGTGAAATCAAAGAAAAAGAGAATGCACTAATTTTGATGTCTTCTCCCCAGTACAGTCTAATTCTAAGGAAAAATATGCAAAGTAGCCAAGCTTGAAGAGCCTGACATATTTTATTTCCAGAAATGCTCAGTTGAGTCACAGTGTCTAATAAGGTGGCCTGCAGGTGCTGTAAGTAGTGCTGGAAATGTCACAGTTAGATAGAAGCCTCCGCCAACCCTGTGAAGCACGTTTCCTGAGGTATGAGTCATGAGCGCGCCCTGGATATCACCCCTGTTGCATAGCACCTCCTACCCCCAGCACCTCTCCCCACCCGCAACAAAACTCTCCATGAATGTGCCATGTGAATCTTTGCAGGCAATTCTTCAGTCCAAGACCACAGGAGAGAATGACTCCACTACTACTCTCGGGGGCACGCCTTCCAGAGATTTCTATCACCACCGAATGCCACTGCATCTGTTCTCATCTTTCAGACTCCTCTCACTGTAATTGACAAGTCGGCTTCCCTCCTCCCCTTTTTCCTGCTTCCAAATCCAGGGGCTTGCTACACATATTAGTGTTTTCAAAGCAATATTCTCAGCAGGAGTTCCCAGAGGGGGCTACACACCCAGGAGGAAGGAGATGAAGGTCTGAAAACTCAGTTTTAATTGCATTTGGATTTGGGACGACTGTTTTGATGAACAAGTAATGCTATAATGGCATATCTCTTACAATGTAATGAAAAGGTTTCCTTTTTTTTTTTTTCCTCCTTAAGAGAGTGAAAGAGGGAGTCGGATAACTTTGCAATACCTCCTTCCCAGCCCCCAAGCAATCATTTGATTCAGGCGGGCTCAGTAATTTAAAGGCAGACACGGGCAAGAAGCAACTTTTGAAGGGCTCTGGCGCCCTCTGCTGGCCACTGGAGCTGAGATGCGTCACCCAAGGAAAGGCTTCTGGTCATCAAAGGTTAGATTTGATCTATCCCACTTCATTCCTTTAAAGATGAAGAAGCCTCACAGGGTAAAGTCATTTATCTTGTTAATGGAATTGTTTTGAGGTCCCAGGAACACCGTACTATGTTAGGAAACCCTTTTATTGAATACTACACATTACCTTACTAGCTATGACCTTGAGCAAGTAAGTTATGGACCCTCTCTCCCATCTCTAAAACAAGATAATAACGAAGATCAAATGGCCTTGAAAGGATTGAAAAACGCACTATGCTTTGAAAGATTTTATTCACCTGGTATTTTCTAGCATTGGCATCACCCAGGTTGCTTGGATAATTAAGTTATCAAAGCTGATGGGCTCCCTTCCCTATTTACTTTTCTGAGTTTGGCTAATGAGGTGGATTGTAGATGACAGTTCTTGGTTAAAGTTACATAAATAACTGTGCTCTGTGCCCATATTTATAGCAAATTACAATCCATATAACCTTAGGACTAACTAAAGTACAGACGTGGTGTTAATGACCAACCTCCTTACCAATTTACGATGCTTTCTCCCTCAAAAACCCGTGACTGAATGCCCTCTCGTCTCTCTCCCCTCCCCCTCTCCCTGCCTAATTTGCTATCATCACGTCCAGCCTCACAACAGTGCTCCCTTTTTCTTATCCAAGGGCTAACACTCTAATTACAGGAAGTTCTTGGAATCTTTTTACATAATTAGGCATTTTGTCTCTAATTATATTGATTTGGCAATTCAAAACCTGGGTGAATTCAGAAACTTTAAAAGGCCTCTCAAGGTCCAGTGGGAACTTGATCTGAAAAACTTCTGCCTATAAAAGTCACTAGGAGAACAGTGGCCCTGGTACAAAGTCTTTTATAGGCTAGGCCTTCCTGGCTGTGGGCAGGAAAAGCACCATGGCTGGGTTGGATATCGCTGAACAAGTATGTCCCCAGCAATAGCACTCCTGTGCTCATTTACACAGATATTTATTAAATAACATCTGTATGTGGGCGTCATAGATGGTTCCCAATACTGGACACCCAGGGAGCAAGAGAGCCTGACTAAAAGACCCCACAGAGCAGAAATCAAGGCATTGGTCATTGGTCAAGTATCATGTGATTATTTCCTCTTTGCCACCGTAACCCCTTCTGCTGATTGCAACAGCTGTACTTAAAAGCTCGTTGTAAGCTGTTTCCTGGGATTTTGCCATTATATTACTTTGAACGTACACACACATATCTTTTTCAATAATTCTGAGTACACAAAACACACACAAGCAAGTTGTAAATGATAGAGAACTGTCTGAGATAGTAATACAATATACTATACCCCACTTATTGTATTAATATCCTAGGTACTTTGAGCCTCGGCTAATAATCTTTTAACCATGTTGGTAGTCTTAAAGTTTGTGTTCAAAACACTTGGCAAAGCACTGGCATGACCAAGTGTTGCTGTGCCTGAGACCCTGCATTTCTGACCTAGTAGGTGTGACCCACAGACGACACTTTAACAGATACTATGCTTCTGCATGCAGATTTCTATTAATTCAGTTAGAGCTGTTAAACTATTATTGTTGGAGATACCATGCGTCCTGGATATCTTCTGTATATTTGGCACTGTGCCTGGCACAGCTGGGTGATGGTTCAGAATAGTGGTTAAAAAGCAAAGAAGGCAGACCCTCTGGGTTCAAATCCCACCTCACTTAACATCTCTGTAGCCCCCTCCTCTGTGAAAGGAGGGGCAAAAGAGTGCAGGCTGACTTCGGAGATATTGCAGGTTCCAGATCACCACAATAAGGCAAACATTGCAGTAAAGCAAACCACACAAAGTTTTTGGTTTCCCAGTGCACATAAAAGTTGCGCATACACTATACTGTAGCCTATTAAGTGTACAGTTGCATTATATCTTTTAAAATTGTGTACATACCTTAATTTAAAAATACTTTGTGGCTAAAAAAAGCTAACCATCACCAGAGCCTGCTGGAAAGGTGGTAACAATAGATTTACTCAACACAGGGTTGCCACAAACCTTCAATTTGTAAAACGTGCAGTACCTGTGATGGACAAGAAAGCAAGGCACGATTAAACAAGGCATGCCTGTGTCTTCATCCTACAGTAATTGTGATGATAAGATGGGCTGATGTATGTGAAGCATTTAGCACAGCCCCTAGCATATAAAGGCAAACGTTCCCATTATTCATATGGAATTGAAGCTAAAATTACCAAGCACACACAGCCAGGAAGTCCAAGTGCTGGATCAAATTTCACGTAAACCGGAAACCTGTTTCGCAACTTCTGTCATTCACACGGCCTTTGCCCGCAACGAGCGTTTGGACAAAGAAGGCATTACTCCAGGAGTGGGTGGGGAAAGTATTTTGTGCTGTGTGGCAAGTAGATGGTGAGAACAAGAAGCCCCTGTAAGTTTAGAAGAAAAACTATCACGTAGAGCGTCAAAGGTTTGTCTGCTGCTTAGTGGATGGACAGCTGTCTCAGAGTTTAGGGTAGCTAGAAACTCAAGTTTCCAGATATCCTGGGTTTAATGAGAGCAAAACAGGAGGCTTGGGCTTCAAATAAACGGAGGAACAAATGGTTCTCTGGCCTCTGCCAGGTGTTATAACGTGGAACAAGTCCATTCTACAACAGGTTCCTACACTTGACTGCAATCAACCTCATCTGGTCCAAATGTTCTCTCCCAGCAGTAAAAGGAAAATCCCCCTTGTTGCAAATTAAAATCGTTTCATCCCCCCTTATCACCACTGGAAATGAGACTCTGATAAATCACACTACTGATTAAGAAAATATGCATTTGCTTCTCAACAGTAGTAAAGAAAACAATACAGAGTAGAGCCATCCAATCAAGTGAGTAATAAGACCCAGAGTAATTGCTTTTATTTCTGAACCTTTTGCGCGTTTCATCTTTTGACAAGTTGCTGAATTGGACGAATAATGGTTTGGATATAGTAACATTTTCCTACATTTGTTAACAGTACACACACACACACAATTTCTCATATTAATGGTCTTCTATTTTAAAACTACACCTATTCTATACACAAAAGATGAGGAACAGAGCTGATGTCAATAGTGGCGAGGCTTGGCATTCAACTCTGTTTGATGTGGCACGTTGCAGATTGTTTCTACATTTAAATATTTGAACTTATTCCTCCAAACAATAAAGTTCTACCAAAGAACAGATGTCAAGCCTCCCGATGACAGTCCCTTTCTAAAGGAAAGGGCACACACATATGCACTGTTCCTGTCCCTGCAGATCCAACATAGGTTCAGACACTCCCTCTAAAACGTCATACCACTCTCTTGGCGGATAGTTCTTTTTTAGATAACTTAATTCTCCTTTCTTTCCCATGATCTTTATTGTTTCCAGATGCCATGGTCATAATTGGTCTAACAGTTAGCAATTTTAACAACTGTGACTACATTTAACCACTAATTGTGCAAATGTCTCATCTCCCGGTGTAATCCAAAAGTCATCTAGCTTTACAGACAAAAATGCAAGAAGCAGGAAACCTTGAACAGCAAATGCGAGGAAACGAAGGACTTTCTCTGGGTTATTTTATAAGGTGATGGTCAGGGGATTTCAGCTCTGGAGTCAGGGAGGAGGTCATACCCCAGTTGGTGAGAAGAAATTCCCTTAGGTTTAGTTGACAAGAATGGAATGTGTTCTCTGGGCAACATGATACAGAGAAGAAATTTCTGAAAACAGAAAAATTTCATAGTTTGGCCTGCCAAATTACGAATCAACACACTATCGCAGAGTTAAAGAGAGAGCCCTGAAGCAGGGAGACTGATCCTGCCATGCTTGGACTTGAGACATGGCTATATGAGTGAGAGAGAGAGAAAGTACAATAGTATACTGTATACAAGAGACATACTTGTATACAAAGAGATTCAGAAAGATTAAAAATAAAAGGGTAACACCTCCAGACAATGAAATATTATTCAGTGCTAAAAGGGAAATGAGCTATTAAGTCATGGAAAGATAAGGAGGAACTTTAAGTTCATGTTACTGCATGAAAGAAGTCAATCTCAGAAGGCTGCATGCTATAGGATTTGAACACTATGACATTCCGGAAAAGCACAACTATTGGAGAAGTAGTGGTTACCAAGGGCTGGGGAGAGAGACGGGTGAGTCAATACTGCACCGACAAGTCTGAGGGCAGTGAAACGATTTCTGCAGACAGCCTAATGATGGATACATGTCATCATGATGTGTCCAAACCCACAGGATGTACAACACCAAGAGGGAACCCTAATATAAGCTCTAGCTTTGGGTGACACTGACGTATCAATTTAAGTTCATCAGTCACAACAATATATTAATGCGGTGTGGGACGCTGACGGCAGCATAGGCTGTGCGTGCGTCCAGGCAAGGGATCTGTGGTCAATCTCTGCTCTCTGCTCACTCGCTGAGGACCTAAACTGCTCTAAAAAAATACTAATAGCCTGGAACAAACAAATAAGTAGATGGATAGTAAAATATTAATACTAGGTAAAAAAAAAAAAAAAAAGGAAAGAAAGCAGGGGTCACAACCTGTTTATGATTAACAAGATTGAATTTAGATCTCAAAGTATCACATGTCGCTTTATAATGTTAAAGACAAAAATATACAATAAAGCAATTATAGGTATTAATATTCACTCACCGAATGACATAGCAACTTTTCTTAAATCATTGTCTAAGTGGCAAAAGAGAAAACACAGACTAGTCGCGGGACACTTTCCCATGCACATCTCAGTCCGAGAGAGATGAAGCCCACCCGTGGGCACGTGTAAGCCTCACACAGCGCCGCGGAGGCTGCCCAGCTCCCAGGGCTAAGCTGGGGCCTCTGATCTCCACCACGTGGGTGGCACACAGCCCCAGGAGGGGTCTTGCCTCAGGCAGGTGTCTATACACATCTTTCTCTGTCTGCTGCAGGAATTGTAAGCCTGGACATGAGCGGGAGCCCACTGGCAAGCACGTGCGCACAGCCTCTAAGGATCACCCCAACACTGGAGATGACCACTCATCGCTCAACCAGAAAGGACGGCCGTGAAAGGCTTTCCAAATGCTCCGAGCGGCCGGGAAAGTGCTGAGCCCCAGTTTCGCCAAGTGGCACGGTCAACAACACACTCCTGTAGTGACTGTTCCTCTCCCCCTCACACTTTCGAATCCCTACTCCTGCTCCCAGGGATGACCTTGTAAACAGACCAGCAAGTCCTTGTATTAGGGCCTCCGAGCCATAGTATTATGAATACTATTTCATAATCAATAAAGTCAAGTCTAGATATAGATAGGTATAAAGCAGATATAAAAATACCTAGGAAGTGGGGTATAGAATATATGTACACATTATAGATACAGATATTCTACTTTTGAACTGTGATCTTTTAGAGCATATACTTTCTTTACAAGTACACACGGAATATTCACAAAAATTGAACACATCTTATGTCCCAAAGAAAATCTCTATAAATCCTAAAGAACTGAAACAGTAATAAGATTGTGCTCTGACAATAATGCAATAAAAATATAAATCAGTAACAATAGCAAAAATATGGCTCTTCTACTTAGAAATTTGAAAAGTATATGCTATTAAACAAGTTTTATATCAAATGGGAAGAAAATTTCAAATTTTCTTAAAATTAATGACAATGGCCACATAACATGTCCACCTCCATGAAACACAGTTAAAGTAGTTCCAGAGGACATGCCATAGTATTATTCAGCCTGGTCTCACTGGGCTAAATTCAAGGTGTCAGCAGGCTGACCATAGGTACCATTTGAAATGGGACAGTACTATTGTTTTCTGTCCCATTTAAAATGGTACGTTTTAAAATGGTCATCCTATAACCGATAAAAATGTACAGTAAACTCTGAACAAAATAAAAAAGCCTGAGTATTGGGTAGGCCAGCTCCCCAGATATTTAAGCATTATATAAAGCCTGTATAACGAAACATTAGGCAGCTGAAAAGACAGACATTATGAATAGAACAGAATAAGAAATTCAGAAATACACGCAATTACATATGACTTTTAATGTAATAAAAGACAGCAAGTCAAAATAGTAGTATTGTGACAACTAAATAGCTATATAAAAACATTAAAATCAAATCAATTGCTTACAATAGGATGAATTATAGATGTATAAAAGATTTAAATATGAAAACAAAACTATATGACTACAAGAAGAAACAATGAGTGAATTTTTTACCAATGGGAAAAAGTATTCCCTCACTATGCCTTCAAATCCAGAAGTAATGAGGAAGCAGTTGGGGGGTGGGGCGGGGAACATACTTACAAACAAATACATAAACAGCCTCAAAAGATAGAGAAGTAAAAGATCAAAATCTTACACACCACCCCCAACACGTACATACATACATACATACATACATACATACATAGATACGTAAAGGGTCAGAATTCATAAGTTTATATAGAGGCCTGAACTGGGTTCAGTCACTTACACTGTCCAGACGGTCTCAACACCTTACTCTCTCAAAGCCGTGCCCTTGAAAATGGTGCCCACTGTGGGAATGGTGGGCGCAGGGCAGGGGCAGAGGAGCCTCTGATTGGCTGGGGCCAGGCAGTCAAGTCCTTTCAGTCACCTCCTCTAACAAGTACAAAATGTTCACAGGATAATAAAAGTAAATGGCTATCAAATTCATTTAAAAATCCTTAACTTCGTTTGAAAAGAAAAATAAGAATTGAGACTATTCCTGATTGACAAAACAGGCTGTAAGAAAGCAATCTCATACAGTGCTTGTAGAAAAAAAGATAGTTAAACAACTATGAAGGAGAATTTGGTAATATCTAGGAGAATGACATATGCCCTTAATCTTTGTCCCAGCTATCTTCTAGGAATATATTTCAAACTGCATTGACAACATTTTCCACGAAGCTGCAGTAGATTGCATTATTCATGCCAACTCTTCAGCCTCCCCTTCTCTTCAAAACGGTGTCATGGCCTCTTCATGAGCGATTCTCCACCTTTGACCTTGGGCCTGACCGTGAGGCTTGTTTTGAATGATGGCATGTGAGTGAAAGCGACAGTGTGTCAGTTGCAAAGCTGAGCTTCAAGAGAGGTAAACAATAAATAATTATTTTTATATTCAATTAAGGTTGTTGTGGTTGTTCGCTACATTGCATTTTGTAGCACAAGCTGATACAAAGGAAGCATTCTTTGTAATAGCAAGTAACTGGAGACAGCCCAAATGCCCATCAATAGGGCACTGATTGAATAAACTGTGGGCAAACTACACAAAGGATTATTATGCTTTATGCTTAAATTTTTTTTTAAATAGCAAAAGCAGTTGCCATTTAATGAGAGCAACTTAAATTAACCATGAGCAATTATTTCTTTGGAAAATCTCAAATATTTAAATATACAGAGCATTCACATTTTTGCAGTATGGTTGGTGTTAATCAAGGCACCACCCCCAAATCACTGCTTTGGCCAGATGATTGCTTCCAGCCCTACTAAATCAGCAAGTATGAGTATCAAAGTGAGATTCATCTTCGAAGATTCACGGAGTTACTGTGAACCAGGAGTTTCAGGGTTTTTCTCATCAAATGTGATTCATTTTCTTAATGGCCACCATGCATGAATGAGTAGGAAGAACTGCTGGGGGTATGAGCTGCTGACTTCGCTTTGCCCCCACCCCAACCACTGCTGTGGGGAGCATTACGCTATGGCAGATAAGGTAACAGGCTTGGGGCTGCACCAAACTGAGCTTTAAGCCCCACCTCACCATTTCCTGACAACTTAAACAACTTAGTTCATCCAATAGGGTTACTAATACCTACCACGGAGAGTTCCCGTGAGACTAAAAAGAAGGCACAAATACATAGGCTCTACATGGTGCTTGGGAGTCCATAGACACCCAGATGTTTGCAAGTTTGTTTCCTGCTTCTATCCCTTCTCATCAAAATTGTGACAATATAAATGTAATGGGCTGGTTCATGGAGGTGTGTGTGTCCAATCCAACCACTAGATGGGGCGATATCTTCACATTTCATTAACACTCAAACCCAGAAGGGAATTGAGTCCTTTACAAGGGACACCAGCCAGACAGCTATCCTAATTTGTCATTCTGGCCTGCCTTACCTACTGATGATATTGTGAGAATAAATTGAATCTAATATCGCTTTGCCTCACTTAAAAGGGAGACTATTGCTTTTAGGTTGATGCTGTGGTGAGAGTTTGAGTACTTCCAAAGGCAAACTGTGAGATGAATTCTGATTGTCCTGCGTCCCACTCTGCCCACAGGCTGCTGCCTTACTCACCTCTCTTGCCCCAGTTGCCCATGTGCTTCAAGGCCTAGCATGGTTTCCTTTGCTGTAATAAGCCTTCACTAACCTTTCCACTCCATTACTATCTCTTCTCTCTAAATTTTTGTAAGACCTATGCTTGGGGACGTTACGGTGTCTCTTTGCGGTTCAGTTGGCTCCTCTGATGGAAACTACCATTATTAGTACATCACTCATGAGGTTGTTGTGATGTTTTAACAAAAAGACACGTGCAGAGCACTTAGCACAGTGTCTGACACACAGTACATTCTGAGAGATGTTTATTTTACCAGCCTTTGATAATGTGAGAGAGATCATTTCTGACTGCCCCATGCTGCAATCATATGCTCAGTGGTTATTTCTCGGGCATAGATGACTTGCCAAGCATGTGGTCCCTGCCATAGATGGAGAAGTAAATAACATTTGCCTGATACACACCATCACAAGCCTTACAACGGAGGAAGAGAAAGGAGATAAACCATTACAGTAATTTCTACAACAAAACAAGATTGTTTCTTAGAAAATGGAGATAATTCTAGTCAATTCCTGTGCACTTTGTATGGCAAAAATAACGTGTAAAATACCTAGTAATACAGCAGACAAAATAAGAGTAGTCATTACTGTTGCTGTGAAAATTTGGTGGGTTGCTATGCAGTAGGTGGTATTTTCCTCTTTAAAAGAGGAACTAGAAATTTGACAGGAGGAGATGCGAGTGGTGACTGGAGGTGCTCAAGGCAGAGGGAACGTGATAAACAAAAGGCGGAGTCAGAGAAACATCCTGAGGAAACTGCATCCTGACTGAACATGGTTTGAGTCAACAAGAACACAGGATTTAGGACCTTGCAAGACAAGCTGAAAAGTGACCAATGAGGCACATAACTGGGGTGGGGTGGCACTGAAGCTTTCGGACTGAATGAAAATATGTTCACATTTGAGTCTTAGATAACTGTTATCCATCAGTATCTGGTGCAGAGCAGATACTCAACAAATATTCTTTGGGTGAATGGCAGCTAAATAAAATTTGCTGTGAAAAAAAAAATAGGAACAGTAAGTAGAGGATCCAATTAGGAGGCTGTAACCCACATTTGGTTACACCCAAACCCCATCTCCCCGCCCCTTGCCTCTCCGACAGAACTTTAATTTTGCTCTGGCTTCCAGACTCATCCTTGAAGGCAGATCCTTCAGAGGAAGTTGGTCCCAGCCTCGGGGAGTGGGTCCTGCTAGGGAAAAAATATGTCTGAAGGTCTTTCCAGGTCTTGGCTTCCACATGGGCAGGGGTAGGAATTCTGGCCAATGTAGACATGTGGAAATTCTGCTAGAGGAGCCCAGGAACCCGAGGGTCAGCCTGTTCTGGCTTCTGGATGTTTTTGTGTCTGTGTATAATGTCTAGAATGGCTCCAGCCATCGTGCAACCAATCTGTGGGCATCGCTGACCAGTCATGGGTACAGAACCAAGAAAATGCCAAGGAGCTGAGTGCAGCCCTATCTGTTCCGTGTCTGTAGCCACCTTGGACTCCTTATTATAGAAAAAATGTATCTCCTTATCATTTAACCCAGTGGTATCCAAGCTTCATATTACTTAGAGCCAAAAACGTGCTGATGGATAACAAGACCATCACAACTATCAAGGCAGAGGGTGATGAAGGCCTGAGTTAAAAGAGTGTCCTCAGAAACAGAAAGGGCTGAACAAATCTGACAGGCAATTTAGGCATGGAGTAGGATGGTTGGACTTATCACCCATGAAGGATTCAAGACACATTTATGCAAAAATATTATGTGTGGCTTCTCTGGAACTGGGATGTAACTGGATGTCCCATATTTTATCTGGCAACCAAAATGTAGAGGCTTCAAGACTTAACCATGGATTTGATGTGGAGAGAACAAAGGCTAAATAAAGTCACAGATACCTCTGAAGTTTTCGGCCTGAGTCACTGGGTGTCTTGGGATGCTACTCTATATAAAAAGGAAGTCAGGGCATTTTGTGGAAAAGATTAAAGTTGAATTGGGCACTTAGGGTGGGTGAGACAGTCATCAAGTTAGCTTAGAATACTAACTCTGAACCAGGGATGATTTGGTTCCCCAGGGCACATGTGGCAATGTCTGGAGACATTTTTAATTACCACAGCTTACTTGGGGGAAAGGGATGATATTGGCATCTAGAGGGTAGGGGCCAGAGATGCTGCTAAACATCCTACAATGCACTGGACAGCCCCCAACAGCAAAGAATCCTCCCACCCAAAATGTCAATACCAGTGAAGCCAAAAAACCCTATGTTAGAGGATAGAATAAAACAGGACAACCTGATTTCACTCTTTGTTAAGCAAGTGTTCAACAAGCATCTAATACATGGAAGACAGCTGCCAGGAATGTGAAGAGGACTAAGATGTAGTATTGGGTTTTCTAGAAGCTTGGTCTGTCAGGGGAAATGAATGGGTAAAATTCTCTGAATAAAAGCTTCTAATAAATATACTGCAGAAAACATAATTTAATCTAAATTTTAGAAATTGTGCCATACAAATGCTGCTTCCCAAAAGCATGGATCCCGGCACATTAGTCTGGCAAATACTAAGAGGGCCTAGTCTAGGGGACAGGCAAAGCTTTCTTAAGCACAGAAAAACATGCAGATATAAGTAAAGGCCCAAAGGACATACATACCTCAAGCACAGTCTGGAAAAAGAAGTTACTATTGATTACGGTTTTGGGGCTAAAGAGGGAAAGTGGAAGCACCTACCATGTGCCTAACACTCTCCTAGATGCCACTATGTTGGCTTATTTAGTCTTCACAAAGCAAGGTGGGGTGACTATTATCATAGGCATGTTACAGATGAGAAAGGGGAGGCTGGGCGGGGGTGGGAGCAGGTGGTCCATGGGAACTTCCTGTACTTCCTGCTGTGAATTTTACTGTGAACCTAAACCTGATCTAAAACATAAAATCTTTTGAGAAATAAAATAAAATGGAAAGTCTACTTCTTTAAAAAATGGTGTGGTTCTCCACTGGGGGTGTTTACACCGGGCTGCTGGCCCACTGCGTCGGTCTGCTTATGCTGATGAAGGCTCAGCCCTTTTGTTTTGTGAAAGGAAGTTTTCCCTTGAGGTCCCCTGGCCACTATTCTCTCTGGAAACACAAAGCTGAGTCAGTGTGGTGGAACTCCAGCAAGCTGTGGACCTTGAACTCGCCTGGTGGACTGTGAATGGGTTTGTGTAAGGCACTTTAATCACTAAGCCTCAGGCTCCTCATCTTGAAAATGGGACTAATAGTGACAATTGCATTTACTCACTTCTTGTCTGACTAGTGTGCTGGTAAGCGAGTCCCTCCAAAACAGGAACACTGTCTGTGTTATTCAGCATCACTTCCACGGTGCTGGCACATGGCTGGCACTACACAATGCCAGACGAGATAAATGGATGATGAATACACAAAGGAATGGTGGTGCCTGCGCTGCAGGGGTACTGTGAAGCCCTAAGGAGCCAGGGTGTGAAAAGGGTGCTAGGTGCCCCTTTTCCCAGACCCTGTGACTTTGTCTTTTCACCCACGGCAACCCCGGGCTGCCACCAGGAGAATCATCTGGGCAATTAAGAACAACAGACATCTAGACAAAGAGAGACTTCAGGAACGCGACTGACCTAGAGAAACGAGAGAAAGGAGACACCTGCTCCATTTTCCTTTAACAACATTTACAAAAGTAGGTCTTCGTCTTTCCTAATTGTACGGTGGGGAAAAGGAGCATCAATTTAAATGTAACACGTCTCAACTAAGGGATAGGCTATTTCCATCTCAGGTCTAACATCACTATTCCCAAGAAGCCTCCAGCCTACAGATTCAATTATCCGAAGACAATGTCTGAAGTTAAGATAGGCTTTCTTTAAGACCCCATTATCATTTTTCTTGATTCTAAAGAAGGCAAAGGGAGAAACAGCACTGGACTGAGGGAGAGACCTACACCTTGTTCTGGCTCCGTCTACAAGCCGCGTGTCCTTTGGACAGATCACGTCTCGTCTCTGAGCCTCAACTTCCAGATTTACAAAATCTGGAGATGAGCTACATCAGTGATGTGGCAGAGCACATGTTTAGAGAAAACATCAAGGTGCAATTTTTTTACTTGGAAAAACAAAAAAATACAGTTGACCTTTGAACAATGCAAGTTTGAACTGCACAGGCCCACTTATATGTGGATTTAAAAACAATAATAGACATGTACAGTACTGTAAACGTATTTTCTCTTATGATGTTCTTAATAACATTTTTTCTCTAGCTTAATATAAGAATACAGTATATAATACATATAACATACAAATATGTGTGAGTTGACTCTATGAGATTGCTAAGGCTTCTAGTCAACAGTAGCTAATTTGGGGGGAAGTGAAAAGTTATATGCAAATCTTTAACTGTGCTAGGGGTTGGCATATGAACACCCCTGTTGTTCAAGGGTCAGCTGTAGTCACGATATACAAATAACAAACTCTGTCTTGATTGGTGGAGGAACAGGGCAAAGGAAGTGATTATAATGGAGCTTGTTCTTAGCTATCACTCCCTCTCAGTTCCTAAGGAAATATAGCAGTATTTTTTTTTCGGGGGGGGGGGGGTTGTGTGCGTAAGTGTGAGTGATTTTTATTGTTTATCACAATATAGAATAACCATTAAAGAAATATGGATTAAATGATTCTTTTATTATTTCCAGATCTCAAATTAAAGGATCCCATTTGAAATGACAAAGATTATCATCAGAATTTCAAGTGTTGACTTATTTCATATGTGCTAGGTTTTGTGCATAGGACTTTAGAACTTTGTGCTTGAGCCTCAGTAGTCGCTAAATGAATTGACAGAGAATATCTCAATTACATTCTGCAACCTTTTTCTTCTGGAATTTTCAGGATGGTAAATGTTGTTATTTATTAAATTCACAAGGCAGTTCCCAAGTAAAAAGATAGTTTTTCATCATAAAGCCCCAAATTAATGGACCAATAATGGGGTAACTTCAGTTTAAAGTTATCATCAGGGAACTGGAAATTTATAATTCAATAATAAACTCTGTATCAACTTTCTTATGTATGGAGAGAAAATTGATATTTATCGATTTCCTAAATGTACCATTTTTCTTCTGATTTAATATTTTAAGTAGCTCATATTCCTGATACATAGTAAGTGTTCAATAATTTTACTTGTGATGTGAATTACCAAGGTGAGGGTTTTAACTTATAGAATTTCTTAAACATTTTGACAACTTGCAATATCTCAGGGAACTATTGCTCCATAAAACCAATTTTCTGAAATAATGTGCTAATTCAACTCCCCAGACATAACCACTCTTAAAACAAAGTCCAATTCCCTCTAATCTTTTTGCTAACATTTTTATGTACTGTGGATCATAAGGTACACATCATTTACACTTCCTTTTTCTTTGTAATGCGATGTCATGAACATTGTTTTATCACTGGTCAGGTTTTTATAGACATCAGTTAATTACAATTTTGCTGTATTTTGAACATAAATGTTTGTGGAAAACATAATCCTAAACTGGTAATGGAGGCTAGTAAAGAATATGATTAACCTGCAAATAATGTGCTTGTGTGGTTCACAATAAAAGTGTTAAAGGAACTGACCAGACATGATGGATGTCTAGAGACAGAAGGAAAGCTTTCATGCAGAAAAGGGATTTGAAGGCACAGGATCAAGGCAGCCCTGGCCAGGATTAGAGCATGCACACATATCCTGAATAAGAAATGAGTGTGCTCAGGGCAGGGACTCTAGCTTCTACTAGGAGATTAGCCTGACTGGTTAATATAGGAGATCACAAAGACTTAAGAGCGAGATCCAGTTCTGTAGAATTCTGTAGAAGGAACCAATGCTGCTTATTATGTAGCTAGATCTGGATTAGAGAAAATGAGACCTATAATAAAAAGATTTATGTTTCCAAACACAGTGAGCTGTCTTCACTGTTCCACAACAAATGCCTTATTCATGGAAATTGCTATCCCTTGAAAGAAAATGAAAAGCATGTCTTAGTCAGTTCAGGTTGTGATAGCAGGACACCATAGACGGAGGGGCTTCAACAACAGCCTTCTTTTCTCACACACAGTTCTGGAGGCTGGGAAGTCCAAGGTCAAAATCCCCCCACATCTGCGGTCTGGTGAGAGCCTGTTTCAAGATTCACAGAGGATTGTGTTCTCGCTGCATCCTCACATGACAGAGAGCAATGACACAAAACATGTGCCATTTTATAAGGGCATTAATCCTATCATGGAGGCACCATGCTCATGATCTTGACCTAGTCACCTTCCAAAGGCCCCACCTCCTAATACCATCTCATTGGGGATTAGGGTTTTGGTCATGAATTTGCAGGGGACGCAAACAGTCCATAACAAAGCCACTCTGATCATTCAGTTGGCAGCTGCATAAACCCTTAAGTGGGTACTAATAAATGAGTAATAATAAGTGAGTAATAATAACTACTAACATTTTTAGAATAATTTACTTATCCCATTTACATGCATTATCTAATTTTATCTCCTCAACCTACCTGTGCGAGTTAGGTATCATTACCTTAATGTTATAAAAACAAAAATTAAGACTCAAAGAGCTTGAGTGATTAGCCCAAAGTTACAAAGTTAATTAGTGAGTGATCTGGGATTTACACCCAGATGTTTCATTTTATGTTCTTTGTGCTATCGCATACTCCTTCCTCAGTGTTAGGCACTGAAGATAAAAACAAAGGGTATTAGTATCTTTAATTTGTTACTTGTTCATTCTTAATTTTTCTTTTTAATTTGGATTTACCTGGTAGTCCACTGGATTATAACTTGCAGTCAATCTTTTTTTTTCTTCGCGAGAACAATACTCTGATGGCATATCTCTATGTTGCTGCATATCTGAGAACATCTTTCCATTAGAGCATACATGAAAGATAACTGGGTTAGGCATAAAGATTTGGGGTCAAAACCTTCTTCCCGTAAAATCCATCAGCTGCACTCCCTACTTTCTGACTTTGGAAATAGTGAAGTCTAAGCCAGACTGGTGTGTGCTCTTTTCTTGGGAACCTATTTATTTGTTTGTTCTTTTTTTCCCTTGATAGAGTACTTGTTGGAAGTTTCCTATATCTTCATCCATCATAAATTTTGTCAGTCCTTCCTCACTGTATTCATCAGAGAAGCAGGAACGCTTTTGTTTTTATTTTCTAATCTAATTTCTTATCAGGATTAAAATTTTTTTTGATGCCTATGTTTTAGTTGCTCTGATTTTTCCTTATAAACACTTGCCATGCTTAGATCACACCTCTTTTCTCTGTCCTCCATATCTATCATTTCCACTGTTATTTTTCTCACTTTCTACTTTTTTCTTTAGCATTCCAGAAAAACTTCTCTGTTCATGTCTTTATTAGACAAACGTGTATTAAGTGTTACTCTATGTATCTCACTGTTCTAAGTGTTCGGGATGCAAGAGTGAACGACAGATACAAAAATCATTGTCTTGTGGAGCTTACAAAATAAAGATACAGTATTTTAGATAGTAATAAATAATTTGGATATAAACAAAGCAGGCAAGTGAGCACTAGGAGTGGGGGAAGTTGTCCTTTTAAATATGAAGGGAAAGCATTATTTTACTGGAAGGAAACATCTGAATAAAGACCTGAGTCAGGTGTGAGAGTAAGCTAAATGAGTATCTAAAGGAAGAGCATGCCAGGCAGAACAAGTAGCAAATGCAGTGTCCCTGACTCCGTGTTCAGGGAGGAGCAGAGACAATGTGACTAGTCCTAGAGTGAACGGGGGTGCGGGGAGCGTAGGAGATGAGACCAACATGCACAGATCATGGAAAGCCAACTAGACAATAGTAAGAACCTTTGCATTTGCCCTAAAAAAATAAAATAAAATAAAAATAAAATAAAAATAAAACAGTAAAGAGTTTAGAGCAAAGGAGTAGCATGAACAGAGTAGTAGCATTACTTTGCCTTCTGTAAACAGGGCCAAGGACAGAAGGACAGACATCAGTGAGAAGGTTATCATAGTCTTGATGAGAGATGGCAGTGACTTGAACCAGAATGATAGGAGGAGAGGTAGTGATATATGGTTAGAAACTTAATGTATCGCAAAGGTAAAGCCAATAGGACTTTCTGATGGATTGGATGTGAGAACGTACACAAGGGCTGTCCGAAAAGTATCCAGTCATAAGCACCTCTATTTTTCATATTACACAGCTGGATCCTTTCCGTACAGCCCTCATATTTTTGTACTGGGCAACTGAAAAGACGGAGATAACTCTTTACATAGTGAAATTCTAGAAGTAGGGAAAGGGATCAGAAACACAGTTTAAAGCAAGTCATTTATGTAATTGTTTTCAGCTGGGCTTCTTTTGCTCAATATTTTATTTGTAAGATTCACACATGTTAACAAATGTAGCCATAGTTCATTTATTGTCGCTGGTTGCAGGGGTTGGCAAACTTTTTCTGTAAAGGAAAGATATTTAAAATTTTTGGCTTTGTAGACCAGATGGTCTTTACTGAAACAACTCCACTCTGTCATAGCATGAAAAGGAGCAACTGCAAACTTACAAAAGAATGAGTCTTATTTGTATAAAAAATAAAATGCATTTGCAAAAATAGGTGATAGGTCAGATTTGGCCAATGGGCTGTTCATCTACAGTATGCTACTGAATGAGTGCACCATGATTTGCTTCTTCATTCTATTATTGATGACATTTGAGTTTTTTCACTTTGGGGCTATTACAAATTATGTACCTTCTTAATCACGTCTTTCGATGTGCAAGTACTCATACTTTTATATGACATACATTAAGAAATGGAATTGGGGGGGTCCTAAGGCATGCTAATCTTTGATTTTGATAATGTTATACTGTTTTTCCAAAGTGATTCTAATAATTTAACTTCTACCACCTGCATATGAGGGTTCTGTCATTCCATAACCTCACCACCAACTTGCCATTGGCAGTCTTTAGAGTATTCCAGTGTTTAGTGGTACTTCATTTTTGGTTTCAATTTGTACAACCTGATTACTGATGAGGACGAACACTTTTAGATGGCTTTAGCCACAGAAATCTTTTTTTCATATGGGGCTGGTTAAAGAATTGGGTACATATTCTTATAGAACTGTCTCTTATCGTATTATATGGTAAAGTTTATTATAAATTCTGGTTATATGTTGCAATTACATTTACCCAGATAGTGACCCTTGTTTTATGTTCTTTATTCATTCTTGCATTTCTGAGCTTTCATATGACATAGATTTCTTCTGCATTAAAGAACTGTTGTTGTTGGTGGTGTGTGTGTGTGTGTGTGTGTGTGTGTGTGTGTGTGTGTATGTGTTTCTATTAGTGCAGTCCTGCTGGTGATGAATTTCCTTTGCTGTTGTTAGTTTAAAAATGTCTTAAATTCACATTCATTCTTGAAGGAACTGTTTTTCAAACTATAGCATTTTAGGTTGGCTATCATTTTATTTAAGCACTTTGAAGATACTGTTCTTTTGTCTTCTGGTTTCTATAGTGTCTGTAGATAAATCAGCTGTCTTATCACTATTTATATGAGGAATACTGTCTTTGTTCTTAGTTCTCAGCAGTTTCTCTTTTTTTAATGATGTTCCTAGGGGTTTCTTTTGTTGTTGCTGTTGTTGTTTTTTGTTCATTCATCCTGTACGGGATTTATAGGAATTCTGGACTCTGTTGCATAATTTATTCTGTCATTTTTGGGAATTCTTCTTGCTTTGTGCCCTATCCCTTCCCTCCTTTCTTCTGGGTCTCCAATCCGATATGTAGGACTTTCTTTTTAGATTCTCTATGTGTGTGTTACATATTTTCTTGTATTTTCATTCTTTTGTCTTTATATACTTTATTCTGGATATTTTCTTTAGGCTTATCATTCAGTGAACTAATTCTACTTTTGGCTTTGTCTAATATTACCCTTAACACATGATACATAAGTTAATATTCTTAGCTATTATGTATGTGTTTCTTTCTAGAACTAGATTCCTTTTATAGTTTCCATGTTTCTGTCAAACTGTCAATCCTGTCTTTTACTTAAACATATTTACTACAGTGCTTGCTTGGTTTATTTTATGTCTTATAGTTATATTATATGGATTACTTCCAAATCCAAGTTTCTCACTTGTTCTTCCTCTTGATTTTATATCATGTTATCTTGTATGTGCATTTTTTTAAAGTTTTCAAAACATTTTTCCACTTTTTTCCAGATTTTCTAAGCAGGAGGTCAGCCTAAACTACATAGTCTGCCATTCAATAAGCAGAATTTTTTACTCTTTCTTTTTTTTTGTTTCCAGTAATTATTTTAATTGTGTTACTGCATTTATATTTTAGTTCTCTTGCAGTCTTTTACAACACCCATCTGTATTTTCATCACATGCTAATATATTTTATCTCTGTCTTTTCTTATTATGGTGGCCTGCTTCCGTTTCAGAAAGGCAAGTTTTTCTGCATTCTCCTGAAAATACCAAACTAGTTTCTAAACTAGTTTGTTATGCTTCTGACTTTTCAAGACAAAGTTCTATTTATCTTGCAGTTTTCCCAAAAAAACTATTCAAATTACTCTGTTCACTAGTTATTTGAAGAGAAGATCTTTCCAGAGTTCTTGACAGTTTGCAGACCACAGTAATTCTTTCTGTCAGCTGCAGGCCTGGTCAGGTCTTAGACTGAGACATATACCTGATGGCAGCTCGGGGTGCACAACTCTCAGGCCAGTTCTTAGTAGGCTTTCCTTGAGTAGGTTTTGGTTAGGTTAAAAGATAACCTATTTGAACATAGAAAAATGCAGAATATGAAACATTATAAATCTCAGTATATAGGCGCTCTGTCATAGTTTTTCCTGTTTTTGCCTTTCTCTTCCTACTTGTAACACCACTTATCAGTATTATACCCCCACTATGCAGAAGTACGGCTTGTTTAAGGGTGTGTGTTTAAGACAGTCCAACTTGGACCATTTTATCAACCTTTCTAAATTTCATATTTCTTATTAGTAAAATGAAAATGACAGAATTTCTCTTGTAAGACTATTAATCGAAATGATACCCCGTAAACATAATAACACAGTTTCTGGTACTTAGAATTAAATAAGTGTTAGCTACAGTTATTATTACTAGACATATGTAGCAGCACCAACATTAGGGCTATTGATTTGTTGCCCTTTGCTTCCCACTCTGCCCTGAACCTGCTGGATTTAAGCAGACGTGACTTGACGAGACTGTTGGTATCTGGGTAGTAAATCAACTTGTTGACTCTTTGAAAGGCAATACCCATGCAACAAAGAGATTGATACCAAGTTTTCTTATAGGTGTCATTTCAAATGCTTACGAAAGACTGGTCAATAGAAGAAGCTAAAAGTAGTCTCACATGCCTGTTGGTGTATAACATGTAATAAAAATGAGTGCAACAGACCAAGCGCAATTAGAAGGCACCGTGGCAAATCTGAGAGTACAGGCTCAGCATTTTCTAGGCAGCCACACTTCATCTCCAGGTAACTGATCACTCCATGTTGTAACATTCAAACAGTAAAGGCAAAATTAGCGTAAGTAACAGTCACCACAGCTATTATTTATTTGAGTGGTTATACAACCAAGTTCTTTGCTAAGCAGTTTATAAAAAACATTTTCAATCTTCATGTCAGCCATCAGAGGCAGATAATATTATTGTTCCCATTTACCCGATGAAGAAATTGAGAATCAGAGGCAGAGGCACTGTCTGTATTAATACAGCTAGAAACTAATGGATCCATCCTCCACACCCAAGTCTAACTCCCCTTCACTCTTTATGCCACCACACCAGGACCAAGTGACATCAGCGATCTCTAGATAATTTTTTTTTGTCCCAACAAATCTGAAACTCAGAAGGAACCCACACTTTCTTTGAGACTTTCTCTTGACAGTCTTAAAGAGGTAGCAAACTGGAACAGGATCAGAGGCACCTGGATAAAAATGACTGCATTTCATTGCTCTGATTGTGCCTCTAAGCATTCTCTTGGTACACAGATCTTTTTAGAAAAAGAGGCACTCTAGCTAATAGGGAGGTGTATGAGAAATCACCTCTCCCTGCCTGTGAATAGAGGATAAAGCAAGGGCTCTGGAGTCATATAATCTTGAGCTCAAATCCCCACTCTTCCCTTTTATGAATTGATTATATTCTTTTAGGCTGTTTCCTTTATATATAAAATAGAACTAATAAGGCCCTGCTGGACTCACAGGTTTGTTATGAAAATCAAATGACAAAATGCACGAGAAAGAGCTTTTGAAACTGTAGCATACCATGCACAAAGGAAGAGTGGTTATTACTTTACAGAAATGACATTCCCTGAGCCATGTGAAATGCAGAAACTTGGGGCTGGGGTTAGGTATACACAGTGGGTAGTGGGCCTGCTTTGATAACAGCTCAGTGGTTTAAGTAACCAGCAAACCAATAGAAACCAAGCCATTAACACTGGACACATACAATATATTGGTGTGGACTTTTACTTTACCAGGGATCTATAATCACATCTTATAACAAGCAATACATAATTTGTAGCATTTTAATGAAACACCCATCAATGAGCAAAGAAAAACAAGCAGGTAATAACAAAAACAGATATGGGATGAGAAAGCACACCTTTATGGGGATAGATGGAAGAGATTCAGTGTGCTTTTTATTAATACTTATGTAGCACTTATCCAAACTCATCTTTATAAGAACCTCAAGCCAAGTAGACGTGATTTCTATCATACTTAAGTGCCTACAATGGAGAGGAAATTTCCACTCAGCTGACAAATGATGTCAAGAAAAAGAGGTAGGGATCTCTCTTTCCGTTCCCAGGCTCTATGTGTACCAAATTCAGACCTTCTGATTTAAAGCTGTCTTTTGCATGAAAATCTGTTTTACAAAACAAAATCAATCTCTCTTATTCCTTCCACAATCCTTTTACTGGGAAATAAACAACTCATTTGTTATCAATTTATTTTTCATAGATTTACTCTGAGAGAGTGCCCTGGGTCTGCGGGACTCTCTGCTACTGAATTAGCAGATGCGATTTCAAAGCATTTAATAGCATGAGAAAACCTGTCGCATGACGGATTCCCTGGTTGACTATTCATTAGTAACTAGTAGATGCTTCTGTGCAAATAAGATGCCAGTGGGGAAGTGAGACACACACCAGTAGGTGAGAGTATACGCTCATTAAAAAGGAGAAAGACAATTTGAAACATTTAAAATGTGAGTAAACATGATAACAATAATAGGTATTTATTGTACAGTTACTCTACATCGGGCACCATAGTAAGCACTCACATACATCATTTAATTCTCACAACAACCTGTGAGGCAAATAGTATTCTTATCTCAATTTTACAGATGAGGAAACTGAGGTGGAGAACGTTTAAGTAAGTTCCCTCATAGATGCAGAGGTGGAAACCTGACTGTCTAATTTGAAAGGAACCAGTCCTGCTTCTTCAAATAATCCCTGGGCATTGCTGCCCTTTGCTTGGCATGAAGACAGGAAAACAAAGAAAACATCATCCCCAGCTTCTAAGAAGCACTTTCTACCTGACTCGCTTTTCTTCAATTTGCCTACTTGATTCTGCCTCCCTGGTCATGAGCTTACCTTTCCCGCTCTCTCACCACCTCCTACTTCTTAGAACATGAGTTCACCCTTGTTTACTGAGCTCGTTCTACCTCCTGCCTCAAAATTCACCTTTCCACTCACTGAGCCTGTTTCATTTCCTGGGTCATTAGCTCACCTTTCTTAACTGACCTTGATTTGCTTCTTGGTTCCCCTAACTAGAACATATATATGTTTGGACCTAGAAAACAAAGAAGCAAAAATGTAAACAATTACCTTCATAGTTCTTGCTTTGTAAGCAATACCAAGAATGAAGGAGACTTCTCTCTATTTGAAATCTCTTTATCCTAAAAGTGAAAAAGCACTAGAGAATCTAGCATTTAGGGGGAGGCCACAGAAGGTCTTTAGAGACTCATTCTCTTTGAAAATAAGGAATGAGTATGGTAGCTATGAATTCAGAACCTACAACTGTCATAATGCAAGTAATTTAGACTAGAAGCAGTGAATGCAGAATACCCTGTGGGTTTTTTTTTTCTTTTTTTTTAATGGAGACTTCTATACATGAGTCTTCTTTATTTATGAATAAATGAATGAATGAATAAATGAATAAAAGAGCTTGGAGCTCCTATGTATTAATTCTCTGAATTTAAGACAAATGTACAATACAAGAGCAGTAAATGTACAATTAGTGTTTTGGTAAAAAAAAAAAAAAAAAAATCATGGGTATCGGGTCAGCATAAAAAAGCCTAAGTTGTTAATGAACATTACCTACTACTGCATAGGTCACTGAGACGTGGGACCAGAAAGACCTAGCTCAGGCTTTCTCACAGTTTAGCTCAGATCTTTGGGCCTTTGACTCCCCATCTGGAAATAAAAAGTGCAAACCTCTTAGCATCTCTCCAAGTAAAACACATAAGAACAGCTAGCCTTTACTGAGAGCTTACTGGGAGCTAGGCACTGTGCTAAAGCTTTTAACATGCGTCATCTGAGGCCTCAAAATGGCAATCCAGGACACATTTTTATGTATTTGTGTGTTTTTTACCTACTAGATGTTTCAGTGTTTTTAATTAGTTATTATTTAAAGCTGGGGAATTTTCACCATTTTTTTTTCCCATATCTGGATTCTCTTTAAAAAATAATGGCAAGGCTCAGGAGCAAATGCCTACTTTAGACACGCATTCCCCAGTTTGCCCCAGGCCCCACGCTGCCCTGCTGCCTGGCTCAGCTGTGTCGCCCAAGTACGTGATCTTCTTGGCCTTGCGGAATTTTGAATTTGCTACATCACATCTTAATTCTTGTAAAAGTTTTACAAAGTAAGTATTGCCTTTTTATAAGAACATAGGAGTAAAATTGATTTTTAAGAAGAAGTTGTTTAATACATACTAGTTACCTTTCTCCTTAACTTTTTATCTGCAAAATTTGGTTGGGTTCCAAAGTAAAAGGGAAGATTTGTTCTTAAAATTTTAATTAAATACAGCTGAAAATAGAGGCTCTTCGATGAAACTTCTATTCAGAGAACCATACAGTGCTATTCGAAGGGAGTTCAAATGCAAAAACAATCTACCAATGCCCGCTCCTCTTGTTGAAGGTAAATGGGCCAAGTCCTCACCTCACTTCAACCAGAGAGCCTATTACGGTGAGACTGTTTTGAGAATTAGAGTACGTTTTGAAGTGCAACACGATCATTGTCTGAAGAGATGAATGTCTGAAGCAAAAGAGCTGGAGGGAACGCACGGAGGAGATGGGTTGTAAATTATTGATGGGCCGTCAGAAAAAGGTCGGCATTTCCACTCAATTCCACCAGCACCGTCTGAGGAGTGCGGTCCTCTCCTCTCATGCTTCTTCCTTAGGATGCCGTTCTGTATGAGCATCCCTGTCTCCATGGTAATAAGTGAGTGCTCATCCCCACCCCCACCCCAGCCTCCACCATCCCTTGCAGACCTTAGCAGGAGGAAGAGCCCTCTGGGAGGCCATGCTCCGCAGCTCCCGGACATAAACAACTCCCTGGGTGGTTGCCATGGCTGTTCTTTATCCACAATGTAATTACCCCAAGGAGTAATGCACTTATGTGCATCGAAACAAGAATAGCTACATTTCAATAAATCACTCCATCCAGGTGGTCACCAAGCCTAGGTACTGAGAAGCTGGGGTTACATGGCAACCACGGCCATAATTCATCATGAAAAACAATGGTAGGCTGCTTCTCCAGTTTTATGCAAGAAAGCCACAAGTCCCCATAAAAAGAATACCAGACAAATTCAGACTGCCATTCAGTCAAACCTGGGGATGACACCTGCTCCTTTTACTTAGCAGTTGTGGGGGTTTGGCCAAATCACATTATCTTTTGTGTCAATTTGCTCATTTGTAAACTGCAAATAGTAATATATACCTTCTGAGATTGTTTCAAGTTTTAAAGGGGATGCATAGGATGTATATACGGATAGTGACACACATATAAGGTCAATTATTAATATTATTTTTATAACAAGAGGGAGTCTGAGGAGTTTTAGAATGAAAGACAGTCATCAAATAATTAAAAGATACTATGCACACATACGTATGTGGTTAGTAGCCACTTGCACTTAAAGATAGGCCCTGTGGATAGAGAGTGAAGGCAAATACTTCACATATCGTTCACAGTTTAATTCTTCCATCAGATGCTCTACTGAGGTCTAGCATGGATTCACTTCTCAGAGAATACCTTCATAATAAGAGCAGTGTATCCAATCAAGTTTCACAGTTGTGTTGAATGATGAAACGAACCTCAGCTTGGATTCACCCTCCTCCAAACCAAATACACGTCACCTCCGATATCAAGTTCATCTTTGTCTTCCTGTCAATCTCTCATTATCAACTATTCTGCATTTTCCTGTTCCTAGGATTTAAGCAGTCTTTCTCTCAGTCAACACAACTCAGAATTGAGTGAGCATTCTCATTCCCATTTTAACTTGTGAAAACTGATGCTCATAGAAAGAAGTTACGTGACATGTCCAAGGCCACATGGTTAGTGGCAGGGCTGAACAGAACCCAAGTAGTCTGACCCCCTACCCTTAATCCAGTACTAATAACACTGAACCAAGATTCCTTTGTTAATCTGTTAAAAAAAAGTTATTATGACATTGCAAATGTGCTATTATACTATCAGAATTAGTCTCATTTCCAAAAGTCTCAGATATTTTGAGCGAAGTTATTGCGAAATTCCCCTTTTGTAATAAAAGTAGTTGAATTCTTTGAACAATCATCAGAGACCAAGCTGATGTATCAATTGCTATCTTTCCACCTGTTTTCTCTTCCTGGTCATGAGATGACCTATCTAAGCATACGGACCTCTTCATTATTGTGGGCTTCTCCGGTAATATTTGTGCAATGTGTTTAATGTCATTTTTTTTTAATCCCAGTTGCTCCATAATATCTTTTTCCAGCAGGTTCTTTAAAAGCCATACAAATACCTTTAACAAGTTTATCTGGCTTGCCTGAAAGTTTTCACCTTTTAATTTCATCAAGTTTTTCCTGGCCTTGAGGGGTTCGGAATTAGAGGAATTCTTGGTTACAACTGTTTTACAAGATGTCTTTTTACAATCAGTCTTTTTTTCTTTGTCAGAGGGTTCACAACTGTTGCCATCCTTCAAAATGGAAATTTACCAAGTGAATTCCTACATACTCTAGGTCTAAGGGATAATGTGGTTAAAGAGAAAACTCAAGGCTGACTGTGCAAGCATTTTATATCTGATGTCTGGCCTTGGAAATGGACTATCTTTGTGTAAATTGCCTAGGAAAGGCATGCTTTTCTTTAACAGGAAAACTATCTTCCTGGTATTGAGAAACTTTATCAGCCTTCATCTATTCTGACTTTTATTTTTTTATTTTAAAATTTAGAATAATTTTTAGAATATACTCTGTATATTATAATAATGGATATATGTCATTATACATTTGTCAAAACCCACAGATTAAACCCCAATGTAAACTATGGACTTTGGATGATACTGATATATCAATGTAGATTCAATTATAATAAAGGGATCACTCTAGTGTGGAATGTTTATAATAGGGGAGATTGTACATGTGTAGGGGCAAGAGGTATATGGAAAATCTACCTTCTGCTCCATTTTGCTGTGAACTTAAAACTGCTCTAAAAACTACAATATATTAAAATATTTTAGCAAAATTGATCTAAAAATTCTTCCCTACAGGTACATAAATTTTACACCAAATATAATCCCATGCTTCCTTGAGAGTCATTTTCTGTTTCACTCATAATCCTGTTCCTGGCTTCTATACAGAGATCTGGCTGTTTTGGTGTGTGTGTGTGTGTGTGTGTGTGTGTGTGTGTGTGTGTGTGTTTCAAATATATTTTTGTGAAAGAATTATGTGATTGTAAGATCTTGTTATCAAATATTTACTAATTGGAATTTGTGCTATTTGATGCACAGTTCACAATTCTTAGTTGAGACGGTAACAGTGTGAGAGAGGAAATGTAAGGTTATTATAAACAATTTTCAAATTATTCTAAAAATATCTTTGTCACTCCTTTAAATATAAACACATCCATTACAGATGATTTTTATCAATTCACAAAAGCCATTTTAAGGATCTATGAGCATGGTTTTGTTAATTGCCACATTGAAAAACTGTATTTTATGTCAAATAATAAGCCTGTCTGCTCTTACATAAACTGCAAAGTAAGCAATGGATTTCCCTCAAGTTACTCTGAATTAGTGAACATATCAGTTCTTCCAAAATCTTTGAAATTTTGATTCAAAAGTATTTAGCAACAGAGATTTTGTTCTATTCTTCATACATTTATACACAACCTAAAGTCACATACAATATACATGCATAGTACATATTTATAAACTGTTTAATAAATTCTATGTAAATTTTATACTCTCTAATGAGCCAGCTTTGTCTAACTCAGGTTTTCTCAGTCTCAGCACTTCATCCAACATTTGGAGCTGGATAATTCTTTGTGGTGGGAGGCTGTCCTGGGCAATGCAGGACTGTTAGCAGCATCTCTAGCCTCTACCCATGACAACCAGTTGCACCCCCCAAATGTCGAATATCTCCTGGGGGAAAAATTTCCTCCAGTTAAGAACCACTAGGCTAACCAATAATTGGGCTCACAAAGCTTTCCATTCTTTAAAAACAGAAAATCTACTTTATTTTATTTGTGCTTGCCTAATTCAAGTTATCTCAGCTCTTTATACACTAATGAGTTCAAGGTCGGAAGATTGATTCTTATGAGGTTTAATGCATTCATCCAACCATCATTTATTAAGTGGCCTACAATGACATTGCACTGTATGAGGTGCTGAGAGAGATGCCAGAAAACCATGAAAAGCAACCAGTGCCCTCCAGGAGCTTATAATCCTGCACAGTGAGTAGGGGGAAGAAAGTCAAAATGAATGGTGGAGACAGTAAGAGTGTGATGCAGGGTCACACCAGGGGTTGAGAAAAGCTGCCTGAGCCTAACCCTGAAGGGTAGGGAAAAAATGTGGTTAGAGAGGAAAAAAGTTTGGCTCCTTCTCCAAAGGAGCAATATCACAAGCAAATATTAGTAGTAAAATGTGAATATGTGCTAGGCATCACACTATGTACTTGCTACCTCATATCCCCTGTATACAATGGATATGTATCCAACAGAAGTTAAGTTCTACAATCCTCAGATTCTGGATTAAATCACTACTTCTCTTAGCTCATCAGCTGACTTTGGAAAGATCCTTATCCTCTTTACATATCGATTTCTATGTATACAATGGGAATAATTATATGGTATGACTGTTATGAAACCTAAAAGGATTGACACATGAAAACTAATTTAGTACACTACCCACACTTATAACAAGTAGTGAATATCTTTATGCTTCTTATTTTTATTATTGTTTTTCAATACTCGTTTATTTAGGTACTACTTAGAGCAGATCTGCCCGTCTTTGGAGCTGTGCACTCTCCAGTGCATCATGTTCCTAGAGCCTGGAGATTGTCCTGCCTGGTAAAAGGCAAAGGACTAAATAACTAGGAGTTTGGACTAGTTGCAAACAAGAGGAGCTATTAATGGCTCTGAGCACTGTTCATATAAGGATTCCCCCCCCCAAAAAAAAAAAAAGCGAGTAGGAGGAAATGTGGCATTACATGGAAAGGAAAGTGGGCAGAGGCCAAATCATTCAAGCCCCACTAAGAAATGATAAGGAGTTTGAACTTTATCCTGAAGCCGATGGGAAACCACTGAAGAGTTTTAAGCAGAGTGCCATCATGATCAAATGTGTCATCTGGAAAGATGGCCCTGGCTATCTGAAGGATGGAGAATGGCATGGGGTATGACAAAACCGGAAACAGCGAGGCCAATGAGGAGACTAAGTGATAAATAATGGCAGCCCAGGCTTGGCCGTTAACAGACAGGAAAGAAGTAGAAGGATTTAAATACGGTTTTGATGCTGAACTTGATAGGACATACTTCGGGCAGCTAGTGGCAAAGCCCAGGTATTTGATTCCAAATTTAATACCTTCACTCCTACATGATAGCTACCTTATTCCCCAACCTGATATCTGTAAGTCACTAGACAATGAGAGCAAGAATATGTATATACATCAATCAGCACTGCATCTTAAAAAGAAGAAAGAGAACTCAAATTTTATGGCTTTTGGATTTTTTTGCTGAAAACGGTAAATGTCTGTGGAAAGCATAAAATGAATGATATTGGGTCCGTGATACCATCACAGTATATGAGGGAAAACATGATTTGCTTGGAATGTGCTATTTACTTCAATACACCCCATTAGCATTGGGCATTTGCCAGATTATCTGTCTCTTCAAATCTCAGGGCAAATCTGAGAAAGTATATATTTTAAAAATATGCTGAGATGCTTTGGGTTTGATATGTAATACACTGCCATCTTAGAATAAATTGGCAGCTGATGGATGCTCTCCTATGAGCACATCTTTGGCTAACTTTTAATGCATTTACTGATTTATTCAACAAATATGTTTTGAGCTAGTACTCTGCCATGTGTTGTACTTGATGCTAGCAATAAAGTGAAAATAAGACAGACTATCTCCACTTTTAACCAGTTATAGTTGAGAAAGAGATAAGACAGGTAAACCATTGTAATTTCGATAAAGTCCACAATTGGCTAGATAGAGCAAGACAGACTATTGGAGAAGGGAAAGACACATAGCCCTCTCCTAGATAGGAGTTATGACTGATGTGGAAACCTGATGATAATTAGGACTAGCCTGGAGATGGTGGGATGAGTGGAAGGATGTTCTGAGCAAAGGTCCAGAGATGAGTGTGAAAAATGACATCTTCTTGAAACAGCAAATCTTTCAGAATAACTGGAGAGGAGATGTTTACAAGTGGTGAACTCCCAGTGACAAAATCACAAAAGAACTTATATTCCATGCTAAGTAGTCAGCCTCAATTCATCCAAATGATAAGAAGGAGTTCTGAGAGAGGATTTTCAACAAGGAAGTGACATGATCAAGTATAAAATGTAGAAAAGATCTCCCTGACTGCAGGATGGAGAATGCATAGGTGGGGATGGAGAGGTCAAAATAAAAAACCAGGCAAGTGGATTGGAAGTTTTATCTGTTATCATGGTCTAGAAATTTTGCATTCTAAGAAAACCGAGGGTGGGCAAAGAAGAGGGAGGGGGTGGGAGAGGAGGGAGGGGGAGCCAAATATGCACTGTAGAATGGTACACCTGGAACCTACGTAATTCTTGCTAACCAATGTCACTCCAATAAGCCTAACAATAAAAAATATATATACATTAAAAAAAGAAAAAGAAAACTGAGAGGGAATGAAGAGTAGTAGGCAGATGTTAAAATGGCCAGTTGATAGGATGGGCAGGTCTTGGTTATTGATTGAATGTGGTGGGAGAGGGTCGAGAGTTGTCAAAGACAATACCCAGGGTTCTGACTGGAGTTAGTGAACACAAGTGAAATGGTTAGGACATGATAATAAATTGCACCTTGGACATGTTAAGTTTCATCTGTCTGTAGGTCATTTCAGTTGAGAAAGCCACCAAGTAGGTGAATTCGCTATACTCACAGGAGAGCTCTGTTTCTGACTTAGGATGTTGTTGGCATCAGCCTATACTGCAGAAAGAATTCTGATTGAATGTGTTTACAAACAGTGGAGTCAGAGCAATGTGACAGTATTGTGTGAAGGAGCCCTTCACAGTTATCCTGGGGCTGTTATAATTCCTATCTGTAATCAATGATACACCAAGCAAACCGTGTCCTAAGGGCCACTCCAATGACCTTGCTGCATGAATCTATTATTAGGTTTCCACTGATTCCTGTTAATCGTGATTCCAATCGGCAGCCAAGATGCCAATCAGTATCTATAAACTGAATGCCCCATATACGAGTACGTTCAGCACAATGACTGAATTCTCTTCGTTTTTAAGTATGTTGAGCTAGAATTAGGGCCAAGGGCCCTAGACAACGTGACCAGGAGTAGAAAGAACTTTCAGAGTAGGTAAATTGTAGTTTTAGGCTTAGGAACCAGCAAATGCCAATCTGTACAAATCAAAGAGCAAGTGTGTTGCAGAAACGAGAAGACAATGCCAAGGGTAGAGAGTCAGGTAGAATGGGACAGAACAGATGCAAAACCAGGAGGAGAGCATGGAAGACCCAAAGCAATGAAGGTGCTCGGGCATCCAGGTAATGACTTTATTGTGCATTCAGAACATGTCACTTGAATGGGCTGACTTGGCTTACAAGTACACGGTTATGACAGACAGCAAATACTTATTTTGGTTTGATTCCTTCATGATTCTAGAACTTCATGCCAGACATGTTTTACTAAGACAGTATTTCTACTTATAATAATATTCTCCTTTGTCTAAATCCTTTACATAGAGACTCCTGACATATTAATAATTATAAGTTGATTCCACTTAATGAAATCTTACTGTAAGTCCCTGAATAGGCATTTTGCATGCTTTGTCCCATTTAACCCACACAGCAATCTTATGGAATAAATATTGATTATATTATTGAACTTGTTTTAGATGAGGAAACTGAGTCTTAGTGAAGTTTATTACTTTATTCACTTGAAAATATTTATTAAGTGCTCCCAAATGTTTATCAGCACTAGAACAGGTAAGTTCTATGTATGCAGGGAAGAATACAATGCAATAATGAAGATGAATAAACGACTGCCACGTGCAACAATACAGTTAAATCTTACAAATACTATTAGGAGCAAGAAAATCAGATCCAAAAGACTACAGATTGTGTGAATTCACTCATAAAATTCCAAGAAAAGGCAAAACGGCTCTGTGACAGCCCAAGTCAGTGTAGTGGTTACCACGGGGAAGGGAGGGGGCAGCTTCGGGGCGGGAGCAGGAGGAGAATTTAGGCGCAGGTGTGCACTCTCACACGTGCACACACTTTGTGAAGCCTCACTGAGCCGCACACCAGTGACTCGTGTGCTTTTCCCGTGTGCTCCGTGTCAACAAGAAGTAGGAGTGGAGATGTTGGCCAGTCACCCATGGCACCCAGTATTCAATACTGTGATACGAGTGCTAACCTCTACTTGCTACTCATGATAGCTATAAAGGAGGAAAACATTTCCTATGGAAATGATCAGCTTTTAGTAATGTGCATTTAAAAAGGACCTAATGGTTAAAAGGGGGACTATCAATGGAAGACTTTCATAGCTCAGCACATGTGCTGAGATCACTGGTTTTCACACGTCACTGTGCACGGGCTCAGTGCTGTGTGATGTACATGGATAATCAAGCTCATTAAGTCTTCACCTCTCCCATGTCCCCCATTTTACGTGAGGAAATTAAGGTTCCTATTGTCACTGGGAAGAAAAGCAAAACTCTAAAGGCTGCCTTTTTATTGTCGCTTTGCTTCTCCACTTCCCTCTGGAATTTGCTGCAGCCTCCCCGGTCTTCAGTTGGCCAATGGCACCTAGTCTGAGCCCTCAGGATATGTGTACACACTGTTCTTCAGTCTGGACCTCCATTCCCTCCTTTACTTCATCTCCTTTAGATCTCAGCTCAAGGACAGCTCCTCAGGCAAGTTTTCCCTGATGTCCCAGTACCAGGTTGTACCCTTGGTCATGCTTTAGAGGACCATATCCCTCCCCTGCCAAGCCTCGTGCTCACAATGTAATTACTCTTATACCTTTATTAGCAGGGTCAGTTGTTTAAGGTTTTTCGTGGTAAGGAGACTGCAAGCACAACAGGAGAATCTATTACGTGTTTCTCTGTTCACTACTGTATCCCTGACGCAAAGCACAAGTCCTGGCACATGGTCAGCCTTCAATAAATACTTGTCAAAATGAAAAAGGTAATTTCCTATACACGTACTCTTAGTTTTCATTATTTGTGAAGTGTAAAAATGACAACTAGACAGTGCTCACTTATCTAGGATCAAACAGCTCACTGATTCGTACCAAAAGTACAGCTCAGAGCTACTTCTTCCCTATCATTTCATTTTTGTTTCATTTCCTTTAAAAAAAAAAACAAAAACTAATCCTATTTTGCTTGCTTTTTTGCCTTGCCCTCACCATCTCCATTCTGATAATCCATGTAGATGGCCAAAGGAAAATAAAATAACAAGTCCATGTCCTAACATTAATATGAGTTCAATGAATGAAACAGAAAAGTAATTCACCACTAAAAATCTCAATTAATATACTAAAACCATATCTAAAAATGTTGCTTCCATCCGGCAACTGCACTTTCGTTTCTATAGTTAGAGTGTGGGGTTTTCTCTGCATACTGCATATTTTCCTTCAAAGGAAGTTGAAAATTGCTATTGAATTGTGCCAGGAAGAGTCATGGCTGTGTTGAACATTCTATGTGTACAAACATTCTCTCACAAGCATGTATCACCTTGATGTGTTATTTCGATATATATTTTAAAGAAGCAATTGCCTCTATGCTGTAAGCTGATGGAAAGCAACAGCAGTTTCTCTTTAAAACCACTTGGGCTCCCAGAGGGGAACAACAATTCAAATCACGGCTGTATAACAACCGCTTATGTGTACGACTTCCCTGTGGCAGAGTTCCTAGTTAAGCCCAGGGATCATATTATTTTGAGTCAGTTGATAACTCTTTGAATGCCAGCCCCTGTGTTTCCACAACTAAATGTGAAGATGAGCCTTTGCAGGAGTACTGTACACACTCTTATTTCTTCTTGATTATTTGTGCTCTCTTTTTGCTTTTCTCCTTACATTCCTTGTCAGGTATAGACTCTGAACAGAAAGTCCCAACATTAATAAGTGAGAAATGCATTCCACTGACTCAAAATATAGTAATAATCCAGTGTTTTTTTTTAGAGGGTTTTTTCCTTCATTTATCCAACCTGATCTTCAAGTAATAACCCACTGAGAAGGGCAGCTGAGTATGAGCCTACACTGATTTATATTTTTATACTCTCTAAAGTCAATTGATCACCTCTAAAATCAGAACACCACTTACCCCAGACTCCTTGCTGAGAGAAAGTTCTGTATTAGCATTTAACCAAAATACCTCAAAAGCACCTGCTCTTTGAAAAAATAAATAAAAGGGAAGATAAGAGGAAAATCTGAAATAATGATAATGAAGACACTGCCAGTTTGGACTAAGAAGAAAACCAATGTACAAGAACAAAAGCAAAAGGAGAACCAATTAAGAACATTCTGTGGCCATCAGGCAACAGAGGGATCAGTATAATGAAAGGTAAGGAGCACAGGCTTGATCAGGGTCACTGGCTCCTTCATTTATTAATTCATTCATTTGACAATGGTGGCATGGCACAGTGGTTAAAAGCATAGACATGTGGTCAGAGTGATCAGAACCAAATCTGTTCCACCACAGACAAGGGGTGAACTTCTTTACCCCTGTGGCTTTAGGTAACTCATCTGTAAAATGAGCATGATAATGACATCTATTTCATAAAGTTGCTAGGAGCTGTTAATGAGTTAACACAGGTAGGATGATTAAAACTGTGCTTGGCACATCGTGAGCACGATAAAGAAATTTTGTAATAGGATTAAGTGTGCCAGTAATGTATTTGTTCAGTTCCTTCCATTCCACTTTACTCTAGTCTTAGCAGTTCTAATCTCACCCATTCTGTGAATCCTACATCAAAGATCAAACCCTTTGGTGGATAGTTTCATTTTAATGGCCATTCTGCAAATAATACTTTTTTCTCCTGGAAACAGAACCTTATTTGGAAAGTGCCCCTCCCTCAGCTCATGTGACAACTAAATGCAACCCACAATTCTTGGCTATAAAGACATTATTGGGACGATTGGAAAAATTTAAATGGGGTCTGAGGATTAGATGGCAGTAATGTGTCACTGTTAATTCGGATTATGACGGTTGCAACTTGGTTATATACAGAATAACCTATGGATAGGAACTGCACATGAAAAAATTCAGGGTGATGGGGCACTGGATTGGCAGCTCAAATGGTTTAGGAAAAAATCTGTGTTCTGTACTTGCACCTTTGCTATTAGTTTGAGGTGACTTCAAAATAAAAATACTGCTAATACGAATGTAGAACGTGTCTGGGGAGACACACCAGCATCACCATTGTCTGTGTGGAGTGGGCTGGTGCCCAGCAGGAAAGAGATTCACCTTCCACTGCTTGCCTTTCATACCGTGAGATATTTAATGTTGTCAATTAAAAATGATTCACTAAATTGATTATATTTTAATGGAAATGAAATGTGAAAATTACAAATATTTTAAGGGCTTGCCCAGATCTTCCATGGGTAGCATTTTGATGTTGTTCTTATTACTCTAAATCTTCTTCCCTCCTTGGTTTTACATTAGCATCCTGTGGTCCTATGCTACATGCAATTTTGTATTTTTAATATTAATGTCATTTTCCACGTTAGTTAAAATTCTTTTGAGCATCAATCAATCAAATTCCCTCTTTTAATGTATACATTTATGTTACTTAATTTTGATCATAAGCACTTATCATACATGATGAGACATATAAATTATAATTATTTTAATATTTGGTTGTAGCTCCTGCACCAAAATGTTGGCTCCTCCCATGAGACTAAGGGACTTTGGCATCCCTGCTGAAACTCTGACGCCTAGTGCTGCGCCTGCCACATAGTAAGTACTCAATGAACGTTTACATTAGGAAGATAAATGCCAAGGGAACTTATTTACTTTTATGTTTCATAACCTGTTAGGTAGAAACTTTTCCTGGGCTGATGCTCAGGTCTTGTACTCAGTAGTTCACAACTACTCTCTAATTTAAAGATATATTAACAACCCTATGAAAAAAGACTCTCACTGTGCTCTGATGAGCATCGAGAGGCTTAAGAATGAGTGAATTAACTAAGACTGTTGGCAGTCAGGAACCTGAGACTGAACCCTAGGCTGGCTGTCTCTTTGGCCTTTCCTCCATCTGCACTGCCCCATGGTCTTGAGGTCTGCACCAGCCCCATCGACATGGAAAGCACTGGCTGCCCACCTCCTCCCTAGCTCAGCTGTGCCTGGCCTCACCTCGGGACTCCCGCAGTGAGTGCTTAGCACTCCTCTAGGCCTCCTACCCACCCTATAATTTCTTTCCAGACGATGTTTCCAAAGAAAAGCTAGTGATGCCTCCACCAATTTACTTTCAGGGGCTGTCTAGTGGCCCAGAGAACAATTAGTCCCTGAGAGTAGAAGACTGCTCTTCCCTAAAGCAATGAATAGGGGAATGAAGCATTACATCCACAGAAGAGTGTTGAAGGGCAAGGGTGTCCAAATGGCCATCCATTTGACAAACAAAATGCATGGCTGGGGTACTAGGCATTGTACAAGGGTTATAGCTATAAACAATAAGACTGGGGGGGCGGGGGCGGGCTGAGGTGAAATGTGAAAGGCAAGAGGTGCAGCCAGAGATAAGTGCAGGGAGAGCGAAACGAGACAGCAAAACAGAAGGCAGAACTGACATACTCTAGAGACAAGACTAATTGAGAGAGATCATTATCAACAACAGTGAGTTATTTTAAGGAATTCAATAAAGAGAGTTAATGTTTATGAAGAGTCTGGTACAGGGTCTGGCACCTGGGGAAAACTCAGAAAACAGGGTATCTTATTAAGAGTGCCTCAATTTTAAAGTACTGGAAAGTGCAAACGTTTTTGTAAACGCTGTCCAGAGCGGAGACACATCTTTATTCAGGTGGATTTGTACATGATGTCTTTGAATGCCTTCCTTCACCTACAGTGACAACCTCAGAATACATTCTAAAATAATAGGATGTTTTTGGGAGAAGTCAATGCATCAGTTCTCTCTCCTACCTCTTTCAAAATCTATGGCTTTGTTGATTTTTATTTGGTTTCACTTTTTTGTGAGGGTCTTCTAGCCTAAAGCTGAAAGTATACCATCAGGGGATTTACAAAACAACCTGAATTTGCCAAAGCAGACCCAGTCTGAGGGTGTTGTCGCTGACTTAAGGCAGTGCCTATCACATGATTAATCCAAAGCAGGGGGTAGATGCCGTCCCCTATGATCAGAATTCTGCAGCCAGACCCCTCTGACCCTTATTACCCATCTAGACCTCTCCATCTTACCTCTGACCAGACTCCCAGATACATTTTTAAAATGATTTTGCACCCAGAGTGGCAAAAAGGCGTCATGATTGCTTCCAATCCCAGAGTCACCATTATCAGAAGGGCTGTGTTGAGATGTGTTCTAAGGATGCATCCACCAGCCTGCATCCCACAGCATTGATTTCCCCATCATTTTAGTCTATGACTCCCCAAGGCACCCTTAAAGTTCCCTGGAGTAATGACTGCTTAAAATCTACTGGCCTAGAGCAATTGTTGTAAGCATGTCACAAAGAGAACTTACTTAATGAAAGGTCTAAAAGATAGATATCGTTTAACAAAGCAATTAAACATATTATCCAGGACTGTGCCACCTGGGTTCCTGTGGTCTCTACACCAGCAAACCTAATAACATCATTTCAATGACACACTCACAGCCAGCCCCCAGATGTGGGCTAATAACGAAATGCTAATGCAAGAAAGGCAACAGGGAGAGAAGTATAATGCCAGATCCTGGTCAACAAACTATACATTCTGCCAATAAACAAAACTAACAAGAGCTTATGGTCACTGCTGTCCACAAAGCACTGAGTTAGTTTAAGAACCCATTAAGGGGGGAACCAACAAAAAACCAAAAGTGGGACCCAAAATGGGGGTTGGGGGGGGGCGTGTAAGCTGGATTCCAGCTTCAGATGTGCTGAGAACCCATGACGCTAAATGAAAAGATTCTCACTGACAAGAAACAAAATATGAAAATATTTTTGCACATGACTAGCTCTTCCGCTAGACCCTGGACAAATCAAACTCTCTTGCAGGTTTCTATCTTCTTTTAAAGATTGGGAAAAGGGGCAAAAGAGGCTTGAGGAGTAAGGGAAGTGTTCGTTCTAAAAGCTGATGCTAAAACCAAGTTCTCTAATTTGGTACAAGTATTTATTTCAGCAAAGATAGAAACAAAGAGAAAATCAAAACAAAACTAATTACAGTTGACAAATGAAGTAGGTTTCACATAACATGTGAAGCAACAAATATAATGAAGTATCAATTATTTGGGCCCAGAACTATGCTATCTACTAAAGAGAATATAAAAGAATGCTTGATGAATTAATTGAGTACGTACTCTCAATTAATCCTCACAAAAACCTATGAGGTGGATACTTAGAGATGAGTAAACTGAGTTTTAAGGACATTTTATTATCCACTTGAATACTTTGAATGCAAGTTGAAACCCTTATTTAATCTTCACCAATGTGAAAATACATTATTGCCTGCAAGTGAGAGCAGAGTGGTGGGCTGTTTCCAGGTGACATACAAGGGCCTAAATTCTCTGTCAACTGTGTTGTCTTCATCCCATGACTGTATCAACTGATTTGTTCATGCAAGATGGGTCACAGTGACAATCTGAGCTACACGTTGCCTTGTTTCTGTCCAGCATGAGAGAGAACCGCCCCCCACCCCCCACCCCAACCCCCGGGTATAGACTATCTCCTTCCCCTAAAGCTGACAGGGACACCTTAGGTCAGATGTTAACTCCTGGGACAATAACTGTTGTTAAGGGATGTCATGTGCTGAAATGCTAACACTAAGTGTCATTCCTAGAGCTGGGAATGGGACCACTTTCCTCTGACTCATGAACATGAGAGGTGCACACGTGGGCTGTCCGGAAAGTATCCTCAAACTGTTCTTGTTATTTTGACAATGGCTGGATTTTTTTGGACAGCCACTGTATGCACACAAAAACAGGGTGCTTTGTAAGAGGGAAGAAGGAAGAATAGACTGGAAAGGCAACTCGTGAGTCCACTGCCTTGGTCCAAAGTGAAATGCTTGGCAAGTAAGTAGCAGAGCAGGTGCTCAACTAGTTAAACATCTTAACAGATTCACACACCAATTTCTCCAACTTAGGAAAACCAACCATCAGGCAATTCATCTTATTACAACCCAACAAATCAGTTTGGACAACTCCACCCCCAGAGAGACATGATAACCATATTTACCCAACAAAAAATCAGGTCACTTGGTTAAAGAACAGGGAACTTTTCAAGACCACTGAATACAAAAATCTAGAAAGTCACCGACTACCCAAGGCATATATGAATGCCATGCCAGTAGATGCCATTTGCTTTGAATGGGAGTCAACTCTGTCATAAATAGTTAATAACATTATCTGCATAACAATAAATATTCATGTACCATTTAGCCCATCTTAGTATTATTGATATTTGTTCACTGGTAAAGCAACACCCTTATATTTAAAAACTGCAAAAGATATAGAAAGCCTTTAGGCATTTGAATTTTTTAAAGGACCGGTCATAAGCAGAACACCTCAGCCTGATAAGACTGCTCTAATTTCTTCTAGCTGCTCCTGATAATGGTCTGTAAACAATGCTACTCCAGACTCTGATGTCTCTAAAATATTTAACACTGGGACAGAGATAAGCTGGCTGGGTGCTGGCCTCCTTTCAGTTGAGACCTAGATCCCCAAAATATTCCCTCCTCATCTAGGGTTATATTTCTGCCATAGGCATACACATAATCCTTTCACAAAGGGTTTTTGTCCCAGGGAGGGAAGAGATGGCAGCCCAGGGTCGCAAATCTGCTTAGAGGACTAGCTCCAGTGTCCTGTGCAGGGGGAAATAAACCAGGTAATTCAACTTTTGGACCATCTGTCCCTCTGCGTGGGGTCATTACCATTTACCTGGGACTCTAAGCTGGGCCAATAAGCCCATTGGGATCCTCTCCACACCTGGGTAAAGGGAATTCCTTCCCATTTTCTTCCTTTGAGTAGACGTTCAGTACGTTTTTGGTGAGTGAAAGATCTTAATATAGGCTTTTTTAATTGATTTTAAAAAGCCCGAATGAGACATGCAGAAATAGGGAGTGTGATCAGGCTTACAGGTGCCTTTAGTGTTTCTTCAGCCTTCCCATCCCTTTTTATTGCTCAGCCAGCTCTTACCACCCTCATCTGAAATGCCAAGCCCTTCCCCATCCCAATTCGGCTGTAAAATTAATTTTGTAAACCTCTTTGCTCATTAGCACCCTATTCAAAAACCTGCAATACATTCCCATTGCTTACAGAAGACATTCTCAACCACACGCTGTCAGACTTTCTCCATAAAGGGTCAGAAAACAAACATTCTTGACTTCAAGGGCTAGGTGATGTCTGTGGCAACTACTCAACTCTGTTCAAATAAAATTTATTTACGAATGCTGGAATTGATGTATAATGCTCATGTTATTCTTCTTTTGATTCCCCCCCCTCCGCCTCCAAGTATTTGAAAATGCAAACACCATTCTTACGGCATGGGCCATACTAAAATAGGTGATGGACTGAATCTGATCTGTGGGTTGTAATTTCCTGACTCTCTGGCCTAAACCCCTTTAGTCCAACATCCAAATTAATTCTCCTTCAGAGTTCAGCCATCCCTTAGCATTAGCTTTTCCTGTTCCCAGTTCACCAACACATCACCACTCCTGCCACGTGGAGCAAGGTTTTGTGAATGTGCCATATGCCTATCATTTCTTCCATCCAGCATTCAAGACTCATCTAAAGTACTACCTCTTTCGTGAATCTTTCCCTAATGATCTTAGCTTGAAATAATTTTTTTGTCCTTTATTAAAGCAATTTCTGCCTAGTTCTACGTAAATACTCACATCCATTATGCCCTTTAACCCTTAGACAATGAGATAGGTGTTATTAGAATCACTTTACAAACAGGAAATTTATATTCAGTTTGTGTACCCAATGTCATAATAAATAGACAAGACAGGAATAAAACCCAGACATTTGGGACCCCAAAGCCTGTGCACTGCTTTTAAGCTCCAAGCACACCAGGCACACTAGCATTTGTACTCCTTTTATGATGCTAATTTCATTTCTACCCACTATTAGAGCTATTAGTGTGAATTTCTTCATCTGCTTTTCTAAAGGATAAAATTCTCTAAGGCACAGTCCATGGCTTATTCATATTTGTATCCTCCGAGGGATTTGCATAGAGTAGGTACTTAATACATTTTTGTTGAGAGAATGAGCACCATTCAATACATACTTGTAGCAATGAATTGCTATTATAAACTTTTGGATTTGACTTTTGGTAATCACTACCCTTGATGATGAAGAATGAACCTACCTTTTTTTTTTTTCTCAGAAAGCGACCCCAGAGATCAACAGAAAATCAAAACAGGTTTCCATCAGTATCTGTAAAAAGATTTTGTTTGTGCTTAAGTAAAAACTACACAGAAACAAATATAAAATGCACAGGGCCATCTGTTTTGGGTGTGAGCACTTTCAGAAAAAAAAAAGCCCAGAATTGTTGGTATGTTAATGAATTCATTAGCATGTGAGCGCTCAGGTTGGCAGGACATCCCATGGGCTTTAAAGAGCCTCTGGCAGGGTGGGGCAGCTGGCAGAGAACCTACAGCTAGCCTCGTTTATGACAGAGTCATCTCTATCTCTAGGGGACACTTGGGTCATCTAGAATGGAACTTTTGTCTGGCTGTGGTATTGGCAACAATGACAAGCAGAGCAATCAACAACTGCCACCCTGCTTGCCAAATCTACAAAGTGAATGATTTTTGTGACTGTTACCTCCTTTGGACATGATGCTTGTTGAGTGATTAAGAACTTAATGCATGAGGCACAGAGCCTGAGTGAGTGCATCCCACTGGCTTGCATGTGTCGTTTTCCCTGTTGCAAAGGATGTATCTGACTTGTGTTTCCATTGTTTGTAAAATGCAGCAAAGTAATACCTTCTTCACAGAGTTTTAAATAAGGGAGAGCATTGATACCATCTGTGGTACAGCAGGTCCCATAGTAGATACTCAGTTACTTCGGTCACTGTTTTGGTCCCCTTCTTTCCATCTTAGAATATTATTTTTGGAAATAAGAACCCACAGGAGCTTACAAGTTAATAAGAAGAGGGTTTTTGTTGTTTTGTGTGTTTTGAATTGATTAGTGGTTGTCTCAGCAACATACTTGCAATTTAACTGTATTTAGTCATCAATTATCTCAAAAGGAGGACCTATTTTAAATGAGTAGTGAGCCTAAAAGTTAAGACCTCAGATTTAAAATGGAATTCTTGAAAACAGGGAATAAGTCATGCTATCATGTACAGAAAGTCTGGTTTACAAACCCAAGCAACAGAAATGGAGATTCAAGGTGCGAGAACCACTATACGCATTGCTTCCCTGTGGCTCAAAGACCCCGATGTCACTGCTAAAGAGCAGCCATTTGTTTCCAGCAAACCACGCCAGAGTGAATGCACAGTACGAGTGTGGGAATCTCTTCCCCAGGAAGACTTCCTCTACCACAACCTCCTCTCTCCTCTCCCCTTCAGAATAAATCACCCAAGCCATTTTGCTCCCTTTCTCCGCTCCACCTTTCACCTTTACTCATAGCAGGGTTAGTATTAGCCCATGTCATTTTTTAAATTCCCAAACTATTTGCATTCCTCTCAGCCAATTGTATCCTTATATCTCTTCTCCATGGCTTATTCAATTATTCTGAGAACCTTCATCTCCTTTCCAAACATGTTGTTTTTCTGAACATTGGCTTTCTATAAAAGTAGATCTATCAAAGAAGAGGAAATCACTAGTTCATGGAATAGAAGAAGTATAATTTTTAAACCCATAAATATGCCCAGGATTTCCCTTCAGAAATCCCTTCCTCCATATTTTTCCAAGTTCATTATTCAAATAAATGAAACTCCATAGCTTCATCAAGACTTACATGTTTTAAAATTATTTAGTTGCTAGAATGATTTACTGACTTTTTAAAATACTCGTATGACTTTTCTTTATAGCTACAATATTTGCTATATTATGTTTAGGTAGGTTTATGGACTTAAATAGGATATTAACTATCACAATAATATCTGTGTCAGTATTGATAAATTTCAAATGACTCACTCACAATTTTATTTTTAGAACACAATTCATTTGTAAGGTAATTGATATGTGGCTCTAAGCTATTAGTCAATTTAGAAAATACATAATTCACTTGATACAGTATAAATCAGGTAATCATGTAATGTATTGTTTTACTTATTTCTTAAAAAAATGTTATTGTTATGTTTGTAACATTCTTGGACTTTTAACTTTGATATCCTCAGTCAGCAGAAGTGACAGAATCCTGCCTGAGAAGCTATCATGTATACAGACCTGGATGGAACCCCAAGGCCAATGCTTAATTCTAAAGTGGAGTAATTTTATCAATAAATTTTAACAGCATGCAAAGGCTGAGGCCCTACAACCCATCTGGCCACTCTATGTATTTTGAACCCAGTCATTTCACCAATTTAAAAATCATGTCTAACATCTACTATACCAATTAACAATTCTCTAGTATTGATCGTTGATAAAGTTGAATCTTTCTAACAACACTCTAAATCTGTTGCTGATTAGTCTTGCAAAAGCCAACTAATTTAGAGTTTGTACTGGCAATTAAGAGTGCTCAACATGCTAAACTAATTAGGATGAGATTAGAACACACATATACACAAACAACAACAAATTACAGATAATATAAAACACTGGAAAATCCCCAAACCAAGAACATTAAAATTCTATAGATTCTTGTCTTTGCACACAAAGGATCTTATGCAGATTCACACGGGACAGATGGGAGTGAGGTGGGTACAGCAAACACAGTATGTGAGCCAAGCTTCACAAGACTAACAAAATGCTGTTGTCATTTTGTAGAGGGGGATTCTGAAGGTTTTTAAAGGGGAGGAATTCCATAATGCTTAATAACTCTAGAAGGACACAAAAGAAAAGGCTAGGGATTTGAAGCCATAGCAAGCACAGGAAAAAAAGACTAAGTTTAAGTGGTCAGACATTAAGAAAGAGTTGTGATTAAATGATCTATTTCCTTGTCATGTGATAGCCCTTTAAAATTAAATGTGGCCTGTCCAAATTAAGAAATTTGATTAAGAAAATGAAATATGTAAAAGGAAGACTATATAGAACACACTATCCAGACTGACATATCTATTTTATTTTGCCAGTGAATTCATATTACTAGCGTTCAAGATGCCAATTTAAGATTGAACCCTGCAATTAAGGCAAAATGCCACTGAGTAGTGTCTGTTAGGATCATATAAGCATGAAGATTGGGTTTAGGATGGTGTGATTTATTTAAAATAAAACCAACATGGTTTATTTTTTTAATTATTAAAAATACTTGATTAGTGAAATTATTTAATCATTAAATATAATTTAATAATTAACATGATTAATATAAAGTATACATTTTAATCATTGCTAATTATTCTAAAGCCTGACCAATAGAACAACTAGGTACCTTTCTGTTCCCAGAACAATCTGAGATCTGGACGGGAAGAGCTTAATTCTTTTAAAATATGGTGCTGAGTTACCCTCCATCTAATGATAAACAAGACACTGTTACTGCTTCAAAAGAACAAGGCACATTTAATTACCACCAGTTCTCAAAAGCCCTCTACAATGTCACTGCCAAGGTTTGTTCAGCCTAAACTTGAACCACTCCAACAACGGGGTTCTGGCTGCATCCCAAGGCCTTAAGTTGAACCTTTCAAGAGCTCTAGCTATTACAGAACCCATCCTCACGTGCTTTCATTCAACACATATGTAGCAAAGGTCTCCGACTGTCAGCTACTGTCATTGGCTCTGGGACTCTGCACTAAACCAATTACACACATAGCTTTGTCCTCATGGTGTTGGGGAAGTCAGACAATAGAGAGAGGTGTGTGAAACACCTAGTTTAGGTTGGAAAAGATATGATCTACAGATTGGGGAGTTCCCTGATGGTGTAGTGGCTTAAGGCTTCGGCACTGGTGCTGTCAGTGCTGCGGCCTGGGTTCGATTCCCAATCAGGGAGCTACCCACATACCAAAATGCAAAAAAAAAAAATTAAAAAAATAAAAAAAAAATTTAAAAATGTGCTCATGGTTTACTAATCATACCTTATGCTTGTAACTTAAAAAAAAAAAAAAAAAAGATATGATCTACAGAGAGAAACCAGACCCATGGTCTTGAGTAAGTTCCTAAAGAAAGTGAGTGCATGAGCACATAACTGGGGACAGGGCAGGACAGGGCCAAGGAACAGCATGTACAAGACCCCAAGGAAGGAACATCCCTGGAGTAGTTAAGGAACCAAAGGATGCCCATGTGGCAACAGCACAAGATGGGGACAAAGCATGAAGGGAGGGCCCTAGTGAGATCAGTCTCCCAGAAACTGCTACATCTCGGGAGTGGAAGTGGGGCCCCAACCTTCAAATGACAGACCTGCTAATAATAACAATCTGCCCTCCAGTGTCCAGAATCTTTTCTTCCTCAGGTCCAATAAATCTCTCTAACTTCTCCCCTCACTCTTCTTGTCACCTGGTTTTGCACCCCTTCACCATCCTGTTGACTATCCTTTGAATGTGATTCAGGGTATCTGGTCCCGCGGTCTGTGCGGGGCCTACAACTGGGCAGAACGTCAGTTAGCAAAGAGCACTCTTCACACTGAGTAGCAGTCAGCTCCCACACAGCCCTTAATTTCCCTCATAAGAACACTGATTCTGGTTTATAATGGCTACCTTTTTACTTGTACCTCTCCCCCCAGTAGAAGAGAAACTTCCTATGAGTAAGGCTTGATTCTGTCACATTTATAACACGGAGTCTCATGCACCATATCCTCACCTAGAACAGCCTCATGTGCATAGCTGGTGCTGGCTGAGTCTATATAAATGATAAACCTGAGGTATGCAAAGGTTAAGCAACTCGGCCAAGGTCACAAAGCCAGAAAATAGAAGAGCTGGGTTATGATCGAAAGCCAGCAGCCTATCTAAATAGCCTATCCTCCTGACTCTACTGTAGTACATGCATCCCAGTGAAATTGTTTGATTCTCTTGTCTATCTTCCCCCACCAGACTCTGTACTTCCTCAGGCCAAGAGCTGTGTTGTATTCATTGCTGCATCTCTCCTAACTAGCATAGTGCCCGGTATCTATTGTTGAATAGATGGAAATGTGCTAAAGTTGGATATGGATTCTGTCCTTGTTGAATTAATCTAGCTGAGGCCATAACTGCTGGGATTTAAGGAAACATTGGATTTCATATCTGTTAATCGGCATTAGATGTGACACATTCGGTATGTCATTCAGGTAGGACAAATAATTCCCTATTGTGTGTGTGTGTGTGTAAACACACAGGTCACCACTGAGGGCTGTGTTCTGGGTCTGTAAGATCAAGGGTGCAGGCTCTATTCTCTTATGAGCCAATGTACTCCAAGGGTTTTAGTTCAAGCAGGGGAGATGACCTGGTCCAAACTAAGCCCCCAGAAAGGATTTGTATCTCGAAGGACACATGCTTAATGAATATGGACAGGAACTCCATAGAGCGGTAAAGCCATTTTTATTTTTAGAGGATAGAACTATAGATTTTTGGTTGATCCCATCACTCAGTATTAAGGAACAAAGTCAATGTGTCAAAGTGGAAAAAGCTCAAATCTTGGAAGCAGACAGCCTACCCGTAATACCTGGCTCATACAGTCATCGCCACATGAGCTTGGGAAAGTCTTTCTCCTTGGTTTCCTTGTTTGTAAATCCCTTCGTATATCTGCTGGTTACTATGAGAATTCAGTGGAATAATAAGTATGGCACCAACAAGTGAAACAAACCTGTTTCAAAGGATATGAGCAGAACGCACTTTTATTTTTGGTTTTTACTACCTTATTAGACTTATTAGGTAGGGTTGGTCGTTTCATCACTACATTAAAAACCTGTTTGGCCTCATGTCATTTTTGTCTACTTTCAGCCAAAAATATAGCATCAGTTCAATCCCTCAGAGTGTCTAGTCTGTGTAATAATCAGAGCTCTGAGTTTCATGCAAAAGTAAAAATTCTCTGTATCCCACATCTAGGGCGTTGTGTTGGCAGGTCCCTGAGACCAGCTATGATTTGATGACATCCCAGGAGGACTCACAAGGCTCACATACAGTTTTCCGCATGCCTCTGATTTATTATGCCAAAAGGGTACAAAGCAAAATCAGCTAAGGAAACGGGCATAGAGCGAAGTCTCGGGGAAATGCGATGCCGGCTTCCATAATTCTCCCCCAGTGGAGGCACACTTGATTCCCTCAGCAATGAGCTGGGACAACATGTGTGAAAGACTGCTAATCAAGGAAGCTCATTAGACACACAGCACCCAGGAATTTTCCTGGGGGCCTGTCTCATAGGCACCCTTGCCTAGCATGTACCAAATTTCCATACTCCCAGAAGGAAAGCAGGAGTTCAACATGAAACACATTGTTTGCATAAACAGTTTGAGTCCCGTGAGCTACTCTGATTAATTGGAGGGATGGGAACCCTCCCGAAATTCAAGTTCTCAGACACCAGTCAAGGGCCACCCTTATATAAATAGCAGGCCTCCGTAAGGGTAAGCAGGCAGGCCTGTTATGTCAGCTCTGAAGGCGAGCTGCCTTCACTGTAAAAAGTAGCATTTTCTCCTCTCCCGTTCTCTCTTTCTCTCGTTCTTTCGTCCTCCCCAACTATCTAGCTAATGTTGAGTATGGAGGGAATGAGGAGAGGGAGGAGAGGTACGGGGCTGACCAGGACACTTCTTACTTACTGGTACCATTTTACCTTCGCCTGTCACATCTGTGTCTGCCTGGTGTTCCAAGGTTGGCAATGGGTCTTACTGGCATCTCTACGGGTTCTCCAGGGCTTCCCCTCAAGAACACTAGCAGGACTTTGTGTGATAAGAGGACACACTTTCCTTGGCTGGAGGAGGCCGCTCAGCCGCAGGCTTTTCCGCAGAACCTTCCACGTGGGCTCTTTGCCTGTGAGCGGTCCCCCTGGGCAGGACTGAGAGAGCTGCATGTGATCTCTTTCTGGTCCAGGGAAACACTGGTGCAGCTTTACTCCCAGTACGCTCCGTGAGTTGAGGTGGCCCAGTGCAGTCCCCTCTCCTTGGCTGCAGCTGCTGGGGCAGCTAGCCCGCCTGACTCTCCGTGTGAGGTTTCCAGCTGAGAGCCAGATGCCAGCCCTGCTGTTACTCCAGCTGCAGCAGTAACGCCCGAGGCGTCCCGCCCATGCTCCTGTCTTCATCTGACGGAGAACGCAGAACGTCCTCTCCCCTCACCTTGGCGACCGAGCGGGGTGAATCCGGCAGGGCAGGGAAGGGACTCATGGCACCACAGCAGCCCATCCAGAAATCACTTCATCAACATTCTGGGGATTTCCATCTCACCACTCACTTGGACATCGAAAATCCAGGTGCAAATCCAGGTTCTGAGGAACCTGAAGTCCATGCAATTCTGGGGGCAGATGTGCCCTCTTTAAAGAAACCTAAACAATCATGAATACAAAACTAGGTGCCAAGTACACATTTATCTTGAATGAGGCAATTCATCACAACAAAATAAAATTTTAGAAATCTGGCAAATACTACAAACCTAAAACTCAGAAAAATAATATTGTTATTCATTAGCTACCTGACATTCCTCTATAGTACTTTTTTCCTATATTTTAAGCTGCATTTTTCACTACAGACTCTTTGATCCCCTCTGCATAAGACAGCAATTTTGTAATACTTTTAGTAGTGTGAAAAGAAAGATAATCTAGTCTTTGCTCTAGCGTGGTGGTTTGGAATTTATTTTTATTATTCATAGGTGTCTTTCAAAGTCACAATACATCATTTGTAATGTCATGTACATGTTCAGGATTGTTCTCAGAACTGAGAAAGTCTCTATCAAGCTTTTTCATACGAGGGCTGTCTGGAAAACATCCAGCCATAAAGGCCTCTGTTTTTCATATTCCGTGGCTGGATACTTTCCAGACAGCCCTCGTACATGAATTATAAGATTTGGAAGAAATTTCCTCAGAATGCCTCCATCATTCCCAACTTCCCTTTTTACTCCCTCCTGCATGCTTCCACGCTGGGATCTGTCATCCTGGTCCTGCACCTTCGTGTCACGAGGCTGGCCGAGCTGGCACCACGGGCAGGCCAAGTATTTGCAGAAGGCATGCCCACAGTGGGAATGTTAGCAATCACGTAAGCTCTGATACAAATGTGACCTAGAGCCACATGATTCTATCTGAACCCAAGCTAAATGTATCCACAAATTATCTCCCCATTAATTCTGTGGTTCTCAATGGATGGGGGTTCAGTTTTCCCTCCCCAGGGGGAACTGTCTCAACTGTGGGGGTGGGTGCAGAAATGGTTTTGGAGTTACTCCTGGCGCCTAGTTGGTAGAGCCCAGGGATATTGCAAACATCCCACAATGCACAGGACAGGTTCCCCACAGCAGAGAATCATCCAACCTAAAATGTCAAGAGTGCTGACACTGAGGAGGCTTGCTAGCCAGATCCTCACAACTAGATCTGCAAAATCTGTCCCCTGTCACTGTAACAGCCCCAGACACTCGAAGCAGTGTGAAAAAAAGAAAACTCAAAGTGGATATAGCCTGCAATTCTAAAAAGTAAAGCTACAATATCTTCTTTTTGTAAATTCTGCAAAAATGTGTGACCATGCAATCACATTTCCAGGGCCCTCCCAGGGTCTTGGACAGGGCCCTGACATTGAAAAATCCTAAAGGGTCAGTGCCATCAGCTTCCCGATACACCTTATCTTCCTACCCCTGCTGAAACAGGCAGCCTTCAAGTCTCAGGTTAGCATCCTGTTATACGACTGAACAAGAACAAACACCTTGTGTTTGTTTAAAATAGACTAACATATTATCTCAGTTTTGTAAAGTGCATGGCAGAGGGCGGTCACAAGCTGGCCAGTGGCACACCAGGACCTGGGCAGCAGATGTGATATACTGACTCTCACAGAAGCTCACATTCTATTTGAATAAATTGGCAGGCCTCAGAAATTACGTTTTACATAGAACCCAAGATTTCAGGCTTTGATTGAAAACTTCAGCAGCACCAGGCTCCCACTCCCACCTGGCAACCAGGGAGCTCGGTTTAGTTCAGCAGTTGCTTTTATAATGTGTCAAAGACCCCACCCACCCAGCAATCTATGCTTCCTGCCCAGCCCTCCAAGCATTTGAATCTGCAAGCCTGCCCTGTGACATCCTGCAAAGGGCTGTGCAAATACTCAATAGGCTATCGGTGTTTGCACTTTAAATTTCCCTTCCAGCCTCTTCTGAATGCTGGACAAACGCTCCCTTATTTACTGTGGGTCATTTTTCTTTGCTTGGGAGAGTCACAATATCCAGACTGTAACAGAAGCCACATAGTCTCTGCCATTTGTCACATGCTAGACTTTCTATGAAAATGCAAGGCGCTGAAGAAGCAAAAGAAATCGTCCTCTCTTTGGACTGCAGCAGGACTGACCAAAAGGAGGCAGGCCTCAAGGGGGTGATCTGCGGGCAATGGCTCCAGGAAGACCCTTTCTTTGAAGAGGCCTGGGTACAGAACTGCTAAACTGGTTTCAAAGACCAAAAGGCCAATTAAATCATGTGAAAATTACTGAGCAAAATCAAAGGCAAGGAGTGATAATGGCAATGCAAAAGTTGTAATGTGTCTAACATTAAAATTAGGATGATTTCTCGTTTGATACAGAAAGATGGCTCATACTGACATTTACCAAAAAGTGTGAGTGGGCTCCTTTTGAAGCCAGACCTCTGGCTCCACCCACAAGCCATTCCCAATTTCCATCAAGCCACAGATGGTGTGGTGTGTTAGATGTCCATGAAAGAGGTACCTGTTTTAGAGCACCCTTTGTCCCTGAATCCTGGACTCTGAGAGGTTAGTCTTGTTCCTAAGCATTATTTTAGTTGGAAGACATCAAATTGAGCTTTCTTATTTTTCCCTGAAACCCAGAGGTACTTGGAGACTGTCTGTGATTAACATGGCTGGGCCACAGTGCCGACAATGTGGTTCAGCATTATTCTGGATGTTTCTGTGAGGGTGTTTTTGGATGAGATGAATTAATATTTCAATCTGTAGACTTTGAGAAATCAGATTGCTCTCCCTTATGTGGGTGGGCCTCATCCAATTAGTTCAAGGTCTAATCAAGCAAAAGGCTAATTAAGCTCACCCAAGTAAGAGGGAATTCTATAGTATATGGGCTTCCAGCCTGCATCAAACCTTGCCGATTTTGGACTTCCCAGTTTTCCATAATCATAAGCTAATTCCTGAAAATAAATTTCTTTGTATAGATACACACATTCCTAATGGCTCTGTTTCTCTGGAGAACCCTGACAAATACACTGCCCAAGGAGATTTCAGACTAATATTCAAGTCCCGGGCCTTCCTATCTAGTATCCTTTCAACATCAAATGGCCTCACTGCAAATAATGCTAAACACAATTGTTAAGGAGGCAAATGGTCACGCTCTTTGGGGAAGTATCACAGGTGCTTGTTGTTCAGCTCCATCAGCATGAATATTTTCCGGTTCTCTGTACTCAAGGAAAGGAAAAGGGAGACAGAGCAACTGAGACTGGAATCAAAAGACAGGAGCAGATACCAGTTCCAGGAAATCAGGGATCTGGGGCAGGAAGTGCTCACCCAAGATGACGGAAGATGCTAAGAGCCTACAGAGAGATGGTGTAAACAACAGACAAGGACACTAAGGCATAAACTGACAAGAAAGAACCCAAGATGCAAGTCAAACCCTAGAGAGACTGGGAGAGGTGTTAACATACAGAGTAAAGAATTCAAGCCAAACCAATAAAAACAGATACAAATACAGACTAAAGAAGGGAGATTCAATGCTTCACCCAATAAATATTTACTGTGCATCTGCTATGTGTCAGGCACTGTTCTAAGCCTGAGGATGAAATGGCGAGCAGAGAGAACACGACCCTTGCCCTCAAGGAATGGGGAGCCTGCCGTTAGCCATTACCTGGCCTAGTGAGGAGAAGGGTTTACCTTGCCTGAGCTTGCTTTTACGTCTCCAAGGGAACAGGCAAGAGATGTATAGTGTGTAGTTTTTAAAACACATATTTCACATGATTCTATATATTTCTACTGGGAAGACAACTTCAAAAATCTATTGTTTTCATAATATCAACTGCAGAAAGTAAAGCTCAGGGAGTTCCTCATGCAGAAAGGGCAGTTTGAGAAATATTTGCCAAGAATATTAGCAAGCACTTACAGCTTGCTCTTATAAACTGGCAGGTTGGGGGTGCAAAGATTTGTTGACTTGCATTAAAGGACCGGAACGGAGCAGATATTGTAAATTCACACGCACATCTCACACCCCGTCCAGCTCCTGAGCTCTCACCTCCCACTCCATGTCCCCATGTACGCTTCAACATACACACACCTATACATGCCATCTGCACAGGGTCTTCACTCGCTGCTCCTTCAGCAAGGCATGCTGACCATGTGGCCGAGCCAGCACTGTGGGCCCTGCCTCCATGGGCCTTGCTGTCCCCTCCACTGGAAGGGAAATGCTATAAGCACACGCATGCACTGATGAATGCACACTGCAAACTGATACACAGCTAGAAAGGAAGGGTCTGCAGCACCACGAGAGCACAATGGGGGGAGACCAGCCCAGCTCTGGGCGTGGAGGCGGGGGCGGAGGGGAAGGTGCTACCAAACCACTTGACATTTTTAGGTAAGAGACACATGCCTCTTTTTGAAGCCAAGGAAATGTCTTATTATTGTTTCCCTTCCCATATTTCATCTACATATCAGAACAAAGGCAGCAATAAGAAGGTGGAGGCCATTAAACTCATGTGCTTGTGTGACTGATAGACGAGCCATAATCTTCTGAAAATGTTACCTGAGTATCACCCACACAGTAAGTAAGGGTGACTCTCCCACAGTCCTCTAATAGTTTCATAAACCCTGCTTGTAAGAAAAGGTGCTGCTAACACTCACATCACAGAAATTATCTGCAGCCTTGATTTTCACCACGTGACTTGTAGTCATTAATTAATCAAATAGCAGCTTCAGTAAGTCACTGGCACCGGCAGTTTGCAAAACAAAACAAAACAATCAAACCAAAAAACATACATCCTGGGCTTTGTCCATGACCCCAAAGCCAATTTTTTTTTTTATTTTCCCTGATGCTTCTGTATGAGATGTCCTTAGGGAACCAATACGCTAATTTATGGCCTCCTCCTTTTCAGATGAATAGGAAGACAGGTTCATTCTGCAGCTCGCACTTATTTATCAATAAGTATTTCTGACTACTATCAGAGCCAGGCTCTTCACTTGTTTATAGGCTAGCAGGGAGGCAGAGATGCAAATAAATAAAAACAATAAACCAGGACAAGTGGGAAAACAGAGGCAGAGACTAAATGCCTGAGAGGAGAGGGCGAGGGATTGCTCGCTCCATGGGGAAGGTGCTATTTTAACGGCAGTGAAAGACAGGTAAGTCTGCCAGGTAGGAAGGGGAAGGAAGGTGGGAAGGAGGAGTGGCTGGAGCAGAAGCAGCAGCATGCTTAAAGGCACAGAGGTGAGGAAAAGCCTAATCTGCTGGTGCATCAGCAGAAAGCTGTTTACTAGGACTTGCAAGCACTGGGCAAGGCGAGCAATGAGAGTGGTGATGGGGACCTTGTGGCTTTGAATGCCAAGTTAAGAAGTCTGGGCTTTTCCTGGAGGGAAAGCAATCTCCGAAGAATTTTAATCAGAAATGATGTTGCAATCGGATTTGCGTTTCAGAACTATCACCCTGGAAACCATACAAAGGATAGACTGGAATGAAGAGATTGAAAGCACCAAAACACACCAGGAGGCAAGTGCAACGTGGGTTCGGGCTGAGAAAGCTGCTTTTAGTCATCTGGTTTTACTCGTCCCAGAGCCTGTTTCCTCCACCTCAGGCCCTGCTCCAGAAAAGCACGTTCTTAGCCTGAAATAGATGTATTTATCTCAAACCTTCCTCCTGGGATGCGGCACTGGGTATATCCACACGGGCAAGGGCTGGGAGGGAGGCGTGTAAAGCTTGCAAAAGCAAATATTCCAGATTCCTTTTTGTGCCTCCTCCACAGCCCCAGTGTCATGCCTGTCCCTTGACAATCCCTGATTGAGATTCTGAAATACCGTTTTTCCATACATACGCTTTATGTAATACCATGGAAGCTGGCACTTGGAGATAGAGGGCATCTAATCTACACACTTCATTTTACAGAAGAAATAAGAGGCCAGGTAACAGGTAAGTGAAGTTACTTGGCCCAGGTTATCACATGTAGTTAGCAGAGTCTAAAAGCTTATCATGACTGATTGTGGGATGTTTAAAAAGCATTCCCAGGAATAGTGGGTATCTTGTGTTCCTGGGTTGGTGAGAAATGGATAGAGATATTTGGAAAGAGAGGTCAGCCATAACCAGCCCTCAATGGGCTGTATAGTGAGCATCTATATTAACAGGATTCTTGGTGGCAAGTGACAGAAACCGACTCAGGGTAAGCTTTACCTTAAACACAAAGGGCAGATGATGGTGAACTTCACTTAAACTCCTGAAGGGCTGAGCTGCAGCCCTTCCTGTCTCAGGAAGAAGTAAAAGCACTCGAGCACTCCAGGACACGCTCTCTTCCTCATTTCTGCTTCTCTCTCTGAGAGCAGAGTCATCTTGCTTCTCTCAAACTAGCTTCACCCTTTTAGCAGGGATAAAAGATGGATGAAATATGGTGGCCAGAGACTCTCGGACCTCGCCTCCTGTAACTTTGCCCCAAAAGAGCTACTGTGCTTTTCCTCCCTTGGAAACTCGAAATATTCTCAGAGGAAAACTATGATTGGGTTGGCTTATGATACATTTCTCAACTCCATCAACCAATTCAGCTATTATCACCAGAGGCCACAGCTATAACCACATCACTGCAGTTGGGGGAGATTCCAGAAGAAATGACCCAGGAGGTAGAAGCGTTCTACCACAACTGGTCTCACTGATGCAGCAAATACAAGTCATTGCAGAACTTGATTCTCTTGCAAATATATATATGTGTATGTGTGTGTGTGTGTATGTGTGTGTGTGTGTGTGTATTTTTTTTAAAGTTTTATCATAAGGGATGTCAATGTTTTCTCTGTATGAATATCATCTATCAGATATTTTACTGCTTGTATTGATTTCTATTTCATATACACAAAGACTTTTCCCCAAATGGCATTTGAAATGGAAAGAAAGGTTAACTTTAAGAGAGAGCTTTCTTATGCCCCCTCAGGACCTGGCATTCATTCATTCACTGCTTGTGGTAAGCACTTGAGCTGTGCCAGTAATCCCAGTGCCAGGCACGAAGAGCCTACAGAAGAGAGGAGAGGACACATGCACGAGGGATGGAATCTGACTGATGGGAATGAATCCACAGCCATCAGTCAGATTCCCTCTCTGGAGATAATACAAGAAAAGGACAAGGGATGGCTTTTCAATGTGCAATGGGACCTGAAGCACAAGTGAAGGGCCCCGCGACAAGAGTATCACAGGAAACTGCAAAGCAGCGTAATGCCGGAATCAGAAGGAAAGGAACCCTTTACTCTGCATGGGGATTCTGAGGAGAGCTCTGTGGTCCTGGCTTGTGAAAGGGTTCTTCAAGGGCGAGTACGGGTTCTCCTGGTACGAAAGGACAGGAGGAAAGGTCAAAGGGAAACGTCATATGCAAGGTTATGGCACATGGTAGCATATGGTGTGTGTGCTTGGAGAGACTACTGTGATTTTAAGGGAAATATACCTACTTAATCTAAACAAGGGAAAATGAAAATCTAACTAAATGAAAAAGGAAGGAGGAAGAAAAGGAGGGAAGGAAGGAGGGCGAGAGGAGAAGGAGGAAGATGAAGAGACAGGAGAGAGGGGAGGGCAGGGAAGAGAAAAGGCAGAGTGTGTGGCAGGGGAGAGAGTGTGACTCGTGGGCATCGAGGGGGCCATGCGTGCCTGGGGAACACCGCCATTCTCTCCGTCTCCCGTGGACACGTGGAAGCTCTCACCTAGCTTCCCCCTTACGTCATCACTGCCTTTCTATACGTGTCTGCTCTGTTCTGGTTTTGCTCAACAGCGCTGTTCCACTCACACACCAGATGGCTTAAAGTGACCACCCGCTCCAGTCCCAGCCCCCTTACTCCCTACGACCTTTCTCTTCCAGTCTCAGAACCTGGGGCAAACAATCAAACAAAACAAACAAACAAACAAACAAAGTCTGTTTTATTTAGCAAATTCTCCAAAAAAAAGAAAAAAAAAGAAAAAAGGAAGACATCCGTGGGTTTGTTGGTCATGCTCTAGTTTGTTTTTCTTAGCCTGAGACACCTCCTTCGACTATTTTGTGGACCCCCCGAAGAAGGTGTTTCCTGGTTCCTTTAAAGCAGAAGAGCTATGGCCTGGTGGCTGAGTTAAAGACAACATGCTGTGGTGAGAGGCGTGGCAGGGCACAGAGCACTACATCACTTGGCCTGCGGTGGAACTAAGAGGAATCTCCCACCACTCAGCAACATCGGGACCCAGTTCTCCATCCAAGCAGTGCTGGGGCCACAGACAGTCAAGGACCACATGAGAGAATAAAAGAAGATGCCAGGATCTGACAGGGGTGATGCCCAAGCTGGAGGGGTAGGCACCACTGGCTTCAGTCAGCTCAGCAATGACAACGTGCCTACAGGGTACTCACGTTGGACGGTGTCTTCTCACCTAGGGCTGCATGAAATGGGCCGGTAGCACGTTGAGTCAATTACTGGTACATCGTGTTTTTCAGATTCTGGTGGAAATTCATTAACACAGCCTACGTGCGATTGTTGATCATTCCAACACTTCACGGTACTCTTCCAAATGACCATGCCATGCTGGAATCTAATCTCATGACACAAGATAGTGTGCCCCTTTCTGTGTTATGTGAGCTGACATTTTATGGGGAAACGACCAAGAGGGTAACTTTTTTTTTTTTAATGTATAGAGGCAGAAACAGAAATGTTATGTAAGAAAAACAGAAGTCTTAAGAATATGTACTTTTAGGAATCAGAAAGCCCCAAGTAATTGGTTTGCTAGAAGCTACAAAACGCAAGTTCCTCTCTGTCTCGTGTGTTCTCGCATGGCTCAAAGCCGAAAGAAGAGAAGAAAGTCAGAAAATAACATCCTTAGCTCTGGAACCTACAGAATGCTCCTCGCATATGTGCCAGGAGATGGATTTCAAGTAAGGCTTTGCTTTGCTTTCTAGTTATTTATTAATTGGGGGGCTGAGGGTTTATTTATTTTTCAAGGCAGAGGTGAGCAGAGAACCAAGAAAGATAAGGAAAACAAGTACGTTTCTCTTCAGTAGTTTTTCGATAGCTAGACATCAGGTCTGTCAGACTGCAGGCTGTTGGCAAAACATTAACATTTAACAGGTTTAAATGCAGTTAATTTCTATCCATTTGAGAGCAAGAACTGCCTCTACCTAGACCGTTCTTTTAATTTGAGGCTCCTTTTTAAATTAATTTTGGCCATATTTAGACACGGCCAATTCTTAGATTAGAGAAGATGGGATACTGTGCTTATATCTAAATATGGGAGGAAGTGACAAGGAAGAGAGGCCCATCATCATTAAAATCATCTTCACAATCACTGTAGTCACCACCCTCATCACATCATCATGGTTACTGAGCTCCTCCTAAATGCCAGGCCCTCACATATGCTATCTTCTAAGAGATATACCTGCTCCAAATGGCAGCACTAGAGCTGTGGCTATTCAGCAGATGAGAAATCAAGGCTCCTAATAATAGTGTAAATTACCTAAAGTCACTGAGATATTAAGCAGTAGGCATTAAACTGATTCCAAATTTTGTGTTCTCAACTGGGATGCTGCCCATATTCTAAGGGTCTGACTCTCAGGACTGTCCAACTTCTGAGTAGAAAATCCGCTCATAGAGAAAATATTAAACTAAGAGACCTAGGGTCTGTGTTGCAGTTCAGCTCATCAAAAAATAATTGGCCTCAGCAAAGGTACTTACTACCTGAGCCTCAGTTTCCCGATCATGAAGGGGCTGGACAGATAGATCTCAGAGTTCCCGTCCAGTCCTGACACTCTGGGTCCTGACCTACCCCTATCTTATTTCCTCCAAACCAAAGTGTAAGTGTCTCAGTTTCCTCATTGTAAGTGAAAATACTGAAATGCGAGGCTTCTACTAAAAGAGGTCCACGTTCTGCCTGATACGTTTTGTAAAATGCAGTAGTTAGGTTTACAATTAAACTGTGTACTTAATCTTCTCCCAAGTCTAGCAAGAATTGTTCCTCCCATGCCCTCAGCCAGGGCTGGTGCACACAACCCCTCCACCCCCACCCCAGGCTCTGCAGGATCCAAAGCCCTCAGGCTGCAGGAGACAAGGCAGGGCTTACTTTCATAATCACATTCTTTGCTTCATGAAAAGATCTACTAAATGGATCCTTTAAATAGCAATCTCTTTCAGAACATTCAAAAGTAATTCAATTTCCTTCTTCAGAAACACATTTACCATACCAAGCAAGGCCCACCTTTATCTCCAACCAAAGTTTTGAATAGTTACTAGTGTAAAGGAAGCAGAGACTTTTTAAGCTTACAAGGTAAAAGATACAAATTTACTGATCAAAAGCATATTCATTGCCAGCCTATTTATTAAGCATTGAATGCTGGGCAAGGTCCTGGGAAAGTTAAGTGTGAGCAAGACTGGTGTGGCAACTTTCCACACAAAATTTTTAAACCCAGTATGTTGGTAGATGATTTTAAAGTAATATCTTAAAAAGGAGTACATGCTATATGACCGAAGTACAGGTTTATGGGTACTCCGAGTGTGGGCACGTCATGGGAGACTTCCTGGAAGAAGTGACATTTGCAGTAAAACCTGAGGGATTAGGAGGAAGGAGGTGTAAGAGATGAGTGGGTAGGAGGGGGCGATTGTTTCAGGGAGAGGAAAAAGGAAGTAGAAAGGCCCAGAGAAAACAGAAAGCATGGTATAAGTGGCCCAAAGCAACATAAGACAGAATACCCCAAAAATGAGGTTGTTCGGGTAGGTAGGGGGCATCTCAAGAAGGACCATCAGTCTTCTTGAAGACATCAGTCTAAGTAACCTTAGGCTAGTCATTTAACTTCTCTGATTCACAGGGTCCTAATTTGAAACATAAGGGTCTAAAATCGACACTATCTAAGGTCCCTCCCAACTCTGAAATTTAAGTGCCATAGCTAAAGAAAGGCAGGGGACAAGATTGGGGACTAACTTCATCTGAACTTCAGAGGAGTCACAGAGAGACCAGGTTAGAGTGCACTCATTTGTTTAATCAATAGTTATTTACATAATGCTTACTATGTGCCAGCTACAAAATTAGGGATCTTTGTTAGATGTTGAAGAGGTAGTCCTTAAACAAATAATTACAAAAGAAAATTATATAGAAAAATAAGGTTTGGATCAAGGATATCTACCATAAACCTACAGAAAGCACCATACTACATGATAAAATACTAGGAATGCATCAGGAATAAGTCAAAGTCATCTTCCATCACTTTCTTTTAACATTGTCATGAAGATCCTATACAGATTAATAAAGCAAGAAAACATAAAAAGTATAAAAATCAGAAAGGAGGAAATAAAACTACTACTTTTAGCAGACAAGATAATCTAAGTAGAAAAATCTCAGACTATTTCAAACCTTTGGGATTAGTAAGAAATCCTATCCAACTTGAAGAAAAACATTGATATAAAATAATCAATTATGATATATAATTGTTATGTCAGAAATTGAAAGTATAAAATGCATTTTAAATACCATTTCTAGCACAATATCTGCAAGGTCTTTAAAGAAGATAATTATAAAACTTTTTAAGTTCATTTTAAAGAATCTAAATAAATTGGTGATAAATATACTTATGGGAGGAACCCAATATTATAGCAATGTCAGTTCTTCCCAGATTGATCTAGAGATTAAAAACAACTCCAATCAAAATCACAAAAGTTATTCACAAGACAAGGTAAGCGATTTCTAACACTTATTTGTAAAAGGAAAGTGTCGAGAATATATAAGACAAGTATGATTTATAATATATTAAAATTTGTGATGATAAATCTGTAGCAATTACAACAGTATGGCAGTAATTGATAAAAATGACCAATAGAATGAAACAGAAAGTTCAGAAACAGACCCATGACCATTTTGATATTTGAATATTATAAATAAGTGGGGAAATAATGGACTATACAATATTGGAGAAATTAGTTATATATTAAAAAATAAAACTATCTCTCTACATCACACCTTACTCCAAACAATTAAATATGGAATAAAAACCTAAATATGAAATATCACATCGACATGTTGTATACCTTAAACTTACATGATGTCCTCTGTCAATTATATCTCATAAAGACGGGGGGCAGGAGGACACCTAAATGTGAAGACCTGATTGTGCTAGAATAGCTGCTTATGAAAAGTTTCCCCAAATAGATTAAAATTCACATACTGTCCTCAGAGCCTTTGTGTTTCCTCAGAGCCAGAACTGTGTGTTTTCCATTTCTCTGTCCTCAGGAGCTGACACTATACCTAGCAGAAAGTAAGTTGTCCATAACAGTTTGTTAAATGAAATACGTATTGAAAAACAGAATGAGCAAGTGGGCAAATGAACGGCTGAGTGAATGAATGAACCCTATGGTAGGGAAACACTAGCCCCGATTACTTGTGTAGGTAGAAGGAGACGGGACGGAAACATGTGAAGGGCAAAGCATTAGCATTTCTTGGTCCACGCAGAAATCAAAGCAGAGCTAGACTGAGTGCCAGCCCCACTATCTCAGGGGCCCGTGCCTTTGGTCACCTGGACTTTCTAACATGGAGGGTCAAAAAGTCAACCAACTTCTAACCTTCTCTTTCCGGATAAACAGATAAGCAGACATATGAGCTGCCTCCCTCTGTCTCCCTTTACTCAGAAATTACACTCTTTGCTGTTCATAAGTCTCCCACCCTCAAGCCCACACTGCTTGTCGCCCTCTGATTGAAACATGTACTTGGCCTCAGATCAGCATTTATAGACATGTGACCTGCCAGATCATTAGAACAAAAGCCCTACAACATAACAGTACAGGGTGAGGGTAGATCTATGCTTGAACGCACAGGAAAAGCACTGTACTCTTTATGCCCTCCCACTCTCAGAAGATGGGTAATGTATATTAGAAGCTAGGAAAATTCCAGCAATAAAGAAATCTATTTAACATTTGTTAAAAATTTGCTATTTGAACTTACTTGACCTTAGGAAGGTTTTTATTCTAGTATCAATCATAATCATAATGACCGTAATAATGCATACCGACTGCTTTTATGTGAGAGGCACCGTGCCAAGAACTTTAAGCCATTTGTCCATTAGCTTATGACACGGGTGTTCTAACTATTCCCATTTATAGAAGAGAAAAACAGGCACAGAGAGGTTAAATAAGCAACCCCAGGACAAATAAAAAGAAAATAGCCCAAGACAGAATTTGAATCCAGATGCCCTTGGTTCAGGAGTCTATGGTCCAACACCAGATGAATCATTCTGTGCCAGAGAACGTTTTCTAGAAAACACTGCCCTAGTGTCTTCAAATAATGTCCTTCTTCCCCATCTTGTCCCCGTTGGTCCCCTCCCTACTCATCCTTAGAGATCATTTTGTTGCCTTCATTTTCTACTCATCTTCACAGGTTTCTGGCCTCATTGTAACCTCTCAACAAATAGTCAATGAAGAGATGTATCTCATCCAATCCTGACTATGCAGTTAACAATCCTACCATGAGTGAAATCTCACAAGCACGTACGTGTGTACCTTGATAATTCAATCCTGGCAGCGGTGTCGCTGTTAAAGAACATTTTACATTTCCTCATTAAAAAATCCACAAGGCTCATGCTGTACTTCCTAACTAGCTGCATGGTCTTCTTCAATGTTCTGCATTCCAGAAAGACCCCAGTAAAAATTGCTTAGCTGATTAATCCCCTCTCTCAGCATGATTAAAATTATGATACTACCCCTCCCTGAGCAACTCTCAATTAGATAGGCATACACACACACACACACACGCACGCACACGCACGCACGCACACACTGACTTCACAACGTTAGAGGGGTTGTCAGAAAAACCTCAACACCCCTCTCTTTCACTTCACAAGAAGCAACTGAACAGCAAATGAATCTGGGCTGACACGCAGTTCTGAAGTGGCAGGCGGTAATGAGCCTGCTAATTATGATCCAGCCATCTTTAGCTCGTCATCATATCTGGCTATCTGGAAAATATCTTCCATCTCACCTTGGGAATCCCCAGTGTCTCTTCTCCAGATAAAGACTGTCAAGCTGGTAACCTGAAAAACCTCTCCAAATGACCTTCAGGTGGCTAGGCTAATACAGGAACTAAATGTGAAATATTCACTCCCTCACTGAATGTGAACTTTTGACTGTCAGAGCCCTCACCAGCCTTCTCGATGTGGTCCCTGCTTTCTGTTTTGTTGTTATTGTTATTGATATTATTCAGACAGAATTCAACCTGCCCTCTGAAAGTACTGTTACTTCCCGACTCCACCCCCTATCAAAGTCATTTATGTGTATCTTATAGCCTTGGAGATGATTAAAAGGTGATTTCTATTCCCTTTTAGTCATCTGTCATTTTGCTTAGGATCATAAACGTCTAGGGTCAGTTTCCAGGGAGATTTAATCAAGTCTCTCCAGAGAGAAGGCGGTGGAAAAAGGATGAGGCCGAGTTAGACAGACCAGAGTTCCGGCCATACCCTGGGATGCAATCCTGATCAAGCCCCTTCACCTCTGTACCTTGGTCACCTCATCTGTCTCATGTTACGATAAACACACACAGCCAGTGCTCTGGGAGTGATCGTTTCCCTCCCTCCTCACTTCTACAGAGGGCTTCTGAGTACTGTCATTGCAGGAGTGACTGTGTCCCAGGTCGGGAAAGTCTAGCACCTGCAGAAGCACAGCCAACCAGACTAGGGAGGTCATGGGAGGACCAAGAAGGCTGATGATGGTGGAACTTTCTAGCATCTCGTTGGGGGATGGTTCTCACTGCACATCGCAGGGGAGTTTACATCCAGATGGGCTACAGGGTTTCTTCTGTCTCCTGGACTCAAACACTCCCTAAAGCCAATGCAATGTGAGGATGGCCAGCCTCACTCTGGATCATTGTTCTGAAACCAGCAGGAGGCTTAAGAGACCATCTTTGGAAGGGAAAAGATGTCCTTGTTGTTTTACTGACGCAAGCTAGGAGGGAACTAACATTGTGAGTAGCAGTTCTGTGCATGGGGCTGGGGAGCTGCAAAACGAGTAAGATACAGTCCCTGCCTGCACACAGGTTCTGTCACCACATGAGAGGGACTTTCCCAGCACTGTATGTGTTGTGCCATGAATGTGGTACCGAGAGAGGGTTTCCTTCTACCAGGAATGCAGGGAAGAGACAGCCTTCGAACAATGTGATTTGGGGCTTAGGGCTTGAGGAATGTACAAGAGTTTACTGGACAGAGAGGCTGCCTCACCTGAGGGGAGAGGATGAGCCAGAATCCAAAGGAACAAGGAGGGGTGGGCAGGAAGGGAGTCGGGAAAGATCATTTGGGCCAGGTGGTAAAAAGTCCCATATACAATGCTAAGGTGTCCTACAAAAGGCTACCCCGGAAGGGTTCTCAAGCAGAGCATGACGTGAGCAGATCTGTTTGTGCTGGCGGCCCACTGTTTTCATAGATAAGAATTGGATGAACAAGTTGACCCAGATGGAGATCAATCAGGTGGCCAGGCCTTTGCATCACCAGACTAGCCAAGCATTCATGGGTACTCCCTTGAGAGGGAGCATGACCTTGGGTGAGTCAGTTCTCAGCTCGCAAGGACAATTAGCAGTGAGGTATATAGATGTGAGCCCGCAGCACCCAGAAATCCAGTCCCTGGGGTGTGGGGTGCCAGCCAAAGAGAGGATCTGGGCAGAGCACCCCAGCTTCCACTGTAGACTGAAGTGTGGTTTAGCACATTTATTCTGCCCTTCTCCTATTGTGACTTGCGATAATAATTAGGAGCCCAAGGGCTCAAAATTAAAGTCCTCACCTCGTCTAGAAGGAGCGCTGTGCCCATCGATGCACTCGTGTGAGGTGTGGGGCAAGGGGGTGAGTTATTGGCTACGCTTCCACTCTTTCTGCACCTCTGCCGGCAAGCAGAGGCTCAGAGGGGCTGGTGTTTCTCCAACAGTGACAACAGAATCTCGAGTGTCTAGGCCCTGGCTTAGAGGGTCTTGACAAACGGCCCAATGGGGACAGGTCCCAGCAGGGGCAGCTTGGATCTGGAATCGGCGACTGCGACTTCTGACCTTGGCAGTGTCCTGATTGTAGCTATGGCAGGGTGTTCTGGAGCAGAGGTTTCCTGATTGGAGGGGAGGTGGTAATTCTTTTGGGGCTCTGTTCTGGGTGCCTCTGCAGGCTATTCCTGTAACCTCTAGTCTGTTTCTTCAGTGGTCCCCCAGTGGTTCTCTAAAGCCACTTGGTACCCTTAAAGGTTTCCTTTCTAGTTTAAATTACACAGGGAGATACAGGGAACTGTCTGATTTATATCAGTTACTTATCATTTTATTTAGTAATTTGTATCAGATATTTAGAATTTTTTTCCATTAAAAGCAATGGTGCAATAAATACCCTTGTACACATCTCCTGTTGACTACAAGCAACAGTTTCTCTGGATATGAAGGTACAGACATCTCCAATGTTACTAGATAGGACCAAGCAGTTGTTTTTATCACCTATGCTCCTCTTTGTATAATATGAGACTTATATTTCTCTACATCTTCACCAACTCTCAGAATTGTTATACATTTTTATATTTGCCAATCAGCGTGAAGTGGTAGTTCTTTGTCTTTTAACTTTATTTCCCCTAATAATTAGTGAGATCGGGCATTTTTATAAGCCCATTCATCATCCATGTATCCTCTTCTGTGAACTTCCATTCACATTCTTTGTGGATTATTCTACTTAGCTGTTCTTTTCCTTATTGATTTACAAAATGTATTTATATATCCTGGACTCTAATCTTTTGTTGCTTATGTGTGTTGTAAATATAGTCTCACAACCATGCCTTGCCTTTTAACTTTTTATGGTGCTTTTCAATTATGCAGAAGTTTTAAATTTTTTAAGGGGGTTCAGAATTACTGCTTCATGGTGGTATTGGACAAACCTCAGGAAAAGTCACAGGGTCGAACTGCAAATTCTCCAATACTCATGTCCACAGTTTCAGCTGCTCTTATTCTAAACAATGTATATACTTTTGAGTCAGTGAGTATAATTATGGCTATCTTTTTTCTTAATATTTGTTCTTATTTGCCATTTGTTTGTACCAAGAAGATACATGAAAACCGAACCACTTTACACCTTTGTCACTCCAATCAAGATTCAAATTCTAAGGAAAAACAGATTATCTACTCAGTCCGGCTTGAATAATACAAGTATTATTGGCCAGGACATGACAGGTTACCTGGATTGACAGCTCCACCAAGACTGTGTCAAGAGAAAAGGAGTAGGTCCCCAAAGCAGAGAGCCCCAGGACATCCTTTAGATATAGGCAGAATGGGGCATGGGCAGGTAAAAACAATAGATCTGCTACAAGAGTTTGGCAGGATGAGTACTGAATAAAGGGTACTGATTTCTGAGCTGTAGTAATAGAGAAAGTTTTGTTTTGCAAAGTAGTAAAACAACAAGATAAATTCTTTATAACTTATTTGCATATAGTACAATTCGAGCATAAAAAAAGAACCCTCAAGTCAGTCCAGGGCATTGGAGGGAGATTCAGTCAAAGAGACAGGGAGGTATTCCAGGCTGTGCAAAGAAAGGGAATGATAACAAGCAGTCACGTTCCAAGAACTTCCAGGAGTTTAGTGTGGCAGGCATGTGAACTGAAAAGAGGGATGGTTACCCACAGAGCCAGATGGGAACACAGTGTCTTGTAAGTGTTGGCTAGTAGATAGATGTCTTCAGAGGGAAAAAAGTGTGCGTGCTGGGGGAGGGGGGCATTGCTAATGAGCAAAACTCAAATAAGAGGAGTGAAATTTAGGTGTTAAAAATGTCTCAGGCTTCACGGAGGCTGACATGTGAGACACTGTCTCACAGCTGTTTCAAGGTGCCACTGTCAGAGAAAAACATCGGTCCACCAGGGAGGACATGGGACATAGCTCATCTTCTGATTTTGGATTGAATTTGAAAATCTTCATCTTCAATGACAGAGCAACCATCTCTAAAATATAAAGCATATGAGAGTCACAGGCAGGAAGAGCAGCCTGGCCTTTTTAAATACAGTCTTTATTTCAAATACCATGTTCTTGGTATCCAGACATGTCTTGATTCGTGTGTGTGTGTGTGTGTGTGTGTGTGTGTGTGTGTGTGTGTTGTGTATCAGGTCATGATTTAAAACAGTTGGCATAAACTGAAAAAAATATTTTTAATAGGATGACCTAGGATTTAAACAAAGACTTTGGGATCCATGTTCAATTCTCTTGCTCACAATAGATAACTTGTCAAATTTGGGGGAGGGTTAAGCACCCTATGGGCCTTTAATAAATATTAATTCCATTAGTCATGGAATGAGTGATGGAAATTACCAACTGAGGGACTAAGACATTCCTAGGAATTAATGTTCTGATAAGAAGGACTAATCTCCTTGTAAATAGCTAAGGGCTTTTAGCACTAGCTCAGGCACATCTCTGGGGACGCTCTAAATCAGAAATCACCATTATTCTCTCAAGAACTGCAAATGAAGATTCATAGGCCCATAAATTTCCTTTTCTATAGAGCCTGGACTTGCATGACTTAGTTAAAAGGCAAGGTTCATGAATAAATGTCCTGTTTCATAAACTCAGAGTTAGGGGCAGAAACACTCTTCATTTTATAATTCTCTTAGAGTCATCCAGTTCAGAGTCCACCAACTAAAATATCCCAGAGGAATAGTTGAAGGATTTGAATGTCTTTGAAGGAATCCCATTTGGAATTGGACTGCATGGTCTCTAAGTTTTCATTCCATTTTACATGTCATGTACTGAGCTGGAACTTTTACTGGCAGAGCCCATTAGGGAATCTTGTCAAAAAGACATAGTGATCTTGAAGCCACAACCTTATCTCGCTAATTCCTCCAATTATATTTTAAATAAAATGTGTTGTGTTTGGTACCAGCTCAGTTGAGAGAATGGAGTGAACAAGACAGGTGTGTGGAGTTTACAAAGTAAATGCATGATATTACGGTTGGGCAATGGGCGTGCATCTTACCTGGTTGGAGGGTTCAAGGAAAACCTTTTTAAAGACCGAGCATTTAAATTACAACCCATTGGGAGGATAAGGAACCCTCCCACATAATGCTGGTCCTCTCATTCAGGGAAGTGCGACTCCTCCCCTTGTGCAAGGGCAACTAACTACTTTTCTTTCTTTTCCAGCCCTTTTTTCAAGTCACATTTACGTTCTATCATTTGTTTCACAAAACAAGAAGAAATTTTGTTGGAATCTTCTCTAAGTTTTGGCAAGTCATTTTTACATTATGTAATGTAGCTAGTAAAACAAGTTTTGTTCCACACCCCGTCTTCTAAATGTAAAACCGCAATGCTGAATGTGGTCTTTCAAGCTACACTCCCTTACTACAGATTCTGATGTTATTTCACCATCAGGCGAAGGTAAACAAACCCCCAACACACATACATGCACATGCACCCACACGCACTGTCTGTCTGTCTGTCTCTCAGACAGACATCATTGGTTCAGAAAGCAGACAGACTAGAAGGGGTGTCTGCTGTTGTTTGCTTGTGTTTTGTTGTGTTGTGTTGTGTTGTGTTGTGTTTGTTGTGTTTGTTTTGTTTTTGTCATACAGAGTGCAAAGACTGGTGAGGTCAATGTTTGTGTGTGTGATGGACAGAGGCAAGAAATGCAACAGGACAGAAATGAACCAAGCTGACTGTATGAGGGCGCTAGAGCTCAGGAAGGGGTGGAGACGAGAGGTAAGGGCACGTTTACTGCTGACAAAGGGAGAAGGCAGCTGGGAAGATGAACTTCCATCTACCACTCAGTTGTGCGCCCCAGTCAGCCCTTTCCAGTTCACCCATCGATGTCCACTGTGGACACGCAGATGCAGGCAGAACGCTGAGTGGCCTGTCCTGTGGGCTTTATGACAAAATCCCTGGAGAGGCTTATGGTTAATGTAGAGAGGCGAAAAACATACACCACTGAGGTTACAGGGAGAGCTTCCTATGCCTAATTTGCTGCAGAAATTATTCAAGAATAAGTTGACTGTGAAAATACGGCCACTGAGACCCTACCAAGGTTAGTACGAATCATTAGGACCTGCTGAACAAAGACGAGCGACAAAATCCAAAACTGCTTGGTAGGAGCTTTAACTTAAGTACCAATTTTTCTCACCCCCCGTTTTCATAAGGGGATGAGGTGGGGGGCAGCTTGAAGTGACCACAGTGCAGGTAACTGTGCTGGACCAGATAAAGTGGCTCCTGGTCTCTCTGTTGGAAGAAATTTTTTTTCATTCCCTTTCTCTGCTCTCTCTCTCTCAGATATCCCTGGATATTTACCTCAGATCCTACAGAATGACACAGAGACACTGGTTTTTGCCGGGGTTTTAGCAGAGAGCTGGAAGTAGTCTCCTTTTTGTTCAAATTGGTCAATTCTTGGCTAGAAATAAGAGCTAGACAAAGCCTGAAACCCCAGAATAAGGAGGAAAGGGGAGCATAATAGTCTCTCATGGGCTATGAATTAATTAGTATCACTAGCAAAAAATCTTATTTGATAACTCAGTGAATATTCTAGCAAAGGTATATTTCACATCATCCCCAAATTTATAATTATGCTCACCCCACTCCAAAGGAAATCTCACCCCAGATTTTACTCTCTAATGGCCATGTAATAAGAGGTAATGCATATTCTCATACAAAGCAATAGATAGGGAACACTCAGCAGCACTGTCTTACTGAGGAAATCTCAGGTCTTCTGGGATGCCTATTTGTTCAGACAATAAGCAGACACAAATCACCATGGTGGCCGAGCAGGCATGGGGTGACTGATGGCCTTAGCTCCTAATGAAATCAAACCATGAAAGGCATTAGAAAGATTGATTGGCATTAAGTTAGCTGCCAGTGTTAGCCATGGTACCCCAGGCTGTAATGAAACTGCCAGTGGTTATTTATGGAGACATAGGGTTTGGGGTGTAAGTTATGTCCAGCAGGCTGGTCTTACAAACAAACAGACACACATTTGAACCTCCACACTGAAGGGAGCAGAAGACACCCAGTCCCATGGGACTCCTGCCCCTCTGGTTGGAATGGCGTGCTCTCCCAAGCATTTGTACCAGGCTGAATAAGGACAGGGTCCCAAATGAAAGGAAAATGGGTCAAGGTTAACATATAGCCTGAAAATGTAGAATTTACATAGGTCAAGAGAAGGTGTCAAAATCAACCTTAGATAACTGTTGCTAAAACCAAACCAAACAAACACATACATACAAAAACAATGCTCCTGTCTAAGCCAAGGGATGAGATGGAGGCTTGTTTTTAATGTTTGTTAATTCTCTTTTGGCCATGGCTTCTGTCATGAGAGTTAGAAAGGGGAAGAGACTAGGAAAACCAACACTAATTCCAGGTAATACAGTCCTGTGCTCGGCTTCTGGGGGCACAGAGCAGGTGACAAGGGTGGAGGGTAGATTTGGAGGGAGAAGTAGACGAACGAGCATACTCATACTCTTCAGCCCAGGTCTCTTTGCTGTGTGCAGTTTGGCTTTAAGGTGAATGTGGAGAAAAGGATAGAAGCCAGTTGAAAATCAGGACTTTTCAAGAGCCACTGGGAGCATGATTCTGTGCACTGTAGCTCGTCCCAGAGGCTGGAAATGTCATCCAATCAGAGAGCCTCTTTAATTTCCTGCCTGACTGGCTCTAACAGAAGGAAATGGGGAAATGGTGTATGGGCTTTGAAATTCAGGTGTGATTCCTCAGATGGCTCCTCTTTCTTAATGTGTTGCCTCTAATTCTGCGAAAATATCTCTAAAATGATGGGAGGGGCCTGGGCATCTGAGGGGACAGGCAAGTGGGCACAGCAACAAGAGGTGTCAGGGCCACAGTAGCTCATGTCTCTGGAGAGAACGGGGAGGAGCCAGGGAGAGAGGGAGGGAGGAATCCAGCAGAATTCAATGCTGTGTGTTCCTTTTAGGGCTCCCTCACATGCAGACCCTGAGATGGAGACTTGGGGTGAGTAGCTTACTTGGGAGGTGACAACAGGAAACATAAAGAAAGAAGTGGGAAAAACAAAAGTTAACAAAGAAAAGCCAGAAAACATGAAAAAATGTTTTGAACATATTTCAGAATTAACATATGAGGGAGGGGACCAAGAGGTTGGGGCAATGACCTATCAACCCTTATTCTCCATTGGTTAGGAGTTGCTCCCACAAGGCATTTCCAGGTTGCTGTTACCTCTTCTGGAACAAGCTCTGAAATGCCATGGACCTCAACGGGCAAGAAGAGAGACAGAGGACCTGGAGGCGTCAAGCTGTCAACAGGCCAGGAACTGCTCCTCAGAGCTACAGGTGAGCTCAGGCGGGCCCAGGGGTACGGACCAAATGAATTATGACTGCAGTGATCTTGACTGAGTCTTCTGAGAAGCCTGGACCTGGTGAGCAGGGCCAGGAAAGGCCTTCAAGAGGTAGAGACTTCTGCATAAGAGCTGCTATGAAACTGAATCAACCACACAGATGCCGAATTAAAAACCAAGAGACCGTATTAGCATGACTTGACTTTCCTATTAACTCTTGCCCAGGAAAATGAGATTGTTTATCTAGGGCTGCTGTAACCACTAACTGCTAACCGGGTGGCTCGCAGAACAGAAATTTACCCTCCCACGGTTTCACAGGCTAGCGTCCAAAATAAAAGTGCCACGCTGTCCTCAAGGCTCTAGAGGACAGTGTGCTCAAATGCCTTTCTCTTCATTCCTGGTGGTTGCCAGCAATCCTTGCTGTCCCTTGTCCTGTAGATGTGTTACTGTCATCTCTGCCTCCATCATCACAAGTATTGGTCTCCCTGTATGTTTGTGACTCTGTTTCTCATCTATAAGGACATCATTCAGTGAATTAGGGCCCACCCTAATCCAGTATGACCTCATCTTAACTAATGACATCTGCTAAGACCCTATTTCCAAATAAGGTCACATTCTGTGGTTCTAGGTGAACATGAATTTGGTGGGGGAGGGGTGAAATGATTCCGCCCAACAACCCCACAAAAGATATCCATGTCAAATCTCTGAAACCTGTGAGTATTACTTTATATGGTAAAAGAATGGATTTTATCTTACAAGGCAAAAGATGTGATTAAATCAAGGATTTTGAGAGGAGGCATTTCTCCTGGATCATTTGGGCAGATCTTAACTGCAATTACATGGATCTTCAAAAGAGAGAGAGAGAGTTTTGAGAAAGACATGCATAGAAGAAAAGGTGAGGTGATGATGGGGCAGAGATACAGCCTCTACGCAAAGCCAACAGCCACCAGAAGTTGTTCGGGACAAGAGAAGAATTCTCCCTTCGGGCCTTTGCAACTGTGGCCCTGCTCACTCCTGGATTTGGACACCTGGCCTCCAGAACTGTGTGAGGGGAAAACATTTCTTTTGTTTTAAGCCACCCAGTTTGTAGAAGTTTATTTACAATAGCCTCGGGAAACTAATACAAGGAATTTGCTGGAAGCCCATTAATTTGACACTAGAGCTTTCAACGGTACAGTAAATGACATCGAACCACTGTGTCCTCAAGATCTAGTTTGAAACTGACATCTAGCTCTGGCTACCAATCCTGACCTACCCTGCCCAACCCAGTAAAGTCCCTGCACCAAATGACACGTATTAAACCCAACCCCCAAATCCGCCTAAGTATCTTCCTTTGCCTTCTTTCTTCCAATGGATCTAGCAGGATTCCATTAAAGTCGTGACCTCCCTTGCTGCCGTACTTACAGGGGAGCATCTTCTAATGCTGGTGGCTGTAGAGTGCTTCTGGGGCACACTCATTATTTTAAACTCTGAGTTCAGCCAGGAGCATGGGATGCAGCCTGAGTAACCGACGAGGGCAAAGCAGAGGTCTCGGGCTCCCACCAAGAGACTGAGTTTCTCTAAATGTTGAGAACTTTGATCTTTAGCTTCTGAAAGAATGATGTCCACGTGTTGGGACACCACATCTTCAATGGTAAATAATTTTTTTAAATCACAAACATGTAATATGTGTACTTACGTTTATTTTTTATAAAGTATTTAGTCTCTAGTTTTGTATATATTAAAAAGCGCAGACAAAATATAAAATAAAAAAAGCTTAAAGCAGAAATGAAATGAGAAGTACTTGAAAATAATTGTAAATTTACTTGTTAATACCACCAAAATCTTTCGTTATATCACTAAAAAGAGTGTGACCAATAGTTTTGTGACAGTACTGCATCAGGAAAACTACAAAAGAGTTTGAAATGTGCCCAACCTGATGAGGTACCTTTCAGTGAAATGTTGAGCATTATCTTCAGGGTTATCCAATCCCATAGACACAGCAGTTCTCAACCTGTGGGTCGTGACCCTTTTGGGGGTCCAATGACCCTTTCACAGGGGCCGCCTAAGACCATCGGAAAACACGTATCAGGAGTTCCCTGATGGTGTAGTGGCTTAAGGCTTCAGCATTGGCGCTGTCAGCGCTACAGCCTGGGTTCGATTCCCAGTCAGGGAGCTACCCACATAACAAAAAAAAAAAAAAAAAGGAAAACACGTATCAGATATTTACATGACAATTCATAACAGCAGCAACATGACAGGTATGAAACAGCAATGAAAATAATTGTATGGGGGTCACCACACCATGAGGAACTGTATTAAAGGGTCGCGGCATGAGGAAGGTTGAGAACCACTGCTAGAGCTTTGTAGCTTTGATGGTTTTGACTGGGCTATTTCACAACTCTGTCAATTGTAGGGAACTGGTGACAATGCAAACTACCTTCGTCCGTACAAATGCAAATGAATTTTATCCAGTAGGGTTATAATTATTTTCTACCTTATAGAAAAATTCAGCGTGCTGCCTACAGGATTGGAGCCAGTAACTATTAGCAAATATGCCTGCTCTTCTGAATTTCCTTTGAGTTGGATAAATCACCTAATAGGTTCTCTCATTAATTAATAAACTAGATAGCATCTTTGAGACATGCTCATTTTGTGAATGTATGACAGTCATGATTTTATCTCTTGAAAATTATCCTGTAACAAATAAAAACAAATGTGTGTTTAAAAAAGATCTAGGTTTAACGCTTTGTGATGTAGCAGTTGAAGTGCCTGGTTCTGTTCAGTTAATTTTGATATTTGGTGTTAATGGGTGCTGTTGCTGCAAAAATAAACTTCAAGAGAAAAGTTGATCCAAATATAAAATGATAATGGTTATTCTTCAATCCCACCCCAATCATGTATAATAAATGTCTTTGACACATAAAAAATAGTCTTCCCTGATGTGTGTCAGTAATTATTATAACCTAATAAGAATGTGTCATGTTTCTACGCATAACTATGTGTGTATAATCAATGGGTTCATATCCTACTGAAACTTTTTATTTAAAAGAGTTTTAAAAGAGTTAAACATTCTGTTTTCTAGTTTTATAAATGCAGATCGAGGCACAATTGTTCTCACATTTAATTCATTTTTGAAAAAACTTATCTATTAATATATAATGTTGAAAATATTTCCATTTATTTTTATTGTCTCCACAGTACAAGTTTCACATAATAATAGTAATTTTCTCACACATTATTAAACCATCATCTTTACCTTGAAGGGACAGAATAAGTACATAAATTTTTTAAATATAGGCTAAGCAGTATAATCTTGATCACCACTTTTTATCATAGAAGAGCAGGAATTTTGCTAAAATAAAAATATGTGTTAAAGGCTGAATTGTGTCCTCCCAAATTTTTATGTTAAAGACCTAAATCCTAGTGCCTCAGACTGTGACTGCATTTAGAGATGGGGCCTTTAAAGAGGGGATTAAGTTCAAATAAGCCCATTAGGGTGGGGTCCCAATCCACTTCGACTGGTATCGTATAGAAGATGAAGAGACACCAGGGATGCACACACACAGAGGCAAGTTCACATGGAGACACAGGGAGAAGCTCACCAACTGAAAGCCAAGGAGGGAAGCCTCAGGAAAATCCCACTGTACTGACACCTTGATCTTGGACTTCTAGCCTCCTCCCACTCTGTGGTGTTTTGTTATGGCAGTCCTAGCAAACTAATTCAATATGTAACTCCTCTTTAAGTTTGACAATATTTTCAATTCTTTGCTGAGAATACCAACAAATATCTTGTGCTACAAAAGATGCTCATCTCTCTATATACTATCATAGAGATCACACAATTTAGAGGTGTTCACACAGGGGAATATCAACTCCGTAACATAACACATACAGCACACTATGCTAAAGCACACTGAAGAGGAGAAAAGGGGTTGGTCCCCCCTGCCAAGACTTGCATGTGGGGGAACTCTCATCACTCCATTCCTGACTGGCATGACTGTCTGACCTACTTTCTAGGCAAGAGCTCCAAACACCTAGTGTCAAGTCATAGATCAAATTAAGCTCAGTTTCTTTCTTGTTCTTAAAAACAAAATACAAATAAACATTTCAACATTTTCTTCCCACACGTCAAAGAATCATTTTTTTGCATGCCTGGAATGTCCACACTCTGCTTTGGAGATCGTTACTACAGGCAGTGGGAACCTTTAAAAAGTTTCAGTAAGAAAGACATGATTTAAAATTATTGGTGCTCCGAGGAAAATAAATTATGGGTAGATGTGAAGAAATGTAGTAAAACCAGTCAAGAAAGAGGCTAATGCAATCTTCCAAGTGAGAAATGATGAGAGTGTAAAATGAAGAGTTGTTAGAAGGATAAAAAGAAGGAGACGTAGGCCCAACATATCTGAAGGCAAATTGACTGGATTTGGGCAGCAGATCAGGTATGGGGTGGATGGGGGAGGGGAAAACTGAAAAGGAAAGGTTAAGCTTGGGGATTCAGGCTTTGGGGGCTTGGAGAATGGGGGGGTGTTGAGACCATTACAGAGAAAAGGAATGGGGTACAAGAAATACATTTTGGATCACAATTTCTATTTTATCAGTGTTGAGTTTGAAGTACTTTGGAATATCTAGGTGAAGTGTCTTCCCAATTCAATTGTGAGTGTCCCGGGGACTCCAGAAGAGTACGATGAGTGTTTCTGGGGACTCAGCCACCATCCAGTGTAGAACTTTCTTTTTTTCTTTCTATTTCTTAAATCATCTGCAAAATAGATTTCATTGAGAATCCATGGTGTGAAATAGGCTGACCAGATGTCCCATTTTAAATGGGACAGGAAACAACAGTCCTGTCCCATTTCAAATGGTGTGTAGGGTCAGCTTCATCTCGTTGGGCTAAATTCAAGGTGTCAGTAGGCTGACTGTAAATTTTACAAAGGTTCCCAAAGATCCAGAACTGTTCTGTCTGTAAGGTGCCCAGACATCACTTTGCTGGTTCAGAGCCTGGATCGTGTCATGTTTTCGGGGTTTAAACTCGGCCCTGCAAACATTCCTGCATTTGTCCCTTCTATGCCATCCTGGGTGAAATTACAATTAAATGGTTAATCTGTAACTGCTACTGTTCAGCAAGTTTATCCTTTCCACGTAGCCTAGAGGAAGCATGTCTGGGTGGGGTGGAGGCAGGCAGGGGAGAGAAGGAAACACAAATTTCCAGTTAACCAGGCATCTGGCAGCTCAGCAAGCGAACAGAGTGAGTGCCATGAAGCCAAGAGCAAGGAGGGATGGGCTGGAAGCGCCTCCTCGCCCACACCTTGCAAATGAGGTCTCTGTGGGGGTTGCCAGCCATTGCATCTGCGCAACTGTGCAAAGTGGAAGCCCCTGGGATCATTCCAAAAGTATAATCCAGATGTACCTGCACATGAGAGTCAATGTTTAGAGACTTCAGGTGGGAACAATAGCAATAATCAAGAGAAAGGGCCCATGATAAAAACAACCATTTAAGGATAAACTCGTACATTTTTTTTTGACTCTTCCTTTCCCGTTTCTAAGACCAGAGAAGCAAGGGCAGGGCAGATGAATAAGCTCGTGGAAGAGAAACATGCCTCATCCCCCTTCCTGTTGATGACAAAGGGGCCACCAACTCAGGGGAGCTGGGTAAAACAAGAGACAAGAATTTCATAATGAGAGGACTAAGTCTTAGTTTCTGAGAGTGACCCAGAAGTTATAAAATCTGACTAGGATGTTGTTTGGTAGGCAACTATATAATCCATTTCAAATGCTAGCACACTAATGGCAGTCAAAGGGGACACTCTTTATAATTGCTTGAGGACAATGGTGTAAACCAGACTAATCCCAGGCAAACTGGAATTTATGTCACTGCCCACCAGAAAGGGACTTCCACAGAGAATAACTGTTAACAGATTGGGAAAATAAAAGTGCTTCAGGTTTATACATGAAGCCAATTAATGTCTACTTTAATATTTTATGTTGAAGCTACTTTGAGAGGTTGCTGTCACAACTGAAAGCCCATAACTAAATAATAGGTAAGTGTAAATATAATTACTTAGGCTGTAGGTACTAAGACAGAGGTAAGCGTAGGTACTAGAGGAGCATGTACCCAGCCTGGAGCATCCACAAAGAATTTCCAAAGGAAGAAACCTTGGGCTGTACCTTAAATACAGAAAATTTATGACTTCATGAGAAGAATGGGCAGAGTATACAGGAGAAGAAGAAAAGAAATAAATGCAAGGAGAAGACTGAACAGATGAAAGTGGTTAGATCTAAAGCAGGGCAGGTGAACTACAATTGCAGGCCAAATCTGGCCCTCTGTCTGTTTTTGTCAATAAAGTTTTATTGGCACACAGCCACAGCTATCATTTTACATACTGCCTATGGCTGCTTTCACACATATTACCATGGCAGAGCTGAGTAGTTGCAACAGAGACCATCTGGCCTGTGGAGCCTAAAGTATTTGCTAACTGGCCCTTTATAGCTAACATTTGCTGACTCTCTTATCTAAAACTCTAAATAGTGAACGCACTGCCCTCTCTGGTTCACTGCCTGGTCTAAGAGAGGTGTGGAAAAAAGTGATGGACCTTCCTTATTACTTTATCACTTTAGTAGTTCATTAAAACTACTAATATAGGTCTTTGTTTTCACATTTCTATTTGGTTTCCTACTTAGTGAGCCTGGCTGGAACTTGCCATAAGAGAGAAGGCGTAATTTTGTGAATGACAGAGGTGGGTCTAAAGAGAGATTGCCTCTAACATCTTATACCCTCAGGCCTGTTTCTTAGGATGAGGTCCTTAAAGCAGCAAGCTCAAAGACAACGGAGAGCATGGAGCTGGTTTTGGAGGTGCAGAGGTCCTGGCAGGGGAATGGGAAGGTGAATGGAGGGAGGCAGACCATAGCAGCATATTAGTCATTCAGTGACCACAGTGGAAAAGCAGAGCTCCATCCCTCCAGGAACCACTGTGTACAACACCTGCTTCCGAAACATCCCAGTCAAGGGAGCAGGAGACTGGGCCACTGACAACCCACAGCCAGCAGCCACTGACATTGGAAAACCCAGCCCCAGATACCAATTCTCAGTCATGGGGTGGGCACAGGGGGCTCCAAGGGCCTGGGACAGATTCAGATGAACAGTTATTTAGATTAATAGTAAGATCTTAATTTTATTTAAAGAATGTCATCTCACTTACATATGTGTGTACTTTTACAAAATAAATCCATGTGTAAAATATTAGTTTTATATATTTTACAAAAATGTATATGCACATAATCTTCAAAACACCTTTGTGAGATACATGTATGTATACACATACATGTCTGCACATGCACTTGTGTATGTATATTATTCCCATTTTATTAGACTGAGCAGACGTCCCATTTTAATCAGGACAGAAACAATGGGCCTATCTTGTTTCAAACAGTCTGCCTGGTCAGCCTAGTCTCACTGGGCTAAATTCAAGGTGTCAGCAGGCTGAACAGATATACCGTGTGAAAAGGAACATTGCCATTGTTTTCTGTCCCATTTAAAATGGTACGTCTGGTCAGCCTACATTTTATAGATACAAGGAAACTGAAATGCAGAGAGGTAGCATGTAAAGAAAAAGAACACAGACTTTAGTGAGCTAGAGGCAGACTGAAATTTAAAATCTGACTGAAACTAGCAGAGTAGAGAAGTTACTTAAGTAGATTAGTCCATAAAATGAGGATTGTAAGGACCACTTCACAGGGTTTTTAGGAGGACTAAATAATGGAATGTTGTGATAATAATTAGTTACCATTTGGGGGAACCTACCATGTACCAGCAGGCACAGTGCTAAATACTCTGCATTTTACTTCATTTCATTGTCTCGATCTTATGTGATGGTTACATATTACAACCCTGTAAGCACTAAGAAAATGGAGCAATTGTGTGTATCAGCATGTGTGGGAAGGCAGCAAAGAATGTCTGGTATTATAATCAAAGAGCCTGAGCAAGAAGCACCACCCAGGAAGAGCAGGAAGAGAAAATGGAAGCAACAGAGGGACCAAAATGATAGGGTTTCTCACGCCTCCAGGATAAGCTCCCCTGCAGGACTCAGGGGCACTGACAGATTGCACCTTTTAGGCAATGTTCCTATTTGTTTCTTCTGCTGCAGTGCATCAGGCTGTGTAACAGTAAAAAGGTTATTTACGTACAGGACAAGAGTAACACCATGTGGTCTGATTATATACTTAAAATGGCAAAGCAGAAAACCACTGGCAGAGGTAACAAGAGATGTCAGTCCCCATGCATGGGGCCATGTCAGCAGCCGTGCATGCCTTTTCTTGGCCCCTGAAATACACGGCTACTTGGCAGGGCCACCCTTCAAAAATGAACAGGGGAAAGGCTGGCAGAAATGGAAAAGCCAAACTGGCTTCGTTTCTGGTCCTGGAACCCACAGAACACAGTCTTGGCATCTGCTGTGCTTCCACCTGAAACAGATGAGCCACATGGCCCACTCCCTCACTTCACTCAGTTCTGTGATCAAATGCAAAGCCTGAGACCCTTCCATCACCTTACCTGAAACAGGGAGAGTCACATCGGCCTTTGCTCTCTCTCCCCAATTCTACTGGGTTTGTTCTTCACAGCCATTTGTTGCCAGCTGACACTTCAAATGTCACCTTTTTACTTTATTACAGTACAATCCTGTATCACTTAATGACAGGGATACATTCTGAGCAATGTGTCTGTAGGCAGGTTCTGTGTTGTGCAAACACAATAGAATGCACTTACACAAACCTGGATGTATACAGCCTACCTCACACCTAGGCTCTATGCTGTAGCCTAGTGTTCCTAGCTTGTTACTACACAAAACAACACAAGATTATATCAAACACAAGAGAAAATGATGCAACCAAAGGACACACAGCACGAGATGTTATGAGGCTGCTCCCCGCATAACCTGGCATACTGTTTGACAGCGATTTTGTTTTTAATAAGTAGAAAAAGTACACCCTAAAATAACAGTAAAGGTATAGTATAACAGTACATAAGCCAATAGCCTAGTCACTTATTATCATTATCAAATATCCTGTACTCTACGAAACTGTATGTGATAGACTTTTATACGATTGGTGGCGCAGTAGGTTTGTCTACATCACCACACACAGGAGTAGCGCGTTGCACTAGACATTATGATGGCTACCGTGTCGCTAGGTGATAGCTCCATTATAATGTCATGGGGTCACCATCGATATGTGGCCTGTCATTAACCAAAATGTGATTACACAACACGACTATAATTTTATTTATCTATGGAGTTGTTTACTTTTTATTTATTCATGTATATATAACTTTATGTGTCTGTGCATAGCCTGTGTCTCCACACTAGAAGGTAAACTGCATAAGAAGCACCTCAAACGCCTACAATAGAGCTCGGCATAAAAAGATAAATATTTTTTTAAACAAAAAGTTATCCTTATACTTGTTTGGAGGTTTGCTTAATTTATTGATTTGCTCTTAAATGAGAGTTACAAATAAGCTGCAAAATTGATTTCAGTTGTACTGTCTGTCCCTTCCCTTGGGTCTCTTGAGTTGGGTTGTCTAAATGTTACGTTGAATGCAGAAAAGAAGCCAGGGCGCATATTAACCCTACCAGACCTGAGGCCCTGAACCTAACTGTCCCCTGGGCTCCTGAGCATTAAAGAGAAAAAACCAACATGATCTAGAAAAATGGTAGTTCCATGCAAACAAGTGGTTAGAATAAGATGGAACCTGGAGCCATGTTTTTCACATACGAGGCAAAGTACCGAAAATTAGGTCCAGCGGTACAGGGCAGGTTCGGAAATGACCGAGAAATCGTACAGCGGGCTGGAAGGGTTAATGTGTCTATTTTTTATCTAAGGTTTTATACAATAATTTTAAACTGATTGTCCTATGGTGGTCTCACGCTGCACTGAGAGGACTGAGTTGGTACCGTTGTTCCTATATGAAAGATAGAGAAGCTCTGCTTCAGAGAAGTTCAAGGGCTTGCCCGAGGTCACACAGCAATTTAGCCAGTTGGGGAGCAGGTGGCTGAGGTTAGAATCCAGAATTCTGGATTCCAACCTAATGAGTTGTTTTCGTTAGGCACCAGCAAACTGATTACATGCACATCACCTCCACCTGCCACAGCACTTCCATGCCCACAAAAGACATTAATCGCCCACCACTGACCAATGGGACAACATTCCCTTGGGTCAGGGCATGGCTCCACAGTCCTCTTCAGCACAGCCTTCTAGCCAGCCTCCATCAGCAATGGGTGTTGAGAGATTAACATGCCTACTTGCCGCCTATCCTATTGACTCTTTGACCCTCTCCTAGTCCCCTGTCCACCAGATGGAGACAATGTATGACAGGCTCTGGAAAGGGTTCTTTTTTTTTTTTTTTTTTTTTTTTTTTTTTTTTGCTTTTTGGTATGTGGGCAGCTCCCTGACTGGGAATCGAACCCAGGCTGCAGCACTGACAGCACCGAAGCCTTAAGCCACTACACCACCAGGGAGCTCCCTGGAAAGGGTTCTTTATGGATTACTTACTAGAAAGCTGTTTTGGTTGCTAGGCACCATTTCACAATATGTGCAAGTATATTACTGTGATTTTGATACATTGCACTGGAATGAACTGTGCATTTTATACACAAACACACACACACACACACACACACACACACAGTCATAAAATATATTATAAATTATGTGTAAGAACAGGAGTGGAGGCTTTAAAACATTTATTTTATTGCCATTACAGATATATCTCATATTTATACTTTACAGAAACTAGAATGAATCTAACCCTTTGGTGCAAGATGATTACATGTTTCAAATGGTTCTAAATCTTACTAGCCTGAAGTATCAGATTGAAGAAATTGGTCTTGATAAGGCTGTGTGTTTATTGGTTTTGCACAGGCCAAGATCGAAGAACATACTTCCTTTTAAGGAGTACTCCCAAAGAATCTGGTTTATACCTAGGCAATTACTGTGATGCATAATTATTTTGTAAACAGGCAGTAAAGATAAAATTTCTTTATGCCTGATTTCTCAGTAACTACCTGGGGTTCTAATTAAAATTTGCTCTTGGTATAGGTAATAGCATCAGAGAATGTTATCTTTACCTCATTATGTAATAACTACTTCTGTGGCTTCTGGTTTTGTTTTTAATTAGCATTCACAGTTCCCTACAAACGACATGGGGCAACTAATACAATTCATTTTTTTATGATAGAAAAAAGCTTAAAGGACAAAGAAAGTGCCCAGAGGTAATTAGGACACCATGAATAAAAGGTCAATGATTTAAGCTAGACTGGCTGGTACTTGATCCATCCTTTTCTCCTCCTCACTAGTTCCTGTGACAGGCTGGGTACACCATGGAGGGGACCCCATAAATATTGTGTAAAGGCAGAAGCCTGGGATACGTGGTGGCTCTCTCCACGATGCAGTCGCATGATACTGGCTCCATGGCATGTTGTCCACTTTCATTCATTCCCCATCAGAGGTTTGCACCATACTTGCTGTGGAACTCTGGGAAGCTTGGAGTGGGTGGTGCCTGGTGACAGGCAATATCAGGGGAGGAACCAGAGGAATCAGTAATGGGCTTGACGCAGGACCTGGTTGCAGGTCTCAGGGCAGGAGGCAGGGGGAGCAAGGAAGCTGGACAACTGCCATGATGTCTAACCTCATCTCACCCCTTGAACCAGTTTGTGTGAAACAACGGCTTAGAGTCATGTACTTTGGGCTTCAATGAAAGGCACAGTCATTTTATATTAAAAACCTAGGGAGGCTAGATGACACCTGGGCTACAGCAATTTTATATTCAAAATAAAAATTTAGTAGGCATATGTTCAAACCATGAGTCTTTGTGCCAAACAATTATTCTTGAGTGGACATAAGAATGCTAAAAAAAAAAAAAAAAAAAAAAAAAAAAAAGTAAGTAATGACTACCTTGTTTCCTAACTGATTTGCTAAATACAGTTTTACCTCTTGTGCTTAAGACCTGTCACGACCCTGTTTCAGAAACTCCAATGGCTCTCTGCTACCCACAAGTTCAATTCTAAATGCCTAGGCTGGCATCAAAGGCCTCTGGTCAAGACCTCAAGCTAAATGCTCTGTCTGAACATGTAACAATTCTCTTAAAGAACATTCCACCCCAGTCTTTCCGGCCTTTCTCATTTCTACTTCTGTACCATTCTGTCTCTCTCTCTCTCTCTGCCTTTTATCCTCTATAGCCATCCCCATACAAACATGAAGCCTAAACAGGGTTTTCCTATTAGGCCACCATGAACAATGCTACAATGAACATCAGGGTACACCTACTTCATTTCCCCCACGTATTCCTGACAAATTCCTTTTTTCCCACCTCAAGCCCTTGTGTCACTACAGAGCACACAGGGACTCTGTCACTTAGTGTAAGAAAGACCTACTTAGATGCAAGGGAGCTGTCTGAGTGCCACAGCAGTCACACAACTACTGCTCCACTCTTCCAGTCCATATTAGCCTGCTGCCGTCAGCCTAAGAAACCTATAGGCCCACATGCTGCGATGTCATCCACCAAGATGACCCAGCTGGGCCTTCCAAGGGGTTAACACAGGAAACAGCTCTGATCACTGGCCAAGTGAGGCATCCTTCTGGGCTCTTCCTATGGATTGTCTCACAGGGACCCTCAAAGCACCCCGTGACGTTGGGCCCAGGGTATATCCTCGAAGAGATCGATAACCCAGGTTCAGTGAAATTGAGTGACACGTCCAAGGTCACATAGCCAATGTGCCATCAGAAAGGAACCTGGCAGGGCAAGCGCGTTGCTTCACATCCCTCCCAGCTCTGCAAGGTGACCCTTGCCCTAGCTAGTCATTGCACACCATTCTGACAAGGGGACAGCTCTGCAAGAGTCTCCCAGGAGCAGGCATGGCTCCATCCCTCCAGGGTCCAGTCAGAACTCACAGACTCAGAGAAACGGGGCAGCTTGTTTGTCCCCAGGGCAGGTTGGACTGGGCTGTATGTCAACATCCCTGGAAGAATGTTGCCCAACAGTTTCCTCCACTCAGAGTACCACTGTTTTCCCGATACCCTGTCTCCCTAAGACAGTGAAGGCCCTAGGGATGACCTCTGGCAAAATGCCCCTGCAGGTCTCACACAGCAATTAACACTGAATGGTCCTCATCTGCCCCATTCGCAGAGCTCGGTCACTTACACGCACCCCAGGAGCAGGAACTCAGGCAATCCTCACAAGCACACTGTGAGACAGGAGAGAACACTGGCGTTATGACAGTCAACACTCCCAATTTACAGGTAAGGAAACGGAGGCTCTGACGGACAGAAAGCACCCATTACCTTGTGGGTGAAAAGAAAGCTTACGGACAATGTTCTAGTTCTTGATGAGATAAGTAATCACGAGATACTCATATTGTCATAATTCACTGAACTGTAGTATTGTTTTGTGCGCTTTTCCACATGTGTTATGCCTCCAATAAAAATAGTTAAAGGTGGGTATGGAAGGGTATTATTAAGTTAATTTACTTCTAAGACCTAGGGGGTAGACAAAAATGTGTGTGTGTGTGTGTGTGTGTAGTCCTACCTTTTATCGATGCACAGTCATTCACTTACCATTCTCTCTCTGAGTTCCTTGCTAATCTTTGGTATTACATTACATTTTGCAAAAACCATCTATGTACATACATCTTTTTTCACATGAGGATATGTATCAGCAAGATAAATGATTTAAAATACATTTAAAATATTAGTCCTTGACCAAGCATTACTATTAAAGTTTTGAAGTTATTGCCAAACCGCCCTCCCAAAATCTGTACCACGCCTTGATGTGAACACATTTCCTCACAGCTCATCAATATGATGATTACCAAAATGATATTTGCCAGTCCAACTTGGACACACTTTTCATTGTTGTAATGTTCATTTGTTTAATTATAAGTGATGCTGAGCGTTTTATTTGATACGCTAATAAGCCAATTCAATTTCTTTTTCAATTGGCTTGTTCATGTTTTTGCCTATTCACATTCCTATTAACAAAATGGTCTTTTATTGATTTGGAATAGCTCATTATTTACTGAGAAAATTAGTCCTTCATTTGTCATTCTTTATGCTTTTTTTTCCTGAACAGAAATATTCCATTTTTGTGTAGCTAAATTTGTCGGTCTTTTCTCTTATACCCTTTGGGTTTTATGTCTTGTTTAGAAGGGTCCTCTCCATTCCAAGATTACTTAAACAAATATTTTCTCTAATGCAGCATTCTTAAGGGGATTTACCTAATAAGATTTTGCTTTCTCTGGGCAATAAAATGTTGGCAACAATATCCAGGTAGAGTTCATACATGTTGGGTTTAATACCTAAAGGATTTATTAATGTGAATTCTACAAACAGGATCCAAAGAAATACTTGAACAAGACTAAAACCACTGCAGAGCATGGCAAATAAGAGTTTTCTGGACACTTCACTAAAGCTTTATGTTTATAATGTACAACAGGCTGTAGGTATTGTTTGGTGAGCTTCTGCTACTCATCCACAATTCCACATCATGCAGGAAATGATGAACATATGTAGCCAGATATAATCTAAGTACTTACCTATTTCTTCTTCTTTTTGCCTTTTCTAAATTCTTTTTGAGACATAATTGACATATACATGGGTAAGTTTAAGGTGTAAAAGTGTTAGTTTTATATATTGCAATATGATTACCACCGTAATTATATTAGCTAACACGTTTATCACATCACATAATTATCAGTTCTTAAACTTTTTTTAAATTTAATGCCATGCTCCCTGTGTTCTCCAGGCTGGAATTGTTCTTCGTATGTCAGAGATCTTTATTACTTTGGGGTGGGGGTAGATCCTTAGTTTCTACTTACACAAAGGGCTCAAAATTCACTCAATGTATGGAGGCTTTATCTATAACTTTTCAAGGAAGTTTGTTTCCTTCAACAGAGTCTGAAACATCTGTGCCTCTAGTAATGTATTATCCCAAGATTTTTCCTTTTGCTGTAGATCCTTCCACTTTGCTCTCTGCTGTTTCTGGTTCAAGGAAGAGAAAGGAAATGGGCTCTAGCATTCATAATACCAGTCACTTTTGTTAGGTCCTGTACACAAACTACTTCCTCACTTGCTACTACTTAAATACAGTAGACTCCATTAACCAGAACTCAAACAACCAACTCTCTCAAGCACCTGGCAAAAATCTCAAGCAATTGAGATTTTTGCCAGGTGTTGGAGAGTACAGGTTGCTTGAGATCTGGTTAACAGACAGCCTACTTACATTTATCCGGCATCTACCAATCCCCATGGGCACCGGTTAACGAAGAGTTTACTGTATTGAAGAAGAAACTGAGGCCCCCAGAGGTAGAGTAATTTGCCCACCATGGTACCGGCCAGCCAGAGCTACAGAGAGCATTTAAATCTACGCCAAACAGTGAAGACTAAGCTCTTCAGGATTAGACAATATACCCATGTGAGGCATTAAAACATACAATAAGACTGTAATAGGTGAAAAAAATAATTAAACAAATAAATAAGTCATAAAAATAAAAGCTTTGCCTGAAGAAGTCTGCACGAAGGACACCCTTAGGAGGGGCCCCAGTAAGACCAGGTGCCCTCACCGTTAGCACTGCAGTCCTTTACAGGAAACACTCTACAATTTCTACTTGCAACCACCAGGGTGCCGGGGGTGTCCCGTTCCCTTGCTGGCTGTTCTCTGATGGCTGCAGATGGCAGTTTGGCTGGCTGACTTTTTGTCTAGACAGAACCTACTCCCCACAGCTCACGCAATTTCTCAGTGCCACCAGGCCACCTCCGCCTGCTCATTCCCCACCTCCTTGCTATTCTGCATTCCCCACGTTGCTCCCATCCTGTGGAAAGGAACACTTCAAAGCCATATGGAGTCATTCTTTCTGGGTGCCCATGTCCTTTCTCTCTTCTCCATTTCCTGGAACATTAATATTAATAGCTTGTTTCTACGCAGTTGCTTTGTTCTCCAACCTCAAGGGACCGGAAGCTTTTCTGGGTCTTTGTGCCAGACGGAGGCTGTGTTTGAAGGTATGTGGGGGGTGGGGGAGGCAGTGCACTAGGAAGCACAGGCGCGACGTTGTCTCAGATGTAATCCAGGCCACACAGTGAAAGCACGTGGCGCTGCTCCCCTGGCCAGCTCAGTGGAGCCCAAAATTCTTTGTGATATGTGTCCTTTTGGAGGAGGAGAGAGATATGCAAATAATCTAGCAAAAGCCCAGTGACATCATCCCTAATTAACCACTGATTTGGAGCCAGGCTCTACACTGATTCTGCACACCTCATCTCAGATACTCACAATCCCACCAGGTTAATATCAGTATCCCCATTTCATAGATACAGAAACTCAGGCTCAGAGAGAGTCAGCCAGTTGCCTACTGTCACACAGCTTATAAGTTTGAAAGTGGAAATTCAAATCCCCTTCTAATTAATTCCAAAGCCCCTATTTTAACCTTCACTATCAACTGTTGCCTCTCCTGGAACCTCTATTCAGGCTGAATTCCCAGAAAATGGAGACAGGAAGAAAGGCTTCCTTTGTGCTCAGAGAGCGGACCCAGGCGTCAGAGCCTGAAACCTGGCGCACAGGCCCGGCTTTTGTGGGTCTGCATTCTCCTCACTCATGCCCACCCCAGCCAATCCTGGCACCGTCTCCTAGGTTCGGGGAGCTCTGGCATGGCAGAGCCACAAAGCCAGGGACCTGTGGCCAGTTCTGTGCTTGGCAGCCCTCAGAGAGGCCCAATTCCTGCACTGTGCATTCCCACCATGGGCAGCCGCTCAGCGGGCGTAACTAGGGGAGACGTGCCAGTTTGACTGGGGTGAACCCCAAAATGTCAGCTGTCACGTGGAGTGGGGAGAGGTGACAGTGCTTCAAGGTCATGGAGATAACAGGATGTGGACGTGGCAATGATACCACCCTTGCTAGTTTTGTGAATTTTTAACAAAAAATTTTGATGCATTCCCTGGGTACTGGAAGTCTAAAATGGCCCCACGTCTAGACACTCCACCACGGTTTGCAGGGCTTTACGTCTGCAGGGCCTTGACGGGCGTTTTCAGCCTGACCGCGAGCAACTTGTTAGGACTTTCGGCTCTCAGGTTCTTAAAGGTCTCTGACTCCTCCCGGAGAGAGGGGGGCTTTCCAGCCTCAGGGCTGCTCCCCCCACCACTTGGTCCCACTTCTGAGCTTCACTGTTCCTGCCACATCAGAACAGGGGTGTCCCCCCAGCCTGGGCAGCCACCACAAGGGCCCTAGAATAGGGAGCAGCATCTCTTCCTGTGAAGGGCCACACAGTAAATATTTTCAGCTCTGTGGGTCATCGAGTTTCCTGTCACATCGACTCAACTTTGTAGGAAGCAGTCATCAATAATACATAAACTGATGGATGTGGCTGTGCGTGTGTAATACAACCTTCTTTACAAAAGCAGCTAGTGGGCTGGGTGTGGCCCATGGCCATAGTTTGCCGCTGACCTTTGTTCTCTAGGATGTCCTTGAGACCTACTGTGGGTCAGGGGACTCAGGTAGGTGAAACACAGACCCTACCTTCACCCTGACCAGGTGAGTTAGTAGGCAATACTTACACATGGAATACAATTCAAAAGAATCAAAATGATATGAGCACCAAGGCCACCCGCACAATGTGGCCTTCAGCCACACTTGTCCTTGTGGTCTGCTTGCTGCCAGAGCATACGGCCATGTGGATACAGGTTGAAGTTAGCTGTAGCACTAGAAGACATCAAAGGTACAGCGTAATGGTGCTACTGGAGAACATGGGTCACCAGAGCAGAAGGAGGTATTTAGAGTTTGCAGGAGTTCAAGATCCCCGAGTCTCTTCCAGAAAAGCCCATTACATCAGCTGGTTAGTTAAGAACATACAACTCTTGACTAGACCATGGATTATGGATGGGATAGCACTGCCAGTAACAGAATGTATGACTGTAAGTCTTGCCTCTGCTTCTCTACCCCCACTTTAGGATGATCTCGTAAAGTCTCACTCAGTTATTGCTGGGAATCCCTAACAATGTCAGATGGGGCCACATGGCCGTACAGGTCCAATACATGCAGCAAAAATAAAAGAGGAAAGCCTGCAGGTTATGTGGGGTGCTTGAGAGCACCCTACAACTTCCTAGCTATGGCACAGGAAGGAAATTGTGTCCCCAGAACCCAGACACTAGAACTGGGTCACCACCCTAAACAAAGATGAAAGGCAGGTAGCTGGAAGGTATGCATTCCTCTGACCCAGTGCATTTGCTGCGTTGTACAGGCTGCTAGACACATCCCACCCATCCTGCTCTGAAAAAAAAAAAAAAAAAATCCATACCAAAAAAATAAAAGTATAACAAATTTTTAGACTATGTGGGGCAACATAGATTTTTGAGTCCCTCTGATTTGCCTTTTCATGGCTTCTTATACTTCTCTCTCATAGCACTTTTCAAAATTGCAATTAATTAACGATTTGCTAATTATTTCTTTAATGTCTCTCTTCTGAGTGACCACCACAGGAGGACAAGGACACGTCTGTTGTATCATTTCAGGTTCCTTCAATATTCATTTGCAGAATGAACAAAAAAATGCAACTGACACTCCAGGGCTTGTTTCAGCACAACTCTTTTTTTTTTTTTTTTTTGGTGGGGGGATGCCTACATTTGGGATGACTATCATTGACTCCAAACACAAGCCTATCAGCAATCAGATGCTTCATCTAGAAAGCCTCTTCCCTGCATGGGTCATGACAGCATCCCATGGCATGGACCCTGGTGGTGAGAAAACAGAATGAAAGAGGATAACAGTAAAGACTGGTTGAAGAGGGAAGGTACTTGCCCACTAGCAAATCAGATTATTAATATTCTGGAGAAAATAAGGAACCTATCTAATATTTTATGGCAAAGAGGAAACCCAACACAATAACAAATAACTTCCTGCTGGACATTTCAAGCAATTCAGATTCTAATTCTGCTGCATGAAAAATTGTGTGAGTCCTAGAGTCAGAGAGCCAAAACTGAGTTAGAGTGTGCAAGGCCGACATATTTCTGAGACTGCTCCAAGAGACCTAATGGGAAAATTCAAATGAGGCCACCTGCTTTATTACACATCCAAAGGAGCTCCCCTTGCCTCCCCCCAAGTGCAATTTATTCTGCTAACCTTACAGCATGGGAAATGGGATTTTTCAATGGATTTTTCTTGTAAAAGACATCGTTTTTATCAAGCCACCAAGCTTTTTGTTGAGAATGGATTTAGATAATTTGGGGTTTAGTGTGTCGGGGTTTTATTTATTTATTTATTTTTTTCTTTTCAATTTCCTTTTTCTGTTCAGGAAGACACCCATTCTGGTGTAGTCATGCCCTGTTGAACACAGGCCAAACCTGGATATAATTATTTCCTCTGAGATGAAAGCAGCCTAATCTGGAAGAAGCTATTGAAATTAAAATCTCAGAAAACTACCAACCCAAGGCAGGGGTATTTTTATCAATGATGCACTCTCCTAAAAGGCAGGTTATTAAAATTTCAATTTTTAATGTATGTGTCAGTGTATGTATGTGTGTGTGTGTGTATATATATATATATGTATATATATATGTATATATATATGTATATATATGCATATACATATGTTCACACTTATATGCATGTGTGCATATAAATACATATATAGTTATTTATATATGTGTGTATACATACATATATATATATATATATAGTGTTCAGAAGGAAGATATGTGGTAATTAGCAGAGAAAGCAGAATGACTAACATCTAATTGGGAAGGGAAAGAGAAGTCATTTTAGAAAACTGTCATATATTTAATTAAGAAAAATTACCATTTGGATGTGTAACGGTTGGTAATGAGGCGAAGAGGAGCAGGTTTCAGGAAAATGGGGACAGCTTCTAAATGCACACTCCGCCCCATCCCCAAATAACTACCAGCAGACCCTCTCACTGGGGCAGCCACGCGGTAAGTGGAAATTCTTGTTCTGTCAGGTTTCTTCTGGTTAAAGAGCCACTGGAAGCACATCCGGTCACACACCTTGGCTTTGGAGATTTCTGGTCTCTAGCAGTGAGTGCAGGGATGTCAGCCGGGTATGGCCCTGTCCCCTTCTTTCTTTCCAGGGACTAAGAGAGGTCAATCAGTGCTCAGGGTCTGAACACGAAGCTCAAGCAGAAGCCCGTGGCTTCACTTGGCTCTCAGCAGGCACGATTCCCGACAAGTAATAGATTGTTCCTTCCACCAGCTATAGTCATTTGTTGTTGAGTGTTTCCATTTTATTTATTTTCACCCTTTTTTTTTCTTTGCCCTGACTTGACTTTTATAAGAAATCCACCAGGACAAACAGTTGCCTTAGTCCATTCAGGCTGCTAAAACCGAAGTCGACCATCTGAGTGGCTCAGAAACAACAGAACTCACAGTTTTTTATAGGCTGAGAAGTCTAAGATCAAGGCGCCCACAGATTCAGTGAGAGCCCACTTCCTGGATCACAGAGAGCCGTCTTCTCACCACCACCTCACGTGGAAGGAATGCGGAATCTCTCTGGGGTCTCTCTTATAAGGGCACTAACCCCATGCATATTTTAGGGGGACACAGACATGAAGTCTATAGACTTAATCTCTCTATACTGCTCCTCTTGCCCTACACACACACACACACACACACACACACACACACACTCAGGGACTTGAATTCCTACATTTAGAATAGAAGATTTGGCCACGACTGCTTCTAGAGTTCACATGGGTTCTGATGCTCTGATATTATGATCTCATATAGTTGCTTACATTCCATTCAATTCACTGGTTATTTTCTGTAAAACTTAAATCCCTGAACCTCTGATTAGCTTAGTTTTTTCTAAGCAATCTTAAGGAGCATTAGTTTTATCTGGAAGGTGATATGGTAAATCATTACTCCCTTGCAAGGGTCTCTCAAATGTTGATCCATCCTGTGAGTCATACATCTTAAGCTATCTGCATTTGTACTCCAGCTACAACTTTCCAATGAAACAACTTTCTGATGACAAGTTAAATATTTGCATTTTTGACACTGTCATGAGGACAACTTTCCCTAGCTGAACCAGGGGCCCAGGAGAAGAATGAGAAGCATGGAAACCGGCTGGGCCCAACCCAGAATGGATGACCCTCAAGCAACAGCAGTCAGGAGTCAGCCCAGCTGAGACAAGGGACCAGAGACCCCTTCAGGTAAGCTCAGTCTAGATGAGTTGACTCTCACCCAAATGACAGAAGACATGTGAGTTGAAAAATTCCATTGGCATGTGGTCATTATGTAAGAAAATCAGGGCCATAGTTAGCTGGTACAAAGCCCAAGGAATATTAATGATCAGGCAAGTTGAGGACACACTTTTCTGGTGTTTACCCTCCATCCTCTTTTTCCTCTTAACTCAACTGCCAGCAACTGATCCTGACACTCCCAGTACAACTTTATCACTTCTTCTAGGCTCACTGCTTAAGGTGCTCTAAACCCTGAATGTGGAGGAACAGGGATAGATCAAAGCCTTCCTATGGGTTGACAGAGAAATTTTGTCATTTTCTCTCATTACCACAGCTGTTGTCTTTGGCCTTCTGCTGCTAGTCAACATTCACACCCTAAAGCCACTGCTCTTACTTGCCACGGAGCAAAATCGATAGCATTGATCCCAGGAAACAATAGAGGTCTTCGCCCATGGAGACAAATTCATTTTTCTCTGTCTCTAAAACCCATGCTTCATTTTCACGTTCATATGACTTACTCACTCAACAATGAGCATGTGCTCAAGCTAAAGTAGAGGGAGGTGGTTGCTGTACCATTTTTAATTTTTCTTTGTGCATGACTTTTCTAAAACTACGACTCGGTCCAGGGTGATCTCCGTAAGCACTGACATGGGTTTTAAGAGCTCGTATTGCTTGTCAGCATCTCCCAAGATTAACAGAAGGTAGGACTTGTCTTTTACAGCAATCACAGACTGCAATTATTTAATTTGATTTTGCCATTGTCCTTTTTGTCAGACTGTGTCTATAGTCTCTGTTTTAGGTCCCCAGTATTTGTCACAAGGTCAAACACATGCTCAGAATATGACTGAAGACAAGCCAAAGTCTTTATAGAAAGAACTTACATTACAGATTCAAAGTCAGATATTCTCTAAATGGTCCTAAAATAAAGATAACAAATGACAACTTCCAATGCCATATATAGAGCAAAGATTTTTATTTTTAATCATGGGTTTTCAAATTAGACAAACTTGAATTTGAACCCTGTTTCTATTATGTTCTATTTGCCTTCTTGGCAAATTAGTTCAGCTATCTATGCCTCTGCTTCCGCATTTGTAAAATGGAGACAATAAAGACCTCACAGATTTGTCATAAAATTAAAATCACTTATGCAAAACACAGCATTTCCTTATGCACAGAAATGTAATAAGAGGTAATAAACTGAATGGCTTTTAAAAGACTTTCTGGATTATTTTGGTGTTTTGCAAAAGAAAAAGAAAAATTACCAATTATAAGAGGACAGCGGATCAGTTCGGCGATACTATTCCAGAGTTTAGAAATGTACTTTTGATGAATTCATCACTCTGATTACGTAACTATGGAAACGGGATGATGTGGCTGAAACAGAAACTTCCGGCTCCACGCTATGGGAGCAGTAGCAACTGGATTAATAGCCACAGTGCCCCTGGGGAATAGGGGACATGGAATAGGTGCCTGGCTTCCAGGTGCTAGATCCAGTTGCTCCCAGGGCACCCTTTGCATTTACTGAACACCTTGCAAGTGCCAGACACTACTCTAGAATTGAAGAACAGAGTACAAACTCCTAACCATATTACTCTGGAGCAACAACCTCTTAGCCGGAATGTATCTCCCCAACTGAGTTCAAACCTTCAGTGGCTCCATGGCAGGCCCTAGTCAGCTCTGACTCCCTAGAACGAACACAGTACAGGACCTGGCACGTAGCAGTGCTAAGTTTCCGTTGGTGGAATGCATGCATGCCTTTTACGCAGTGCCGTGGTGGCAAACAGTCCTTTGTAGGTCCACAATAATAGCTTTTAACATTGAACAAAGCACCTCACCCTACATGGTGTTTTGTCTCTCATCTTTGTAATGGGATCAAGTGACCCCCATGTTGGGTCACATTAAATGACATCTGAGATTACCATAATTTACCATTAACTCTTTGGAAATAACTGCTGAAAATACTGTGTGACCATGCTCTCACACACACAGGAACAGTGAGTACCTTAACTAAACACTCACCCTATCGTTAGCAGCAGACCTTTAATTTCCCAAAGAGGCACACAGTCTTAAAAGTATTCTGACCTGGTTCCAAGAATCATACATTTACGCAAATTAAAATATTTAAATCATGATTTTCTAAGGAATGTTCTAGAAATGATAACTACATTTAAAATAATAAACAGAATGATAGCACCCACTACACAAGGCTTAACTGGTTCATGCTTGCCCGTTAACCCCTTTACATGGAGTTTAGCCTCAATGCTTTGAAATACACAGGTCGCCAATCCTTACATCTTGAGATTGTCCTTATTCTGTCTCAGTAGATCTATGCCCTGGGCTTCTCTAGTTTCACAAATTTCCAGCTGATTCCAGTTGCAGGTATGAGAATCACAGGTTTGAGCCAACTCTAGAACTTCTCCATCCCTAACAGTCAATGAACGAGCCAGGCGAGAAGAAGGCTGTGACCTCGGCCACCCCACAGACTGTGAGATGCCCGACATGATTACCTGGGAAGGTGCACCTTACCTCTTTAGCTCTCTTTAGATCTCCCCCTGAAAGCTGCAAGTTGGGTCTGAGAAGGGCACCCATCGCAGCTACCTGTCAGCCCTTTAGTCAAGAGTATACGTTTCACCGTGATCCCCTGCACCAACTTCAAAGATCTCCTCAGGGTCCATGTGTGACTCCAGTGTGTCAATCACTACTCACCCTCTGAGCTTCTCTGATGCCCAGAAGCTAGGTCAACCACACAGAGGCATCAGATAAAGGTAGAAGATTCTGCCCCACTGTTCCCACATTCTTTCCTTGTTGGGGATTCCCATCTCATCTATATGCCATGATCTGAAACGCCTGCTGTGCAAAGACAGCAGAACCAGGAAACAAGGTTGTCACTCTGTGAAGTGGGTGTGAGTAAGGCCTCACTTACCAAATAAGACTCCCCTGAGAGACTACAGCATTATGGTGACAGAGACCTTGACTGTCTCGCATCCCCAACACTGAGCACAGAGCCTGGCACCCAGAAAGTGATACAGGATGATACAGGATGATGGGTCTGGTTATCGCACAGGAACACTGGCTTTCTGACCTCCAGGACCAGTCAATTCATGAATATTTACTGCTCACGGAAACCACGGGAATTCTGAGTTCCCTTGCCTCTGCCTTCTAAAAGGATCAGTAACCAGATGATGCAGAAAGCAGCTCGGGAAGCTGCAGGTTAGTGTGAGTGTTTAAACCATCGGTCAACAGTTAACAGAGATGAGCTTCCGGACTAGCTGAGGAGAAGGGATGACGGACAAGTTTTAATATACCCCTGTTCTGCCCCTCTGGTAACTACACCCTCAACACCACAGGCTGCTGCGCGGGTCAGATTCAGTGTCCTGCTGCTGGCAGAGAAGAAGAGTCCAAATGAAGTCTATTCTGACCGATATTGCCTGGGTCTCAAGGAATTAGTGGAGGAAGAAAAACAGAAGGAAAGGGAGAAAAGGAGAAAAAATCTTAGGGGAGAAAGAAGAGTGAGTCCAAGAGTATTTGACCAAATCAATCACGACGTATCCCACCTAACTCACAAAGCACTTCTTTTACCAATACGCTAAGACGTTTTTCTGAAATCTGCACATCATAGCTGAGCAATGTCGTGGGGATGAGATCAAGTTTCCATATTTTACAAAGCCTATGAAGCTAAAAAGAATTTTTAAGAGCCCAAAATAACTCAAAATCAGAGGTTTCAGAGCTGAGATGAATTTTCCAGAAATCTTGTGGTTCAGATGCCTGACCTAGGATGAGTAATGTTTCATTTCCCCCATTTTAGAGACAGCACAACCTGGCACTAGGCTTATGCTTATGTTAGAAGGGTGAGAAGGGGCTAGGAGGAATATAACCTGCTCCACTAACCACAGAGCTTTGCAAATATCTGCTCACGATCTCTACAAGTTAGGACCTTATCCAGTGACCTAGTGATTCCCAGACTCATCGGAATTTATTTCAAAAATGTCACAAGTAATTTTCACATGCCAGGTTTTGTTCAAAGACCTTTAATCCTCACAACCTTGTGAGGTAAATACCATGAGTATTTACATTTCACTAGTGAAAAATAAGAAAGCACAGAGAGGTTAAGGTTAACCTGTTGAAATTGCACAGCTAATAAGTGCCTGCGTTGGAACTATGATCTCAAATATTCTACCCTGCCCCCCTTAGCCTGAGTCTTAATCTCTATACTACAGTGCCTATCAGTTTAATATCAATGCATGCCCTGTAAGGAAGAAACCACCTTCTAAAAGTGCCTTTATTTTTCCCATCAAAGAAGATGATGTTTAGAAGGTTCTGAGAATCTCATCACAGTATAAACACCACGGTGGAGTGTGAGAATTAGAGGCTAAGAGAGGTTATAGCAGACCCCAGTTCAGCTCACCTCGGTAGCTGAGAGGGAAAAACATGCAAACCATTACCCCAAAGATAGAGCAGAATTAAGCACTAGGAATCATTCTGTGATTCTGGTGCCCATTTCATACTCAACTTGTCGTTTCCCTCCTCTCTATGAGAATGTGTTGCAGCAGCTCTTTATTACCAAATGGGACTGTTCATTTTCCCCACTTACCTGGGTGGGCAACAGGCCAAAATACATCATTTATTAAGAAGTGACTGGGCCCACCCAGGGCTTACATATTCCCAGAATGACAAGTCCAAAGGGTGCCTGACTCCCTGTGCATGTGCCTATATCTCCCTACAGCCTCAAGACTCCCTTTCCAAGTAGGTCTAAGCTCCCTGAAGCTGACAACTGTGTTCTGGTGCACAGCACAAAACCTTCCCCATCAGTGTTTGTAATAAATACTCCATGAATGTAAAATCTGCTTCCATCCCGTGATTCTCAACTGGGGGGTGATTTTGCTCTGCAAGGGCCATTTGACAATGCTTGGAGATGTTTTTGGTTGTCACAACTTGGGAACAAGTGTGGGGGTTTCTACTGGCACCTGGTAGGTTGAGGCCAGGGATACTGCTAACACCCTACGATCCACAGGACAGCTCCTCATAAGAAAGAATTACCTGGGCCGAAGCATCAAGAGTGCTGAGGTTAAGATATCCTACTCTGAACCAGGGTTGTAATAAATGAAAACAACTACACTGAGAGCCAAGCAGTGACGTTTCTTGCCTAGTCTCACCCATCAGAATGGTGGCAGAGTCAGACCTGGAACCTGACTCCCAGCCCAGGGTCCTTTCCTCACTGTAAATACTCCAGAAATCAGGACAGGTCTCTGCAGAGTGCTCATGTAGTCTCCTAGGCCAAACAGGCTCACTCTAAAAAGAGAATCTTAGATTACAGCATGATTTCGTGCTATTTTTACTTGAGAGAGAGAGAGAGAGAGAGAAACATGCATATAGCTTAGTGTATATAAACCAGGCAAATGTTACATACATTTTTATCTTTAGCTCTTTTTTTTTTTTTGCTTTAGTTTTCCACAGACTAATGAGACATTGCTTTTATCGCTCATTTTTCTGAAGATGGGTTAATTGCTGGTTAAAGAGTCTTAAATTAAGGACATGGAGGTGGCTCTTTAGTTCTCTCTCTTTGTCGCCCTCTCCCTCTCTTTCTCTTTCTCTGTCTCTCTCCCTCTCTCTCTGCCTCTCTGTCTCCCTCTCTCTTTACTGAGAGTGATCTGAAACAAATGTGGAAAAAAGTTAAATCCGCTAACTTTGAGTAGTAGTTGCATTACTATTTTTTGTATTTTTTAAACTCCAGGCAAGATGACCTTGGCTGTAGCACCTCCTGTAGTCACTGACCACGCCCCATGACAACCAGTTTTCACAAGCGTTTGTTTGCAGGGTCCGGGCAGCAGAGTGGGATATGAGGAAAAGTAACATCTTTGAATCTAGACAGACCTGCCATTTACTTGGGCAAGTCAATTAACCTCTCTGAAACAGAATTTTTTCTTCAAAATGGAAATTTTTTCAAAGGAAATAATTATAGGGATGTTGAATTTTTTTTTCCAAAGATGAATTAGGTTACTTGGTGAAGATAATAGATGCTTGCTTTTCGCTGTCGACAGAGCTTTTGCTTTTTTTCTTCTTTTTGACTCTTCATAAAAAGGCTAAAAATAACGGAGCAAGAATTAACAGATAAGACACATTCCCTCGCCTCCTCTACCCCTCTGGTTGGTAACCCAAAAACTCTTCAGACATCACCACATGTTAAAAAGGTTTGCTCTGGGAGTCCACCTGGTGACTCGGTTCTGTGACCAGCTTCGCAGATCCTGATGAGCACTGATTACCTGGGGCGTGTTGGGTGCTGCAATGGACACTTGGAGGGACAGGAGGTGGGCAGACAAGAGTGGCTGATCTAGGCCCCACCCTCAGGAAGTCTACGATTTTGTGAGGAGACAAGACAAGAGCATGTACAGTTTTAAACCTGCATGGAGTAGGGGGCATGCTGTGAGGCTGACGCCAGATATTCCTTCTGTAGCTTCAAACAGCAATCTCGCTTCTGGCTAGGCACCAGGGAGAAGCTTCATGGAAGTGGTAATATTGGGAGTGACCCTTCAAGAAGGGAAAGGGTTCAAGGGGAGCTGCCAGGGAGCACATTTCAGCAGGACAGAAGAGCCTGGGTCCAGAAGGCATCGGATTGTGAGAGTAGTTGCCCAGAGGGCAGGCTCTGAGGAAGGGGCAATGCGAGCTGGAAATAAAGTGAAGACAGGCTTTGAAAGGGGAATATGCCTTGCTTTTATGTATTTGTTCCAAATTGTTTTATTTATTCCACAGGCAATGGTAATGGCCAAAGATTTGGGGGCAGTGATGGGATCTAAGCTGAGATGTGCTCTCAGGAACGTTATCCTGTAGAATGTGTGTGCTGATTGGCTCAGGGCTGGGGGCATGCTCTGAAGATGGCACAGAGCTCTCCAAATGTGAACTGCTCATTATCCCAAAATCTGACATTTGCAAGGGATCTGGAAGGTCATCTGATGCAACTTTGCACCCAGTGCAGGAGCCTCTAGGGGTATACATGCTGCCCAAACATCTCCCCTCGTGGGAGGTCACTAGGACACAGAATTACCCAAGGCATTAGTGAACAGCTCAGCTCTATAGGTCCAGGAGGCAGAGAGATGCAGAAGACTACAGGACTGGACTCAGATCCACCTCTGCAACCTTGGACAGTCTACTTTCTGAGTCCTGGTTGCCTTACATATGAATGAAAACCTTTAATGGACAGAGATGCAGTGAAAATTAGACATTTGACCTACCGTGGCCAATCGTTGTGGACACATACTCTTTTTGTTGATCTGAGCCAAAAATCTTCCTTCTTGTTTCACCCATTTACAGGGTCAAATTTCACCTTCTAGCAGCACACAGAATACATGTTCGCTACCCACTTCACAAGAAAAACATTACAGGGGAGAAACCATGTGGCCATAAGTCTTCCCTTCCCTAAGTTAAACATTACCTTCCTCAACTAACACATTTTCCAAAGCACGCACCTTTGCAATCCTAATATTCTCGTACAAACACTGCGATGCTGTCTACATCCTCGGTCTTTTAATACAAAACTGTATTTCTATGCACGGAGATGGGTAAGGCTTTCTCAAAAGCAGAGCCCTGATTATCCCGCTCCTTCTAATGAGTGAGTTTGTTTGGCTAAGAGGGAGAGAGGGGGCCCTGCTGGTAATCTCTGGAGACATCTGACTCTATTATTACACCCTCAAGGCACTGGTCTGACAACTTCTCAAATGCAGCCTAGGACAAAGCACCAGGGGAACAAATTGAGACCCACTGGTGTAAGGCACATGAATCAGTGTTCATCTGACTACCCGAAATAAACTTCAACTAACAAGACGAAAATAACTCCAACACTTTCCTGTGAAAGAGGCACCAACTAGCTCCTGTTAAGACAGCGCATAAAACAGAGCTGCAGTTGTCAATAACATTAGCCTGGCTTGGGGATCCAAGGACAGCCTCACACACAAGGAGAGAAATAAAACCAGGGAAGGGACCCAATGCCCGTCCCACCAGTGCTGCTTCTGCTTTAGGGAACTGGAGCTGACCCTGGGACCTGGAGCAAGCACCCTTAGCAACATGCACTGACCCTTTCTCTGGACCAGGCTCTGCATGAGACCTTAGGGGTGACAAGGTCATTAACTCAGCAATGCTGCTCTTGAATGGCTGGAAGTCTAGCTTAGAGGATTCAGGGAGAACAAGAAAGATCATGGTGATATAATGTGCTGGATGAAACAAGGATCATCTGAAACCTAGATTTTGCACTTCACATCTAAGCAGGGGGTTGGCATAGAAAAGACAGGTGCAAATACAGCTAAATTTAACGCACTGTCAAAAGAGCTGGAATGGAGATTTATCCAGAGTGCCACTGCCAGGTGGGACGCAGAGTCAGGGGTACCTTCTGAGAGATGGTGGCATCAAAGCTAAAATTTTATAAGGATTTCACCCACTGAAAGGTAGGGGAGGGAATTCCAGGCCAATGGAATAGCATGCTCAGAGCCCCAGGGTCGGGAAAGCCCAGGGAAGAAGAGCAGAGGTAGGGGACAGGAGGCTGTAAAACCCACCAGCAACATGGAGTTCAAGAAAGGTTTAAGCATGGAAATCACAGGGAACAGATTACAGTAGAATCCTCTGGTGATGGAAACAGAACTTAGTATAGAGTGGGGGAAAGACAGGAGTTAGCTGACCAATGACAATTATTTTTAATGAGTAGAAGAAGGGAGAAGGCCTGAATGAATTCTGTCTCTAGAGCAAACATAACAGTAGGTCAACAAAGTACGGATCATTAGATGACAAATTCTTGGGGTGGTCAGAGTAAAGGAATCTGAGGTGGCAAATGGGCTGGTGGCCATCCTAGTTCTGAGACTAAATTCGCAGTTGGCCTTTGGGTGAGCCATTTTCTCTGTCTCAAGTGAAGGACTTTTGGCACAGTTCATGGTAAAATCAAGTTCAGCCATAACTTTCTCTGACGCATTTTCCAAAGCATCAGAGATGGATACCATTCACATGCACAGAAATAAATGTGTCCATTTTCCACATTTCCTCACAACCAGCTCAACTCACCAATTTGCACAGCATCAGAGCACTTCCTACAGATGCTTATTAGTTACAAAGGGAAATTGAAATCTTTACACTGCAGAAACTGAGCAAACAACACCTTAAGGAAATGATCAATGTTCGCCTCACCAATAGTAAGAAAACACACAGCATCATGTGCCTTCTGATAAGATGAACTGAGAAGGACATGACATCACTTGTGAAGAGAGACCTTCCCAACTATCTCATCCACACCAATTCAGTGAGTGTGGGGCCATCTTTTCTGTATGTCGTCTATTTTTAGAAAAACCTACTTGGCCACTCTTACTCCTTAAGTCACAGAAGTGACACCGTGGATGTGGAAACTGAAATACCTTTAATTTAGCTAACTCTACCAACAATCACCATAAAATAGAATCATGTTGATGCAAAATAAACACTCACCCTTCTTGGGGGGGAAATTTAATTAGCAACAGAATCATGTATAGCCTGGTGGTTATGCAGATTTAGTGACGCATTGCAACTGGAAATTGTCTGTGATGTGGTGGTGTTATTTCCTCTTTATTCTTGTTTTGCCAGCGCCCAGCAACCATGCCTGGTTTCCACCCATCACAAAGCAAAATGAAACAAAAATCACCAGGGGTTAGAAGACCTAAATTGGATTACAGTCACACCATATAGAAAACAAGATTTTACTGGTAATTGCATTCAGCTGAATAAATATCCTTGCATTAGCTTATGGCCCATTAGTATTCTGATGGTGATTATTTTCACATAAATGTGTTTGCCTCTGAATAAATGGGGAAAGGGTGGAATGACATGAGGTTTTGAGATGAAATGAATATTCTGTTCAGTAAACCAGAGTTTTGGGCATGGAGCTAAGATTGTGGGTAAAATTGAAACTACAGTGATGTATTTAACATCATGTCCTTGCAAAGTTATCTACTGAAGGCATAAAGTTACGGTTTTCAAACTTTGTTGTGTGCATCAGACAAAGGCCAGAAATAGGGATGCTGAGGCTCTCCCCCAACATTCTGCATCAGAACCTCTAAGGGTGGGACTCAGGAATATACTTTTTTAACATAGTTCCCAAGAAATGCTGTAAACAAGTTTGAAAAATGTTGTTCTAAATGTTGACCATTTTATTCCAAGTTACCAATGATGATTCAAGTATGGATTGATCTAAAAGGACAGAGTCTATCACTGGAGCTAGAACAAAGGTCACTGAGTCATGGCCACGGGCTGAATTTGGCTCAGCATTTGTTTGTGTCCATAAAGTTTTACTGGAACACAGGCATGCCCCTTTGTTTATGAATTACCTATAGCTACTTTCTTGCTAAAATGGCAAAGTGAGCAGTTGTGACAGAGACCACATGGCCTGCCAAGTCTAAAATATTTACTATCTGGCCCTTTATAGAAAAGGTTTCCCAATCTCTGGTGTGAAAAGATGCCAAGGACTAAGGGACTAGGAAAATTAGTAAACCCAGAGGTAGAGCCGTTACTATCAACACCTTCTCTGGGGTTTTTTTAAGTGATCCAAGGTGGATGTGCTCTATTTTCTCCTAACTTTACTGAGATATAATTGATTTATAATATTGTATAAGTTTAAGGTATATGTTAACTTGATACAATTACACATTGTGAAATAATTACCATAGTAACTTTAGTTAACGCCTCCATCACCTCATATAATTACCATATTTTTGCTGTTGTTTGTGACTTTCAGTGACTTTCAAGTATACAATATAATATCTTTAACTATAGGCACCATGCAGTATATTATTCCTCAGAACATATTCATCTTATAAGTCTGTGTCTTTTGACCAACATCCCCCCACTTCTCCCTTCCCCCAGCCCCGGCAACCACCACTCCCATTTCTATGAATTTGGCTTTTGAGGATTCCACAATGTAAGAAAGATTAGACAGTAATTGTCTTTTTCTATGTGACTTACCTCACTTAGCATAATGCCCTCATGCTTCATGTATGTTATCACAAAGCAGAATTTCCTTCTTTCTTGTGGCTGAAAAATATTCCAACAAATATATGTAGTTTCTGTTTCTTCGTTATTGTGGATAATGCTGCAGTGAAGATGGAGGTGCTACTAGTTCTTTGAGATAGTGATTTAATTTCCTTGGGATATTTACCTAGAAGTGGAATCGCTGGGTCATGTGGTACTTCTACTTTTAATTTTTTGAGGACCCTTCATAATGTTTTCCATAGTGTCTGTACATCTTCCCTGGATTCTAATCTCAGCTGTGCTACATATGAGTACTAGAAGGACTTACTCTCCCTGAACTTCAGTTCTCTTTATCTTTAAAAATGAGAAGGATTAGACTAAATAAAATAACATATAAAGCACAGTCATCACTGAAGTCTTTAAACTAAGTATAAGGAAGAAAGATGAATAAACCATAATTTGTACTCTCAGGTTGCTGAGACACGATCCTCAGGTTCTGTTTTACTTTAGTGTAAGAAGCTATATGGTGTAGTTATCTAGATTGTAAGCTCTAGGGTCAGATCTAGAAGAGTTTAAAATCTGGTTCTGCTACTAGCAGGGTGACCTTGAGAGAATTCTTTATGCTCTTTAAGCTACTGAGAAAAATGTAGATTGTATTTACTCCAAAATGTCATGGTGAGGTTAAATTAGATAATGTAGGTAAAGTGCCTAATACAGTACAGATCTCTAATAAATTGTTAGTACGAGTATTATTCATGTTCTAGCATTTGTTTGTCAGTGGAGACATCTCTGGTTGGGGATGGACAATTCTTTGTAAAAATCATTCCAGAACAATTAGCATCCCTGCCCACTAAATACCAATAATGTCCCCCAAGTCAATGGACAAGATAAAGAGCCCCTAACATTTTCAAACATGGAGACAGAAGCATTGTCACCTCCTGGGTGAGAACTATTCGGGCAGTAAACTACATAAGGACTTATTTTGTGTGTTCTCAATCCAATGCTGTGCCAAGCAGGTAGAGAGGTCACTAAACACTCTTAAAAGAAATGAGTAAAGGGGGATGAATAAAACAGGAATTCATAAATATGGTTGAAATGCCACCATTATATATTTATACCTTTGGTTCTACATGGTTCCATTAGATTTGCAGAATCTCTCATTAAATTGAAAATAGTTCTAAGGAAAAATAGTTTCAGCTGTTATGAACCAGCATCAAGGTGGGTGTATGCCAACTGTGACAAAAGCCCTGTAGGAGTAGTTTACAGGACAGAGAGAATGGGGATGCAATGGAGTTGAAGTTCAAAGTAAAACACGTAAAGCTTTGTATAGTTTCTAATTGTGCCACTGCATTACTTTGTGCATAAAAGTAAGAAAGTGTATGACAATAGGAGCTCAATGGGAGATATAACTTTTACCCACCTCCCACTTTATTTTAAAAGAAATTAAAACCCAAGTTGCTTTTGCATCTACCATCATATTTTTCTTTCTTTTTTAAAGAAGCAATGCACACCCCATACTTCTCTTTCCTCACTTACTAGTTTTCCTGAGATAACTAATCTAAAATTCTCTTCTTTCCTACTTATTTTTTTAATTAGTGACGTTCTTCTCATAATTTCCTGAAAGTTTCTTCCCCAGTCACTTCCAATACTTTTCTCCTCAACCCTCCTAATTTTAGTGGCCTCATACCACTTTCTTTCCAACTCTCAGCTCTAAAATTAGTATACTGAAGAACACATCCATTCTCATGACCTCAACAATGGTGTTGTCTTTATCTATTTATGATCAGAATCCACAAACTCACAAAGTTTAATTCTGTAAAAGTATTACTAAAAAACTGATAATTAATAAAAATCAGTCTCCACTCAAACATTCTTGCCTACTTAACACAAATGCCTCCTAGTCCATCAAATCAAGTGAGGCAACATTCACATATTATTATCACATATAAACATCTATTAGTAACATTAAATACAAGGACAAATCTATTTCAGAATAAAATTGCACATCTTCTTAAAGAGGCAGGACTTCAAACTTCATATTTCTACCATTTTCTCACACTCCTTCAGCTTAAATATTAAATATGCCAAGATGCCATGGTATGGGGTAGCATGTTCTAAACCCCCTCAGATATGATACCAAAAACACAGCAAAGAATAATTAAAATCAATAAACTGGGCTACATCAGAATTTAAAACTTTGCATGAAAGGACACAATCAACAGGGCAAAAAGGCAACACATGGAGTGGGAGAAAATATTTGCAAACCATATATCTGATAATGAATTAAAATCCAGAATATATAAAGAACTCTTAAGATTCAATAACAACAAAAATAATCCAATTCAAAAAAGGACAAAGGACTTGAATAAACATTTCTCCAAAAAAGACAAATGAATGGTCGATAACACGATAAGATATTCAGTATCACTAATAATTAGAGAAATGCAAATCAAAACCACAATGTGATGATATCACCTCATACCTAATAAGATGGCCACTATAAAAAAAGGACACGAGTGTTGGCAAGGATGTAAAGAAATTGGAACCTTTGTGCACTGCTGGTGGGAATATAAAATGTTGCAGTCACTTTGAAAAAGAGTATTGCAGTTCCTCAAAAAATTACAAACAGAATTTTCATATGATCCACCAATTCTACATCTAGGACCACATGCAAAAGAACTGAAAGCAGCATCTTGAGGAGATAACTATTTAACCGTGCTTACAGCAAGAGTATTCACATAAGCCAACAGATGGAAGAAACCCAAGCGTGCATTGGTGGTTGAAGAGATAAACAAAATGTGATATAGGAGGGCTGTCTAGGAAATATGTAGCCATGTAATATGAAAAATAGAGACATTTATGGCTGAATTTTTTCCAGACAGCCCTTGTATACACACAATAGAATATTATTCAGCCATAAAAAAGAAAATTCAAGCACATGCCATAACATGTATAAAACCAAAAGACATTATGCTAAATAAAATAAGCCAACCACAAAAAAGACAAATACTATATGATTGATTCCACTTTAGAAGGGAGCTAGAATAGTCAAACTCATAGAAACAAAAAGTACAATGGGGATCTAGGAGTTGGAGGGAAGGGGAAATGGGAAATTATTCAATGGGTATGGATTTCAGTTTTACAAGATGAAAAAGTTCTGTAGCATAACTCTGTGAATATACTCAACCCTACGAAACTATACACTTAAAAATGGCTAAGATGGTACCGATACCTGGTACACAGTAAAATCTATAAAGTGCCAGATATAATCACTATGATTTTGCCTACTACAAAACACACAAAAATAAAATTTAAAAAATTTTAAATGAGAAATGAGTTAAATTTATTTTAGTTTACTGATTAATGATATAAACTTTTTTGCCCTAAGAATATCACTAATATCATTAATTTTAGCAAAAAAAAGAAAGAAAAAGATTAAATATTCTCTATTGCTTTTTGAAGTCTGGTTACAGTATTTTGTGGTACAGCGACTTGATGACCTGCTTCTAGATTTATTTTAAATTATTAGTGAAAAGGACCAAAAATAGAATCAGGACTTAATAATTAAAGCTAATATAATTATTTGTATATGAATATGCTGTTTCCATAAGGACCTGTGCTTCTTTGTAAAGTATATTTTTCAACTAGGCAATCATTACAATCAAGAATCAAAATAAATTTCCATTCTTCATCATGTCAGTCTCTTTTTCTGCAAATTAAAGGGCAACATTTAATATTTATAATTATATAAATGGTCTATAATTACTGAAAGTTTTCATTTGGAAGATTTTTAAATAGATTAGAAAATTCAGTTCCAAAGGCTTACTAATACTGAAATAGGAGAGTTTTATAGGTAAAATACACCAGTCTTAGTCTCAGGAACAAAAATCACATAAGGATGGAAATATTTTTTAAGTATGTATTTTTAAAATTATTTTTCAAAAGCATGAATTTCCTTCTCCTTTATTGTCAAAAACATTACTTTAACTCAAAGCATTCAATTAAGTGGGTATATTTTGTCAAAAAATTACCATTAGATAATATATCAACAGTAGCCATTCTTTACATCCCACGATTTGTCTCGGAAAGTGCCCACGCCAGGAGGAAGAGGAACACTAGTTTTCCATTTTTTATTGTTATCTTCAGCTTGAATTATTTCATTTTGACCTGCAGTTTCTTTGCAGGAAATATTTTAAGTCACTTGTACAGTTTTAAAAGATTGGTTTATTGATTACCAATATTAATATATTCAAATATTAATTATTAAGTTGGTAATATAGTGGAAATCCATATCACCAATAACATGTAAACGGAAATATGTCACCATACGTTCAGAGCAATAGAATGAATGAGGTCGCCACCACCAACCTCTGAGGTACAGAGCTCCCACTCTTCTCACAGAATTCTTTCAGACCTTGTGACACAGAATCATCTAACTTACTGATGAAGTAATGGAGCCAGTACCAGTCCTTATATTCACTGTTAGTAAAGCTTCATATGTTTCTACTTCCGTAAGATAAAATCTAAGTAGAAATTTTAAGTCAAATGTTTTGTTCGTGCACCTCAAGGTATATTCTTGCACATCCCTAGAATGTACGGACTACCCTATTTTGGAGCAGACAGCACTAAGCTGTCTCACGTCAACAGTGCCACCATGTGATCACCAAAGCATAACCTAAAGCATGTTTCATCTCATACCCCTGTTCTTCCCCTGAAAGAGACTCAAGCATTCACAGCTTTTGTCTTTGTTCTGGCCCTGACTGTCTTTACTGTCAAACTCGAACATATTAACACACACACATATTCTAAGTTTCAAAGCCTTCATCTATCTTTTTACATCTCCCTCAGAATTACTATTTTACACTTAAACTTCTACCTATCTTGTCATCTTCTCTGAACTGTATCAGCTTGCTTTATTCATTAGCATTCAAAAGACATGTTTCCATCTTTTTCTTATTTATTTTCAATATTGTTCTGTTTCAGGAGCTTCTGGTTCCTGGTAGGATGGAGTAAGTACTACCCACTCTGTCCTTGCCACTGATGCAGCTATAAAACCTGAATAGAATGCATGCAACAGCTGCTTGGGGACTATGAGAAGTCAATAGTACCAGGAAGATTGGGAATGAGGACCAGAATTTGAAGTACAACCAAACCAGTGGTGATATTTTCATTTTTTCCCTTTGTCTCCCCCAGCCTGAGCACAATGCAGCCTGAACCCCTGAAGTGAGAATCGGCACAGAGATCTCCAGAAGAAGCCCTTAATTCTGCTTCCCTTTTTACCGAAAGGGAACTCAAGCACTGAAATGAGAGAGTATACATTTTCCTCATGTTTTTTTATTCTCTTTTGATGGTGGTGGCAGAGGCCCCTATGGGAGCCCACTGAGTAGGGAGGGTATTGGTGCTTTCCTCTCTGATCGGTGGAGCTGTCAGTTCAAGAAGGCGGGGTGACCTCTTCTTGATGTTTGCACCCTCTCTATCCTCCCAGTAGTTAACCCTGGATGTGGACATAGTCACAAAGATTTATGTCAGATCCAGCTTTCTAGCTAACAAAGGAAAAGGGGAACACTCAGGAAACAAGTATCAGTAGACTGCAAAGAGGAAGGAGATCAGGAAAGTGACCCCATAAAATTACTTACATGCTCCTAGGTGTCCCCACAACCTGTGCATGCATGGAGGTGATCCTAACCAGCATATCAAAGAATCTGAGAACTGACCACATAGACAGGTCACTGTCCACGTAGTAGGTTGACTCCTGGGTGACACACATATGTGACAGGTCTAATTAGAACTGCAAAGTCTTTAAAAACTTGAATGACATTGGAAATATAGCCTACAGAAGGCAGGTTAGAAGTTGTAACCTAACCAGCTCAACTGCCTGACAAAACAAAAACATCTGTTTTCAATAGGATTTAAATAAGGCCAAGAGTCTTACAACACAGTGTATGAAATGTGCAAGATACAATACAAGATTACTCAGCATATGAGGAACCAGGAAACTCTCAATCCACATAGAAAAAAAGACAACAGACCTCGAGATAACCCAGTACATGGGCTGAACTGTGTTCTGTCAAAATTCATATGTTTTGCAGCCCTAACCCTCAGTATTTCAGAGTGTGATTATATTAGGAGATATGCCCTTAAAATAGTGATTAAGTTAAAATGAAGCCATTAGGATGGGCTCTAATCCAATCAGACTGTGTTTTGTAAGAACAGGTAACAGACGTACAGACAGACACCAAAGATACAGGTACAAAAGAAAGACCATATGACACACAGTAAGAAAGCAGCCATCTGCAAGCCAAGGAGAGTGGCCTTGGAAGACATCAAACTTGCTGGCACCTTGATCTCGGACTTCCAGTCCCCAGAACTGTGAGAAAATGAGTTTCTGTTGTTGAAGCCAAACCATCTGTGATATTTCATTACGGCAGTCTAAGCAAACTAATACACACTGATACTACAATTTTCTGACAAAGATTTTATCACAGCTATTTTAAAAATGCCACAACAAGCTATAGCAAATATTCTTGAAAATCTCAGTGAAGAAATAAAAGAGTTTTAAAATCAAATGGAAATTTTTGAAAGAAAAAGTACAATAACCAAAATATATATAAATAAACTCATTGGATGGGGTCTGAGTGACAGACAAAATAGTCAGTAAACCTAAACACAGATCAATAGAAATCATCCAATCTGAAAAACAAAGAGAAGACACTAAACAAAAAATTAACAGAGTCACAGGGATGAGTGGGGCAATTAAAAAAAGTTCTAAAATTCAGGTTCCTGGAGCTCCAAAAAGAGAGGAGAAAGAGAATGGTGCTGAAAATGTATTTTAGGAAATGAGTGCTGAAAATTTCCCAAGTCTGGCAAAAGACTTAAACGTACAGATCCAAAAAGCTTAGCAAAACCCACATGGGATAAACGCCCCCAAATCCATACCCATGCACATCATAATCAAACTTTGGAAAAACTAACAAAGAAAAAACAGATCTGTAAAGCAGCCAGAGAGAAATGATGCCTTACCATAGGGGAACAATTCAAATTCAGAAACCATAGGAGATAAGAAAAATTGAAGTTCTTAGAAACACCAAATCCCCAACTTCATTAAAATTAAACAAGCTACAGACTAGGAGACACTTCAGGAGATACCTGATTAGGGACTTGTATATGTATAAATATATAAAGAACTCCATACTCAATGGTAGGAAAACAGAAACCCAATTTTAAAAGTGGGCAAAAGAATAGATGCTTTCTTTAAAGAAGACATGGTGTGACAAGTATGCACAAAGAGATGTTCAACTTATTATAATTAGCCATTAGAGAAGTGCAAATTAAAAGCCTATGATGCCACCATATACATATTAAAATGGTTAAATTTTAAAAATACTGGTAATATTATACTAAGTGCTAGTGAGGGCATGGAGTAACTGAAGCTCTTGTATGTTGTTGGGAGAAATGAAAAATGGTACAGCAACTCTGGAAAACACTTTGGCAATTTCTTATCACGTTAAACATATAGGTATCATACAACTCAGTAATTCCACTCCTGGGACTTTGCCCTGGAGAAATTAATACTTGTGTACACACGTAAACCTCTACATGAATGTTTATACCAGCTCAACTCCCAATTGTCAAAAACTAGAAAAACCCAAATGTCCTTCAATAGACAAGTGGATAAACCACACGTAATATATTTCTACAATGGAATATTATACAGCATTAAAAAGGAACAAACTACTGACACATGCAGCAATTTGGATAGTTGTCTATGGAATTATGCTGAGGAGAAAAAGCCGATTTCAAAAGATTCCATTTATATAATGTTCCTAAAGTGGAAAAATCATCGTAATGAAGGACAAAACAGATCAGGGGGTGCCAGGGTTGGGGATAGGGGATGTAATTTTAAAGGGGTGTCACAAGGTAGTTTTGGAGGATACTATAACCGTTCTGTATCCTGATTGTAGAAATGTTTTAAAAATCAAAGAACTAAATACCCAAGGAACAGTCAACTTTCCTCTGATAGTTTAGAAAATAAAATTAATAAATGAAAAATACATTCTTCCATTTTATACATTTATTTGGTAAAATCAGGGCTTTCCCAAAACCTTTTTTTGCCCAGTATCAGTTACATTGTTGGAGAAATGAGCCTTTAGCAACTAGCCTTGGAATCTAAATACAACTTACCACAGTATTTGGGGTGGGGGGGGGTAAAATATATATATATATTTGAGGGTTAGGATTTAAACCTATGACTTTTGGGGAGCACAAACTTTTAATACATGGTACCACCTGTGAGTATCGGTCGTTAAGATGACAGAGCAAAATGAAGTAAACTTTAGAAATAACATCATTTCTCTTTACCACTGATACACATACATATTTATTTACTTATATGTATGTTTATAAAATATATAAAAATATAGAAAATATTTTATATGTAAATTATAAATAAATATAAAAACACTTCATATTTATTTATATAGATTCTATATCATTTGTGTTTATGTTTTCATATATTTGTATTACTAAAGAGATACATTTGCATTCTTAAATATTATTAAGGTAAGAGCCAGATGGTGAGGCCTACAAGGGGCCACCGCCCCTGCGACCTGGCGTGAGCAGAGGTGTGTGACGCGCAGGGAAGTCCTACCTGCTGTGGTGACCCGAGCTGGGGGTGCCTTCTGCGGGGACTGTTTCAAGGAGTTCCCCGTCCCCTCGTTCAGAGCCACGTTTGGGGAGAAGCAGCAGTCCTCTCCCGGTGAGAGGGTGCTCCCGGCCTGGTCTGCGCGGCTCCGTCCAGCTCCGGGGCCTCCGTCCAGCTCCAGGGCCTCCGTCCAGCTCTGGGGCCCTGGCAGGTCCACGACGGGCCCGCGCGGAGATTTTGCCAAAACGCTGCATTTTGTGACAAGGGCTGTCTACGTCCGCGAAGGAGCAGCCCAGGGCCAGAGCCCGGAGAGCCCAGCCCAGACCCCGGTGGGAGGGAGGCTGAGCTGCCGGCTGCCGGCCGCCCCGGCACGTCGTGGGACGGCGTCTTGGCGGCGACTGCCCGCAGACAGGAGCGCGGGTCCGGGCCTATCGGAGCCCCCGCCACAGCCTCCCGCGTACTTGGAATGTACGTTCCGCCCAGCGTTCCTCTAGCCGGAGCCATTTAAAGGGTGCAGCCTTGCTAGAGCACTGTGCTGTTGCGGCCGTCTGAACAGTGTAGGTGACTGAATACATCAGGGCCTCTACATAAATTCTTAAGATTCTGGCTGGAGGTGTGGAGTTCTCCTGGTCTTACGGTGCCCAAGACAAGCCTCATAGGTAAGTCCCTTTGCTTATTAAAACTGCCACCTGCCAATCGAAAGTAGCCTGCCTCTTTTCAGTCTCTGTGTACAAGGGACAGTTTCACATTTTACCCTCAGGGAAGTCCCGAGGTTTTGGACCAACACACATGGCTGCCTTAGGTGTTCGGCCTGCCATCCCTGCTGCTTTGCCCAGGAGCAGGCAGGGGCTGAAGGGCCTCCAGGAGGGGCTGGGGGCTGAGGGGACCAGGGAGAGGGGCAGCAAGGCTAGCCATAACCAGGATTCCAGGAGCTGGGCTGGACCACCAACAGACTAAGGCTCTGTCCTTCCGGACTGCTTGACTCAGTGATGGTGCCGACCACCTGGGAGGAGCTTCTGCAGACCCTGAGGACACGCTTGATCCTGCACGTGGCCTGGACCCGTGGCTACTCCAAGGAGCTGATGGAGAATGAGCTGCACCTGCCTGACCATCATGTTCATGACCAGGACACAAGCTTTACTGCCTGGAGCTGGGAAGGTGAGCCTTCCTACCTGGGACATGAGCTTCTTAAAGTAGCCTCAGGGTGACATGGTGTTGGTGCAGCCCATATGTGACTACATACCAAAGCAGGTCTCCTTCTATAACCGCCCATCTGCTGTCCCCTCTGCTTCATGCTGGCCATTAACACCAAGGTCCCTGAAAAGGCCAGCAGATGGCCAGGGCCATCACTATGTACAGGATGAATGAGAAGCTGGTCAAGGCCCCCAGAAAGGCTGTCCTGCCCATTTGCCTCGCCCTCACTGCCTGCTCTGTATGTGTACCTTGGTCAAGGCTGACCATATGTACTATTTGAAATGGGACAGTACCGTTGTTTTCTGTCCTGTTTAAAATGGTACAGCCTACCTTGGACCTGACACTGCTATGGCTTTCAGGGCTCAGACCTCCTCGGATTTTACCCAGATGCAGCCTCCCGACCTCACTGGCTAAGGCCAGGATGCTCACAGTTCCCTGGGGGAGCCCTCCCTGAATGCCTTGCCACCTTACATCCTGGTCAAGACCCAGCTCTGCAGCCAGAGGTACTGTCACCACACTGCTGGAGAGCCCTGGGAGCGGTCTTTCCAGTCAGGAGCCTCTGTGGGGCAGTTCCCACTGTGTGACTCCTTTCACCTTGAATGTGGGATGGACTTAGTGACCCAGTGACACTTTTCAACCAGTAGCTGTGGTGTAGGTGATATTATGTGACTTGAGAGAGTAGGTCATAAAAATGATGTACCCTTGAGCCCCTCTCTCCCTCTCCCCTCAGCCCCCTCTCTGTCTCTCTCTATTTCTCTCTCTCTCCCACTGCTCTGACTAGAGGAAAGAACCACCATGCCATGAGGATTCCAGCAGCCCTGCTGAGCAGCCCTTGTGGAGAGAAGCTGAGACTTCCTACCAACAGCGAGCACCAATGTGAGTGAGTCATGTGACAGAGCCACCTTCACAGTGGATCCGGCAGCCACTGTCCAACCTTTGGACGATTGCAGGTACAGCCAACATCTTATTGCAGCCTCCGGAGAAACCCCATGCCAGAGCAGCCCAGCCTAGCTCCTCCTGAATCCTCACTGCTCTGAGCCGCTGAGTTGTGCAGAATTAGATAACTCGCACAAAGTCCATATGCATCCGGCTTCACCTGCATTATCTTATGTAATTCTCATAAAGTAGAACATCTTATTTTACAGATGAACAACCTGCTGCCTGGAATTATTGAAAAATGCATTGCACTGTCATGGAGTCATTTTACAACTGAGCTGGAATTCACACTCAGGACATGCCATACAGGTCACAAGACTGGGTGTCAGGCAGAGGGGGGCGCAGTCATGGAAAGTGGTGAGTAGAGCATTGATCAGGAGAAGCTATTAAACAGGAGAAGGGGAAGTATTATCAAGTTCAGCTAGGAGGAAAGAACTCAATTTGCATATTCAGAGGAAACTCTACAGGACAGATTGAACTTGAGGGTAAGGACTGAGCTCCTAGGCAAAGAGAAAAGCAAAATGAGGGAGCAAAAGGCAAAACTATGGAATGGTGTGTATTCCTGTAATAGCAAAGAAGAGGGTAGCCAAGAACACAGAAGGAACCGGTCAAGGTGGCGAAAGTGTCTCTAGAAAAGCCACACCTCTAGGTTCTGTTACTGGTTGCCCTGGCAGTAGTCCCATCCTCCACCCTCAACCTACGGTAATAATATTAAATGAGAAAAAAACTTCATGCAAATGAAATCGCTAGTGATTTGATTGGTGCTGATGTTCACATTTGTCTGGTTAGCTCCACCTTATCAGGTCTGAGTACAATTTTGGGAGGGGTTGCGCCCCAGAAAAAATAATGATACCACAAAAGGGTATATGGAGACTATGACCCATGGACTTAGACTTGGCCTCTCAGGAAGGTCTTCCAGGTACCACTGGTTTCTTTCTTTCCCCCATCACCCTGGAAGGAGTCAGTGTTAAGTAATCAACCTTGCAGTGTTTCTTGCCTGGTCCATTCTGGCTGTACTGCTGAAGGAAACCCTGTGAGTCAGGGCCCCTGCCTGGCCAGCAGCTCACCCCCGTGTCCTAGGTAAGGGGATAAAACCCAGCAGGTGTCCTGCTGTTTGGACAGCTCCGCCTGCTTTTGCTGTTTCTGCAGAGACGGACTGCCTAGAAAGACTGTATTTGTTTCCTAGGGCTTCTGGGACCAAGTACCACCAACTGGGTGGTCAAAAGCAACAGAAATGAAATGTCTTATCGTTCTGGAGGCTGGAAGTCTGAAATCCAGGCGTCAGCAGGGCCTTGCCCCCTCAGGAAGCTCATGTGGGGCTCCTTCCTTGACTCTCCCCAGCGTCTGGTGGTTTGCTGGCAATCTTGAGTGACCCTTGGCTTGCAGCTTCAGCACTTCAATCCCTGCCTCTATCATCACCTCTGTTATGGCCATCACCTCTGTTATGTGGTTATGTGTCGTCGTATAAGGACACGAGTCATATTGGATTAAGCCCACTCAAATGATCTCATTTTAACTTGATGATATCTACAAAGATCTGTTGGCAGAGGAAGGTCATATTCTGAGGTAATGGGGGTCAGGATTTCAACATCAGAATTTGGGGTATTGGGGACACAATTCAACCTGTAACAGAAAAGGAACAGAACCCAAACTCAATAGCAATTGGCCAAAAGAGAAAAGACCCAGAACAAATAGCCCAAGTTGATTCACACTTTACATGTACTCACCTGCACTCCTGTGACCATCCTCTTCTTTTACCTCCTCACTTCCCTGGCAGTCCCCACAACATCACAGTTAATCTAAGAGATAAGATGCCAGGCTGAGAGTGTGAAGCTTTGGCTTGGCATGACTCCACTGTTGAATGTGATTTTTCCAAGCTGCTGACCTGAGCACCTGAGCAGTGACCTTCAAATGAGTGTCCCTCAAACATGCAGCAGCTCCCAGGTCACTCGAGCTTTGGTGAGGCAGTCCTATTGGGCAGGAGTTCCATCAACATGGACACGCCTGCTTCCTAGACAGGCTCTGGGTCCCAGATGTATCTTCTAGCTGCCATCATGACATCTGTAACTCAACCTTCAGGAAAGAGAACAGGCAGAAGAGACACTTGTCCACAAATACTTAGGGGACAATCTGGAAATGGCACGCATTACTCCTGGTGACTTTCCATTGTCCAGAACTCAGCTACCTGGTGTTATGAATAAAAGCCAGGGAGGCTAATAAATGAAGTTTCTAGTTAAAAATCCAGAATTATACTATTAAAATAAAAGGGGAGAATGGATATTAGTGGTAAACTGTCTGTAGACAACAGAGAGGTCACAGTGATGGTATCGTTGAGTTGGAAAGGACCTTAGTTATCTTGTCTGTACATAAATCCTCCTCGGAGTAGCATGGTGAAAAATTACTTTTCAGTCCATCAAGCACAGCAGTAGGAATGGGAAACACCCTCATCGGAGCTTATTCTGTTGCTGTACAGTTTTCAGGCTTAAAACTCTCTCTCTCTCTCTAATTGAACCCCAAACTGTCTCCCTTGTCACCCCCATCTGTTGCTTAAGACCTTCCTCCTGAACCTTTAAAGGTAAAGTTTAATCTCTTTCCCACACAGGCCTCTACACCCATTACCCAGCAATTGTCCCAGTTACCATGCTGTCATAGCCCTTACCATCCTGGTGGCCCTCTGGAAATGCTCGGTGTCTGTTTCTCTTGGAAAATGACATACAGACCTGGACAGGGTAGTCCCCTGAGATTGAGAGCTGCAACTCCTAGTGAACTAGTTGTCAACACCCTGATGGCCACAATGAAGTTGCAAAGTGCTGGGAATTACATAGTAGTGTAGCTCCCGCCGAAATGGAACTCAGCCACAAACCAAAACATTGGAGTGACAGTTCTCAAAAGTGAATTTAATCTCTACACAGACACTGGCACGAGGAAAGCCTGGGTCTCTCTTATGGGATTTTACCATTCATATCCAGGTCAAGGCCCCCCAAAGCTCAGATGTGCCAGATTTCAATGCTTCCTATAGAAATGTGGCAAGAGATGCTGAGGTGGATTCCATTGTGAATAGATCGTAAGTTAGGCGCGAAACTGACACGGATCAGACAACTAGATCCAAAATGCATTAGTGTGTCTGTTAGGAAAGGGGGTGAACCTCCTATGCACACGTGTCCTCATCACCCTCCCTGGCTACTGTTAAGATCGCATGTGTGTAACTACAGTTAACCTCGGTTTAGAGCTTGCATCAAGCTGCGTGTGTGCACACATTTATGCATTTTAACATGGACCCACCTCTGTGAGGAAGGTTCTGTTATTATGCAAATCTTGTAGAAGAGAAAATGGAGCTCAGGATGTTAAAGACATTTGCCTAATGTCACAGAGGTAGTTACTGGCAGTGCTGGGACATAAACCCAAGTCTTTCTAGTTCCAGACTGTGAGTACCTAGTGAACATTCTAGCAGTCTTGGTACCTGCAATCCCACATTGAAAGCCAGAGGAATGGGTGATTTCTGTCACTCAGTGGTGATGGATGTGAGCTGCCCCAGGTCCGTGAACACAGGGCTCAGACAGCCTGAGCTCAGCCCTCAGCAGTCAAGGCCAGGCAGAGATCTTAGCTCAGTACAATGCTCCATCCATCTCTTGAGGGTTGACAGCAGTGACCAATTTTGCTGCAATGTTGGCACACTTTCCCAAAGACAGATTAGAAAGCAGGAAAATTGCCAAAAAAAAAAAAAAGAAGAAGAAGAAGAAGAAGAAGAAGAAGAAAACCTATCCTAAAGTGTTATTTTGCTACCAGCATTAACTTTGTAATTGATAAAGGCTGCAAATGGGAAATGGAAAGAAAACGCATGCAATGAAACTAAGCTGAGTGAATCATGGCACGCGGTATGTACAGTACGTAGTCATGTTGATTACCTTTTACCCCAACCTCAAGGTTCTCCTCTGTGCATTCAGGGCTGAGTGGCTTCCGTAGGCCTTAATTACTGGCACAAACGTGTGTGAATTTTGTGAGAGCGTGAGGCGTCACTAAGGACTATTAGCACAAGCCTGAATAATGCTGGATCCCCCTGTGAGCCCCGGATGCTCAAGCACCCTCTCTCCTTTTGGCAAGGGAGCAATAACCCATCTCTTGGTCTTCCCTGGAGAATGGAAGCTGAACTGAAGGAGAAAATCCTTAATCTTAGCAACAGCAGTATCTGGTATTTTAGCGACAGAGCTTAAAGGGGGAAAAAAAAAAAGCCTTGTGGAAAAGTTCAAATCTAGGTAATCAGTTTCTGAAAGGAGTCTTTTGTGTGAGTGGGGAGACAGGCTATGTGGGTAAGGAGGGATGAGGGCCGTGCAGGGAGGTGCCCTGCTTTTCCTGCCTGTGGGGGCAGGAGGGGAAGCTTGGCTGAGTTGCTAAGTAAGGGCTGGTACTGACTGTCACAGCGCTAGATGGGAAGACCAATCAAGGGAGGTGAGCATGCCCAGCTCAGCTGGTTCAGAGGCCAACATTCTTTCCCTTGTTCAGCTCTGGCCTCTCAGTGACCTTAGGGTTAAACTACAATCAAGTCCAATGGCCATGATAACATTTATCTCACTCCTCTGAGCAGCCATTAGCTGCTTCCCACCAAAGGCAGCATTCTGCATGGGAGTGGTTGGAATTTCCTTACAAGGAGACAGATACGTTGGAATCTTACTGCTCACGCTATCCCAGTTTGTCTCTCGTGTGGTATGCATAGTCTGTGTGTGATTATGTGTGTTCATACCATGGTAGGTCATTGTCTACATGTAAAAAGGATCCTACATAGATTTTTTTATATATAAGTGCAGAGTGACTTTAATGTGTTAAACCTAGCTGTCTCCTGTGCCTCGTGGATGCAAATTCATTGCATCAGCATTTCTTGCAAATAAGGGTACATAGTCCATGAAGTTAACACTTTCTAAGTATAGCCTTAGAAAGGCTGTATTCCTTTGTGTTTGTTCCAGTTTATTTCATAGCACTTCCTGAAACTATGGGATAGGTATTGTATTATATCCAGAGCTAGTGATGCAAACCCTGCCGGCATAGAGGAAAAGAAAGGAGACCCCTGAGTCAGCTGGGATTCGAATTCTGACCCTGCCACTTGGACCTTTGAGACATTGGGTAAAAATGCTGAAACTTTTGGTGCCTCAGTTTATGCATCCATAAAGTGGGGTAGCTAGCAATGCCCAATAGAGCAAATGTGAGGATTCAATGAGATAGCATGTAGGGATCCAAGTAACACAGTGTCTGGAAACCAGGAGCCCTGTGGCTCCTCCTGGACCTTACCACAACTTACCTGATTTAAACTTTACCCTTCTCGTTTTGGCTTTTCCATTGCATGGAGTGAAATCCCAGTTTAGACCCAACCATCTCCCATAAATTCCCATCCAGGACCACCAGTGGGTATGGGAGGCAAGTAAGGAATGTGGGAAGGAGGGAGCATAAATTTTGAACTTGGTACACGGGAAGCCAAGCTGTTTTCATATTCCAAAGTCACAGCCAAGCCTCCTGAGCAATCCTGCTGATAAACACACCCTAACTGCCAACAAAGAATCCAAACAAAACAAAACAACAAAAAGCTGAACAATAACCCGGTGAAGGCAAAGCAGACTCGTTAACTGGAAGTGATGACACCACCATGACTGGCAAATGTTTGCTGGGCAGGCAGATGGGGGTGCCTGTAAAATGCGTCAGGACACCAAGACAGGAGTGCTTCTGAATAGTAGCTGTGTCTGGGAGAGTTTCTGAAATGAGCTGCCGCGGGGAAGTGAGAGCAAACCCACTGTCTCTGACAGCAGGGAGGGAGGACGCACAGCATTGCCATGGCTACCTAGGAGAGGTGCCTCAAAGCCTTGCAGGAATCTCTGCTATTTGTGGAAACTGGATAGCCTTTCCCAAAGGCGGGCATTCCTGCACCCTCGTGCCCTTTCCGAGGTTGCCTCTGTGCTCCCTCACTCCAGTTAAAAAGGCAAAAGGAGCCCCTCAGCGATGCGCTGCTGTAATGTCTGCATCAGACACTGTGCCTAGCAGAGGTCACCCCAGCCACTTCTGTTTGCCACAAATCCCACATATTCACAGATTACAACGTGAAACGTCATTAGCGTGCTCTAAATTCCTAATGGAGTTGGAAGAAAAACTAGACCCTCATTGATGTGACCCATGTGCCAATCAAGGACTTGGGTCTCTCCTTTTTTGCATTTCTGTGTTCTGTCATCCCAACAGAATCTCAGGGGGAGGTGAGTGACAAGAAAATGTAATCGCTGCTGTACATTTGCCACAAAGAACACCCAGTTACTTCCCATCAGGGCTGGAATTGGATGTTAGCCTGTGTATTTTTTCAGAGAAAATAAAGGGAATGTGTAGATTGGTTTAATTAAGATAATGTTTTGGACAACTATAGAAACTAAATTTAAATCATTTAAATTCTTATTAAAACCAGACTCTGCCAACACACTAACAAAACAAACACACAAAAATCATCCAAAAACAAAGTCTGTCAGGTTTTCTGCTCAGAGAGTCCCTAACACTGTTTGTGCACATAAATTTGTGGTTCCTGGCTAGTCGATCTCCATTATTCCAGAAAAGACACTGTTTTTATGGTGATGTCTCCAAAGTTACTCTTTCTGCAACCCCTGTCCGTATATGAACTTCTAGTGGGAACTGCCAATGATAGTATGCCAGCTGCTTGGACTCATGGTGGCATCTGACCCACAGCAGAGTAACCAGTTCTTCTCAGAGACTTTGAGAATAGATCTAAAGGGGAAAAGACCCTTTCCCCTTTCTCCTTTGGGTAGAAAGCTAAGAAAGTGATTCCTGGAGCTGAGTCCCATTGTGGTTCCAGCCTTCAGGGAAGGAATTTATCTAAATCATGAAGATGCCATGCAGAGCAAAGCAAAGACACGATAGAGAGAACCCTACAGACATTCAAGTCCTTGGTTTAAGGCAGGCAGGTCCAATCTCCAGTCCAGGACAGCTTTGAATGCAGCCCAACACAAATTCTTAAAACATTATGAGATGTTTTTGCAACCTTTTTTTTTTTTTATCAGCTCTCAGTAGTGTTAGTGTATTTTATGTGTGGCCAAAGACAAGTCTTCTTCTTCCAAAGTGACTCAGGAAAGCCAAAAGGTTGGACACTCCTGCTTTAGAGTGCTAGTTCCATTGTGGCTAGGGTCCATTGAGCACCCTAACCCTCCAAGTGTATTACACAGTGCTCACAATAGCCCAGAAAGGGGTATAAGTTAAGACTAGGACATTGACGCACAGGGGAGGGTAAGTGATTGGCTCATTTATCACACAGATGTAAGATGTAAGATGTAGAGCTTGCTGAAAAGAGGTGGTCTGACTTCAGAACCTATGTGCTAAATCAGCGTTTCCTAACCATTAACACCCGCGAGTATCCCCTGGTGACCTGGGTAAAATGAAGATTTTGACTGAACAGCTTGGAGGTGGGACCTGGATTTCCTGAGATGTTGCATTTCCGACGAGCTCAGCTCCTAGGTGAGGCCCTTGCTGCTAGTTCCTAGATCACACTTGGAAGGAGCAAGGGTCAGTCAGTCCCAGCCCCACAACGTGGAGGGTGAGCACCTCTGTTGATCCACAAACGGATTAGTACCTGTCCACAGAGAAAGAAGAACAGAAATTGGGAGTGAGTCACTGGAAACTTTACAACTATTTGATAGTGATTTTATGTCTGCTAAATCTAATAACAATAATAAAAAGAGGTCTTGTACATCACTGTGCTATTTTTACTTCATTCTCCCCGAAATTTGTATGTATGTTATTTTACAAAGGCATCAGTTTGCCAAAGTTGGAAATTATAAAGAAAACAAACGAGACAAACTGTCTGTCCTTCCCCACAGATCATTTGGAAATTACTTCACTCAGCTTCTGCATTGTCCTGGCTCGCCTATAGGTGGGGCGTCTTACCACCATGGGGTGAGTTCCTACGTGCAGACGGAGACTGTCATCCGTAGAACCCCCTGAGTAATAGGAATTCTGGTTTGTGTTTTCCTAGTTTTAGAACTCCGCCAAGTCACCGTACCTGCCTGGGGCTCTTTTTCCTCATCTGTAAAATAAATTCCACCCACTGTGTGACAACATGGAACAAAATGATGTAGAGCAGGCGTGTCCAACCTGCGGCCCAACACAGATTCTTAACACATTCTGAGATTTTTTTTTTTTTTGCTACTTTCTTTTGAACTCATCAGCTGTCATTAGTGTGAGTGTATTTTAAGTGTGGCCCAAGACACTTCTTCTTCCTGGGGAAGCCAGGGACACCACTGCATTGTAAAACATGCAAAGGGCTTATCACAACACCTGGAACAATCCGATCAATAAGGAGCAGATGCAATTATTTTTTAGGGGAAGAAAAATCTGCAAGAAACAAAATCGTACTAGCATTCATGGACTCCATTAGCATCGCAGAGAAAATTTTCCAGAAAATGCTTCTGACACCCTTCCAGGCACTGGGAAGGCAGGATATTTGGCTTCTTTCAACAAAATTAAATTAATTTCTCCTTCAACTGAGAACAGTGGGAGCCCAATTTCTTACAAAAGTCTACAACTAAAGTGAAATTCTAATTTAAACCGCTAGGCAAAGTAGTGCCCCAAGGCACTGCAAGATGTCTGATCATCAAGCAAAAATGTAATTATTTTCATTCTGCTCCAGAAATTTAGGCAGGTGAGGGAACTAACAGAGTTTAGAGAGATTTTCAATAACGAGATGAAACAAGGCAGGTTTTATTTAACCTTCAGTTAAGCAGAAATCCAGTTAACTAGAGCCCTGCCAGGCCCAGTGTTCCCAGGGCATGGCTGCTAGATTCTGCCTGTATGTGGTTGACATAATGGCGCTGCGGACAAGGGAAAACAAAGGGCTGAAGACAGGATCAGTGAATGTTCATCTAGTCCCTGACAATTTGAGCAGGAATTTGGAAATCACCAGATGAGGGTTTTGCTTGGTGGGCTTAGGAACCTTGTTGACATAACCAAATGGCAGACTTCCTCATGCTTAGTTTGGGGTTGTGTTGAAGTGCCTGCAGGAATGCAGTGGTTCTGCGCAGCACACTGAAATCCAATTTATTTATCTTAGTTGGCATGCCCTCCAAGAGCTAATGACTCAGACCCGCCCACAGACATACTTTCATGGGTCACGTTAGTCAGGGTCACCAGGTTGTTCCTTGTCCCCTCTCCCCGGGCTACCCCTATATAGGAAGTTCAGTGTTCCCAGTGGGGCCCATTTTCTAGCAGTCTGTTTCTGAAATCAGTATGGGTGTGCTAAATGCTGAGAGACATGTCTGAGACCCTGGGCTAACTGCTCTGGGTGAAGCATGCCCCTCTTAGAGGAGGATGAAGAGGAAAAGTAAAAAACAGTTAATGGCTGCATTTTGCTTACCAAGATGCTCCTTCCTATTGTTGTTTGTGACATTGGTGTGACAAATAGTGGAATGCCAAGGTGCCATGTCTGGTGGGGCTTAGATTCAGATCTGCCCAGGTCCATTTCCTGATGGTTGGTCAACTCGCCAGCTCTGTGACAGGGTAAGTCACTTGTGACATTTCACTTGCTCCAGCTATAAAGCAGGTATTAAGATAATAATAGAACTTGCCAGGTGAGGTCATGAGGAGAGTTAACCAGGTATTGATTACAAATAGCATAGTACCTAGCACAGAATAATTCCTATTTTTGTATCTCCGAGACAAAACGTCATCTTTCTGCTGCTTTATAAGGAAGGGTAGCATAATCTGCTACCCCAAAATATGCATTTTGGCACAAGTATTATTGTGAGTTCAAGGCAATTTAGAAGAACTCAGAACATAAACTCCCCTTATTAAGATGTCCCCGTCCCCTACTTCCTAAACCAGGAAGTGGGTAACAACCCTATCACTGAAGAAAGATGGCTCTGAGAAATGGTCTACACAAACCTTGCTAACCAGCCCTTATTTGCCAGTAGTTTCCCTACGTTTCTGCCATCACTAGAAGCTCAAAGTGCTTTTTCTTTGTCCCATCAGCTTCTCTACAAAATTATTGTTTTTTGCTAAGATGCTATACAAGCTCAAGTTCTAGCCACTCCTCTGATCTACTCCTCACAGAGTGTTCCTATGACTATACATAGGATGCACATGTTCATGAACTTCCATTTGTTTTTTTCTATTAATGTCTTTTGTCAGTAATTGAAGGGCCCCAGCCAATGAACGTAAGATAGGTAAAGCAAAAGTAGTTTTTTTCTTTCCTATAATAGCTGTGCATAGAGTGGTTGTAGCCTCTTCAACCTGCAAAAGCTAGGTAAGCACAGCTTATATACTTATGCTTTTGGCTCAGCCTCTAAGTATGTCACAGGTATTCAGTGAATTGTATAATGAATTTTCCCATCTTTAAACTGAGAGTTAATCCTATACCATAAAGCTGTCATGAAGATGAATAGAGATGACCCATAAGACACCCCTCTCATTTTTTCATTTAACTGCAACTTATTGAGCCTAGTATGTGCCAAGTATCATTCTAGGAGCTGGGGATACCTACATGAACAAGGATCCCTGACCTCGCAGAGCTTATAGACTAACTGGGAGGGATGATAAACAAAAACAAGTTAATTATATAGAATACTAAAAGGTGGTGAGTCAATTAAGTGATAGAGAAAGGGAGCAGGAAAAGGGATAAGTACGTGCCTGAGAGGACACTTGGGATTTTAAATAGAGTTATTAGGGAAGGCTCTCCAAGCAGCTAACCACTGAGTCAAGACTTAAAGAGCATGCCCTGAAGGATTCTGGGCAAAAGTGTTCCAGGGGTTGGGAAAAGGCCCTGAGAGAGAAGCATGCTCGCCATGGGGAAGAAGGTGGCAGTGAGAGGGTGTCAGAGAGGGCAGCGGGGAGGCAGAACAGGGCCTTGAGGGCTCTTTTAGGGACTTCGGCCTTCTCCGGGGGAGATGGAGAGCCCCAGAGGGTTTGAACAGAGGAGTGACCTGGTTTGGCTCACAGTGTCACAGGACTGCTGGGGCTGCTCTGTTGTGAATCGGCTCCAGAGGCTGAGTGCTCCATGAGGCTCCACAGGCCCCGGGCCTAGACGTGGTGTGCGGAAAGCACACAGAAACCGACCTCCCAGAATTTGTTGAGCCCCATGCCCCAAATACTGGGTGGGTGGTCCTCATTGCTCCTACAGAAAGCTGTGCTGGACACATGCTCTCTTCCTCCTTCCCCTGGGAGCTCCTCTTCCCGGAAGCAGGAAGAGCACCCAAGGAACGAGGGAGGAGGTTGGGTTTGCTCTGCTGAAGCTTCTCCCACTATTGGCATCCTTGTCTCCGCTCTACCTCATCCTCCTCTCTTGCAAAAAAAAAAAAAAAGATTCTTAGCATTTAGATTTTTTTCTTGACATCCCCACATTTGGATTTGCAGATATGCCAATATTTAGATTTGTCAAGCTGCAGTTACGCCGGCCTCTCCCTCAGAACCGTTTGGTGAGATGCATCTTTCATGAGGCTTCTGCCGGAGCCCAGCTACACGCTCAGCCCAGGGAGCACAAATCAAACCCTGGTTTACCATCAACAGGCTGCTGTCAGGGGCCTCCTAACACAGCAAGCCTCTGGGGGAGACGGGCCTTGGCGTTGGCCCACTGGCAAGCCCTTTTCCAGGACAGGAGTTAAAAGCTGCCTCCCAATTTAGCCATGGGATTAATGCATGGGGGGGCTGGTGGTCTGCGGGGGGTGACAGACTCAGGTCCCTTCTCAGGGCATCTTCTCTTGGTCACCCTCACCACAAGTCAGACTAGCTCTGTCTCAGCCTGCTTGAGAGAGCCTGCTCAGGCGATCTGAGGGGGAAAGCAGACAAAATCCAGAAGCCAACCAAAAGGATGCAGCTCGGAAGCCTCTGGGCTCCCTCCTGTAATCTGGAGGTCTGGGAGTAATCCAGCCCAAGTACAAAGCACTTCACGTGGGTTTTAAAACTCAAGACAGGCCTGTGAGTAGGGTGGAGGGAGCAGCTGCCTGACAGTCCCTCTCAAAGGGGAGACAGGCCCACCCTCACCTCCTATGTGAAGAGTATGATTAAAAAAGAAAAATATGCCCAAAGCTGGTTCCAACATGGATTGCTTCTTATATTGGCTGGCCCCATTTGTGCAGCTGCTGCTGTATGCATCATCTGGTTTGGAGATGTGCACAAAAACACCTGACTCTCCTGTTCCCCTCTCTTCTGCTCCAGGCCCTGGCAATATCCCCAACTCTGGGGCCATAAAGTTCCTGGTCAGGGAAGGCAATGACCAATACCAGGAGGCAGCCAGGGAGGCAGCCAGCACACATGGTTTGCCTAGGATATGAGGCTTTCATGCAAAACCTATTGTAGTCCCAAGAAAACCAGGACAAGGTGGTCACTCTGCATCCAGAAGATATACCGGTCCCCTGGTCCTCAGACTGGCCAGTGGCTGGATAAACAAACACATATACTGGTGCTCCTGAGGCAGTATGACCCCAGCACTACAAGTAGCCTGGAGCCAGGCAGATGTGGGTTTGAATCCAGCTTCTCCCACTTACCATAGGCAAGATTCATATCCCTGGGCTTTTGTGTCCTAACTCAGGAATGTAAGAACCAGGCTCGGTATGATATAGTAACAGGATGTGCACAACACATGGCTGTGCTATTGCTCCCACATTAAAATCGGCATCTGGCTCTTGGACAGTGCGTAAGTAATGCCTGCCATCTACATCACCATTAGGGTGTACAGGGTGCTTCCGTGTACACTGTCACATTCGAGGATTCACAGTGAGGCAAGAAGTGTCAGCATCTCCACTTTAGAGACTGGGAAAGGAGCCCCAGAGTGGAGAAGAGACGGCTCCAAGGTCATGCACGCACGCACTTGGCAAACGGCCCCACCTGAGTCATCATCTGTTTCCATTCTGCTACCTCTCACTTCCTCAGGTCCAGATGAAACCCCAGCAGTGGGTAACAGGTGCAGGTAAGTCTAGGAGTTTGCCAATATAAAGGAGGTATGAAGGAACCTGTTTCCCAGTGAACTCACTCAGCTATCTGCTGCTGCCATGAGCCCAGGGCCCAGCCCAGAGAACAGGCAGAGTTCCAGAGCGCCTAATCACATCATTCTGCCCTCGTGCTCCTGTTTTGTACATTCTTGGAGCTAATCTTCTAAACCGAGATCTCTCCCACACCTGCAGAGTGAGCACCCACGTCTCGTCCGGGAAAAATGTCAATTCTCCATTATTCCCCACTGCCCTGGACAGTAGTCCTAATGACATTCAACACAACTTGTTTTTATTGAGTGCCTTCTCTGAAGAGGAATGTGGGATGTGGGGTGTGACACTCGGGTTGCTGGTGGGGGATAAAGCTACAATACAGCTGAGAATTAAAATCCAACTGACATTTCTTCACTGTGGCAGCTCCTGGGGAAGGTGTCTTCAAGGGCTTTGTCCCTTGGTCCCTAGGCTCCATCTGGGAGGGAATGAATACCTTTTCTCCTCATAGCCTGGCCCTTTATGGACCCTGCTTCTCCTCTCATCCCTTTGCAGTCCATTTTTCCTAGGGCAGCTAGAAGAGTGACAACCTTAAAACCCAAAAGCATCCCCATCTCTCTAAGTGCAAATACATAAATAGAAGGAAGGACTTTCTATAGGCTCAGATAACACAGTGATCCTAATTCTAAAGAACGCCCTTAATCTTCAGTCCAGCGGTCCTGACAAACAGTGGTTTGGAATACAATGCTGCTTTAAGCCCAGCCCACAGGCCGTTTTGCCCCGTGTTAACATTCCGAAGGTTTGAGGAGTGAGACTGCAAGGCAGTTCCACTGGGATGGCTGCTCCGATTCTATTCTGAAGTGGCTCTGTTTACATTACTTTCACAGTGCTGTCCTTATTAGCTCTTTGCCCCAGAATGATGGCTGCAAACTGTCACACTGCCGTGTCCTTCTAGGGATTCCGCCATCACCAGCCAGCCTACCCAGTGGTCTACCATGGCTGACCGTAGCGAAGGTTTCCCAGTCTCACAGACATGGGAAAACTCGCCTTTGCCTTTTCCTCCCTATACAATGGGTACCTACATGAGCCCACATGGTAGTGACAACTACCGTTCAGGTAACAGCAACCCTCAGAGCATGTGTTATCAAATGGTCCAAAGGGTGGGGGACACATCTGGTCACACTTTCCTAAGGCTGGTCAGACAATACTTAAATTTAATCTGCAGAGCAGGCACACAGAGGACTCTTTTCAGTCTAACATACTGTGATCTTAGACTTGCCTAAGGACGACCTACCATCACAGCCCTGCCAATATTGATTGTTCAGGCTCAAAACTACATAAGTGGATTGATTTTTCTTTTTCTCAAACTGAAAAGGATCGCAGCAGTGTTAGTATATTTCTGTTTCCACTGGTTGGTATACACACTGAATAAATAATAGCGTTATCTGGAAAAACTTAGTCAAAAGAAACAGTGATGGAAAATAAGGTAGAGGAGGTCTTGAGTTGCATTCTTAATTCCACCAAGCTTGTCTATTGTCAACACTCCATCTCCACTCAGATCTATGATTTAAAAAAAGAAAAAAGACAAAAAAAAAAGAAAGAACACTTTGATGGTTTACATCATTGATACAAAAAAATGAAATGAGAATGGAGGTGGGGTGGAGGAAGTGTTCTCTTGAAGTGGAGGTTAATTGGCAATACTCTGTCACTTCCTTCTGTCAATCAGCAGGAAAGAAATATGTCAAACAGGGGCCTCTGCTAATTTGTTCTTAATTTAAGGACAACTAGGCAATTCCTACGTCCCTTACCCTTAAGAAAAACAACCAGAGCTGAATGCTTTCTTTCACTATGGGACTAGGAAGTAACTCAAGGCAACGGAGATTGTGAAATCAACTTTGTGCTAACTTTGAGGGACATCTAATAAACAGAGGTCTTGGAAGAGAGCCAGTCGGTCTTCCTTGTTTTATACCGTTTCCTTTCTGTTATTTTTTCCCCTACCACAAAGTTTCACAGCACTCACTCTGTAAATATCTCTATACTGACGCACTTCTCGAGCTGTCCCAATAAAAATAATCCTGTCTGTGACCATCAGCAAGAAATATGTTCTAGGTTAGACAATAACTCCGTTTCCTAATGACTGTTCCTCCCTCTCCAGGTACTCCGGCAAAAAACAAAAACAAAAAAAACCGAAGGGAAAAAGAAGCAAACAACGAACTCTTATTCCGTCTTTCATCTGTACAATGGCAGGCGCCGTTTGCCTTCCAAATATTTAAAGCGCACAGCTCGGAAAAATGCGAACTGAGCAAGGAGTGACAACCCCACAGCAGACTCGTTCTAAGGAGGCCAGCGAGGTTCCCAGTGGCCGAATTAGACACCTGCAGTCCAACTGCCAGCGCAGCCTGTCTGTAGATTATTTACCAGCGAGATTTAAACCCGCTCCAGTGTGGGGGTGTGGTCTGGGCGGAGCCCCGTCGTCCAGGTGGGCGGGGCGGGGGCGGGGATCCCGGAGGCTCTGTGCCGTGTGGGAAAGACCTTGGCTCCGGGAGCGAGCGCCTGTCTCTTTAAATGCCAGGGGCTGTGCTCTCGCCTGGGAAGCCCGGAGCCGGATCTACAATCCCGTCCCTCCCGCTCCGGCGCTTGTTGCTCGCCCAGCCCGAGCGGGAGCTGCGGTCGCCGAGCAGCCAGGCTGCTTCCCTCTCCTCCTTTTCTCGTCGCACCTCCCTCGAATGCCGGTGAAGGGACAGCAGTAGACTCAGCAGGAGGGAGGAGGTGCGGGGTGAACAGGCATTGCTCCCCACCTTCAAGTCTTGAGGCGCTAGTAGCCTAGAGGGCAAAATATGCATCGCTCCCCCCTGTCCAGCCTTGCTGCCGCCCGCGCCGGGAGAGAAGGAACTGCGGAGCCCACACCTGCAAAGTCACCCTAGAAGTCTCAGGGTGCGGCCGGGGGCCCCTCCCCGTTCTTCACGGTCTCCACTTCTCGGCGGGTGAGTTTGCGCAGGTAACCCGAGCTAGAGGGCCGGCGCGCGGGGGAGGGACGAGCGAGACCGGAGACGAAAGCGCCGCAGGTGAGCCAGGTAGGGTGGCTCACCTGCTCGGGCCGTGCTACGCGATCCTCGTTGGTTTCCTCGGGGAAGGAGACCTGGGGAAGGGGGTCTCAGGGGCTAACTTAGGGAGAAAGGAGGGTTAGGAATTTGGAGACTGGAGTAAAGTTTCTCTTCCTTTCTCTCTCCTGCCTGGGTTTGGCAGGTAGGGCGCTTGGCGGAAGCGGTAGGAGCTGCTGATGCAATGGGCTTTCGCCGGGGCGAGATGAAGGGCTGAGGGCGGGGGAGAGCTGGAGTTGCCTGGCCTCCTGTGACCATGACCCTGGAGGAGGAGAAATGAGGGAAGACTCTAGATCCAAGACTCCCCGTAGAATGACTCCAAGTGCTCGACCCGAACCTTTCTTCTTTTTAACAAAAAATGAAGGAGCTCCTATATGGCTTCCTTGTCTCCCTCTCTCAACAGGTGGACCCATCCCCTGTCCGGGGACCTGTGCCAATGACTCTAGTGGTGCTTTTGCTTTCTCCCCTTTCGGCGGTGTGAACGTGTGTCTGCAGCGTAATGGGCAACCAGGTGGAGAAACTGACCCACCTAAGTTACAAAGAAGTTCCCACGGCCGACCCGACGGGTGTGGACCGGGACGACGGGCCTCGCATTGGCGTCTCCTACATCTTTTCCAATGACGACGAGGACGTGGAGCCGCAGCCTCCACCCCCGGGTCCAGATGGCAGTGGTTTGCCTGACCGCGGGGACGGGCTGCCGCTGCCTCCGCCGCAGCCCTACGACCCGCGGCTGCACGAGGTGGAGTGCTCCGTGTTCTACCGTGAGGAGTGCATCTATCAGAAAAGCTTTGCTCCGGGCTCCGCGGCACTGAGCACCTACACTCCAGAGAATCTGCTCAACAAGTGCAAGCCTGGCGACCTGGTGGAGTTTGTGTCGCAGGCCCAGTACCCACACTGGGCTGTATACGTGGGCAACTTCCAGGTGGTGCACTTGCACCGGCTGGAGGTGAGCAACAGCTTCCTGACGGACGCGAGCCAGGGCCGGCGCGGCCGCGTGGTGAACGATCTGTACCGCTACAAGCCGCTGAGCCCCAGCGCGGTGGTGCGCAACGCGCTAGCGCACGTGGGCGCCAAGGAGCGCGAACTGAGCTGGCGCAACTCTGAGAGCTTCGCCGCCTGGTGCCGCTATGGCAAGCGCGAGTTCAAGATCGGCGGCGAGCTCCGCATCGGCAAGCAGCCCTACCGGCTGCAGATCCAGCTCTCTGCGCAGCGCAGCCACACGCTCGAGTTCCAGAGCTTGGAGGATCTGATCATGGAGAAGCGGCGTAACGACCAGATAGGGCGCGCAGCAGTGCTGCAGGAGCTCGCCATGCACCTGCACCCAGCCGAGCCGGAAGAGGGCGACAGCGACGCTGCGCGGACTACGCCGCCTCTCGAGCGCCCCTCTGCGCCGGGCCAGGAGGAGGAGGACCGAGAGGCGGCGGTTCACTGACGGGCGCGCTGAGTGCAGAGCTGTGAGAGGTAGCCGTGTGCAGCAGCTGCTGCCCTCTCCCTCCTTTCACTCCCTCCTCCAGCACCTTCTGGGCCCCATCTGCGCCCCTGGGCCATTTGGAAAACCGAGAGTTGGAGAAATGTGCAGCCAGCTGTGGCTTGAGCTTGTTAACTTGGACGAAGGAGGAAGAGGGAGCAGGTAGGAGCACTTTAGTTGGGGGCACTTCCTGCCTGCCCTCTCGGTCTGTCTTCCTTTCTGAGATGGGGCAAACTGTGGACGCGCCTGCCACTTAATCCCTGCTGGATCTGGGTCCAAAATGGACTCTTCGTGCGCACGCAGGGGCAGAGAAAAGTTTGGAGTGCCAGCGCCTGCCGTCGCCCCCTCCCTGCTTCCCTCCCAACCTGGGCTTGGAGGATGCCCTGTGCTAAGACCAGGTGGGTTTGTGGAGGCGCCAGGGCGGCGCAGAGAGCCGCTTATCTGCTGTCCCTGTGGAGCTGTGCGTTGGATCCTGGAGCCTGGAGTGATTTATTTTGGGGGATTTATGGGTGGAGAAACCAGGACCAGGTCTGGGAGCAGCAGACCAAAACCAAAAGCCACCCGTGAAGTGTAACAATTAGTTGAGTAAACTTGGGCTACAAAACAAAAGACTTTGCTACCTCCCTCCTCCCCATCCCCAAGTAATTCCACTTCTGGAGCTGGCTTCTAGCTGACGCTCCTGCTTCCTCCTGCTCCATCCACCACTTTCCAGGTTACAAGTAAATCATTGTCATGGGCCACCTCCGGGAAGGAGTCAGTGATGGTTCTGTTTGGCCTCCTTTGTTTCTCGCCTGTTATTGTAGGCACTTAACAGCTGTGTTATTATCAGAGGAGGGACTAGCCCTTTGTGTCTGTGATCTAATTAAACCTGCTTCCTGTGTTCATCTGCAGGTCACACATAGGGTTGGCTGGTGTCACCCCATAAAGTCTCCACTACAGAAGCAGCCAAACAGGGTTGCCCTGGCAGGAATTAGTCACTCACACCCACTCCTTACTGAACCTCATTCCTGAGGAGTGAAGGTAACCTTTGTAAAATGTAAGGCTTTGCTGTTGGTCCTGTGGATTTTAATTTCCCGCACTGCCCAATCCCTCTCGCTTTTTGTTCTGCTGCTGGCAAAATCTTAGGCTCGAGGCATATTTCGGTGATAAGTATTTTGGTAGACACACCTGATGCACACTGAATTCAAGATGCAGAGCCTTCTCAGATTGCCGCAGTCTCCTGGTTGTTTGGAAAACACCCCATCACGATGCTTTCTCAATTACGAGAGGTGACAGCAATCACAAATGCCACCTGGCATAGTCACCGCCGAATCGGGTGCCAGTCCTGAAGCGCAGGTTAGGGATTGTGGGATCTGTTGGTAACAGGCTCATTGATACTCTGGATCTGCTGCTGACCCACTGTTTGCTTTACTATGTTCGCTTTTAAAAAAATTTTTACAATGTGTCCCTTGTATTCATGTGAGCTCTTTATTGATGTGTGCCCTCGATTTCAGAATGCACCTCTGCTGCACATTGACATTGCTAATGCTGTCCCAAGAGTTGAGTAAAGTTCTTTTTTCTCTTGGAAGACATTAGAGATTACAATGAACAAATCATTTTGTGACCTTGGTCTTATAGTTGGAGTAGACTCATACGTGAGTTGTTCTATAGCCATGGTCATCCTTGGGCCTCTTTTCACAGCAACAAGACTTGAAGGATTTCCTTGTATACTTTTTTTACCCTCGGAAGTTGAGAAGCCTCCAGAGCACCTGAACATGACATCATTTAATTACAAGGGCATTAGCTGTATTTCCTGTTTTTATAAGGATCACCAAAGAGGTCTTATGGTTTTGTTTGTTGAAGATGAACCATACTCCACTCCAGCCTACGACTTTAGAGAAACATCAGTCTCTTGGAAATGCAGATCTAGTTTAGTAAATCTCACTGCTTTGTGTTTATTTTCTCATGCTCATGGAAACATAGCGCAAGATGCATAGAACCTACTATACCTAACAGATTGGATTTTCTTTTACACTTAACGCAGTAGTGGAAGTGGAGTGTAACGAGCAATGTGCAGACAGCAGGAAGGAAGATGAACAGAACTGTGCAGGCCAGCGGCTCTGGGCTAGCAACTCTCTTTTCCAGTTTCCCATCTCTGTCACCCTCCTTTTTCCTCAGATGGAGAGTGTCTTGGTCACACTGAGTAAAGAAGTGCCCATTTGTTGATGCAAAGAAACTGCTTTTTGTGGGAGTTTTCAGCGTGAAGGAAGAACTCCTGTAAGATCTACACCCATAGTAGCATTCTGCCTCAAAACAAGTGGTTTCTGATAACAAGGCTTGAAAATGACCAGCAGAAGAAGTAGAGCTGCTTTTCCATGTAAAGCAGGCGTTTTTACGGGGCACCAGAGATGCCAACTCTGTAATACTCGGGAACAGCGATTCCATTGGAAGTCTTAGTGTCGCAAGGCTTCACGTAAAGCATGGACCAACCAGTGAAGGTGCCAAGAAAGGAGCATCAAATCAAGTCTTGGCTCCTTTCTCAAGATGGCAGTGTTGTTGATAAATGAATCTTTAATGCCAGGCAGTGGCGACATCTGGCACTTTATATTTATATTTAGTAATTTTTGTTTCTCCTTAGGATTAAGACTTTAAAACTGTTGTACTGTGAACTGCGGATGACCTTTGAAGGAAGGAAAGAATCAATTCTCATGTTCAGAAGGTCTGGCAGGGGTAAGCAGGACACCTGACTTGCAGCTTATGCTAAATGTATTCAGACAAATTCTATTTTCTTACTTGAGTAACTATTTTATTGACACTGCTTATGTATGTCAGAGGAGCCCACAACTTCAGCTACACAATGTTTTTTGTATTGAAAGAACTCAACTTTTTGTAGTTCTTATCCCACATTTAATTTAAAATAACTTTAGAACACTAAAATCCCTGGTAGAAGACTTTACTCCAGATCTTTAAGGACATTTTTAGTTTTTATGAAAAATGACCTTCAGTGGTAAAACTTCTGGCCCTAAGAGTACCACTAGACAACACTACAACCACATGGAAACATATTTTTGGAAGCAAAACTTTAATTTTATACGACATATGCTATGGAGAGTGAAGAAAATTTATGGACTACTTGTTTTCTATTTTCTTTTTTCTTAACAAAATGGAATTCACTGTGTTGAAGACTCGATATTATGTGATTGTCTAACCACTTTTTTATAAATTAGAATAAAATCTAGTGTGATCATGGTCATTGAATGAATTTGTTTGGAAAGTTTTATTTATGAATTTTTTAAAATCAGGGTAACTATAAACTTGACTGGTTATTCAGTGTTTCATTATGTTGTTTTGTTCTTAGCTAATACTTGTAACCCATGGAGAATTACATTGACTAATATAAATTCCACACGTATTTAATTTCCCAGTGAATTGCATAAACTTTATTTTTATTGAAGATTGTATGTTAAATCAATGTTATGTTCTCATACCACTTCTTGAGAAGGAGGTAACTGATTTGAAATTTTATCATTTCCTTCAAAATGAAGGGCAGTGCTTAGTTAAATAAAAGATTGATGACATCTTTTAAACCATTCCCTCTTCACTATGTCTTACTAAAAATCTATCAAATCCTTCTGAAAAATGCTATGAGGGTTTCCAATAAACCATCTATTGGAATTAATTGAATTTATATGTTGTTTTCTCACTTGTATACCTTGTTCTGCCATTTTTGGTCCAAATCCAAGCCAGCTTACCTGCAATTTTTTAAATAATATTCATTGCTTAGTAAATATTTCAATGAATTTATTTAGTGACTGAAAGCCCTCTCTGCAGTTATGGTGTGAGAATGAATCACCCATTGCTTCTGAGCTATAAGTATTCATGAAAAATGACTCCTGAACATAAAATTTCAATACACATTGGTTTTCAGAATCCATGAGAAAACGGGCGCATGTGATCACGTGGCACTGCTGGCATGATGGGGATGCAGGTGCCAGCAATTAGTAAAGGAGCAGGTGTGGCATCTGTGACAGGTATGTGGGAGGCCAGCCCCCCAGGTCACCACCACAGTCCTGTGAGGTACAAAAGCCTGAGCTTAGTCAACAGATTCCTGTAAATAGGAAGAAAGTTGAATGCTGGAGGGTACAGGGAGCTCAAGAAGCAGTGAGACCGTTTTTTCCCTGGAGTGGAAGTCCTTAATTGATCATGGTTCTCATTGCACAAGAAAGTAGAGGGAGAGAAGCCTAATCCAGAGTGTGTACTTAGTCCTTGGTGGTGGGGGTGTAGACCGCTGTTCACATTCCTCCTAACTGGGCTGAGTTTGCTTAATGTAGGAAAATGACATGTTTGGAAGCATTGAAAAGGAGCTACACAATGAACAGGCCCAGAATATATGCAGAAGGGCTTTTATTTCCTTTTACTGAATTTACTGGAAGATCTACTGATTGAACCAATACAGCTATTTTATCTACAGTGTAGATGCAAGAATGGTTAGTTGTCTGCATTTGCAATCACAACAAGGTACTAAGTTATTTACAAAGGGGTAAAGGATGCTGAGCCCTGGCCTAGGGAGTAGAACATACAGAAGTTAAAAACAAACAAACCTTCAGAAACAATCCCCGCCCCTGACCTTGTTTCTATGAGGAAATCAATTTCCGTCCTATGTAGTGGTCACATTATAATAAAGGATGGCCCTGTAAATGCTGGTAGTTGATAGGTATTCAAATAAATCAGATGCGGCTAGGTTTAATTGGAGGACTCCCACTGGAGAAATCAGATGAAAAACTTGAAGGTGCAAAAGATAATGGGGAATAGATGTAACTGACATAACTGATACTCACAAGATCCTTAATTAGGAGGCTCCTGAATTCTCAGTGCCTAACGCAGATAAGCCAGCTACATACAATAATTTGTCTTCGGCGTAACTTACATTCTAGTAGGTAAGGCAGATAACTACTTACCAAATAAATAAATAATTCACAAGAAGGTGTTTAATTACAGTTGTGATAGGTGCAATGAAGGATATGTCCCGGTGTGTGGGGGAGGATCTCTCCCTGTCTGAGTCAGAGAAAGTTTCCCTGAGGAAGTGCCATTCATGCTGAACTGTGGAAGAGGTAGAGGAGAAAGCCAGGGGGTTCCAAGTGGACACTGATGGCACTAATGAAGGAGGAAGGCTGGGAGCGAGGGAATGAACACCGAGCGCTCTCAAAATGCCTTGGCTTATGCTCCGGTAGCTGTCATGTCTCCTTGAGGTTCCCTCCCACAACACGGACACAGTCATGCATCTCCCACGCTCGACGCAGGACCAGGCAAAAAGACCCTCACCTGAAGCTTAAGTTGAGTGAATAAATTTGGGGTTGGGGTTTGCTGGACTAGAAAGCCTTCATATTGTCTCAAGGTGATCTCAGGACTGTGGCTTGAAGAGAGTGAAGGAGAAGTGGTTTTTAGGGTGGCTTTTCCCAGCAGTAGAGGTCATACTGCTAGTGCTACTGATGACTTAAACTGCCAGGCAGGTTACGGAGGGTGAATTCTGGCCACCTTCCGATGCAAGTGAGAGAGGTGGCATAGGCCAGGCTGGATGGGAGCACAAGATAAAAACAGTCAGAGGTTTGGCAGCCTGTCTGTCTTCACCGTGGAATCATGACAGGAAGAGTTTATTTTGTTCAGTTGGCCAGCACAAGCCACTGTTATAATATGAGGGGGGACCCCAAAAAACCCAGAATTATCTTCTGGAGCGTGAGTCCCTAGTAGTACTCACTAGGTGAGTGTTCCAGAATCCCATCGGCACCAGTGCACCAGCTGGTGTTGTTGTGAGAGGCTGCATCCAGCTTCAGTGAATATTTTGGTGGCAGATTGGTGACTGGTTCCTGCACCATGACAACACGCCTGCCCACTCTGCATTGAATGTTCAGCAGTTTTTCACCACAGTGCAGGGTTACCCCAGTGCCCCACCCTCCCTATGCCCCCGATCTTGCCCCAAGCAACTTTTTGTTTTGTTTCCCAGGATGAAAATAGTCCTCACAGGGAAACGCTTTTGCCAACGCGGAAATGGTGAAACAAAAACCGGCGGAAGCACGGAAGGGCATCAAAATGGACGAGTTCAAAAACCGTTCTGAGCGTTGGAAAAAGCGTATCGATAGATGTATCATATCCAACAGAGAGTACTTTGAAGGTGACTGAAGTTTCAACCTGTAAGAATAAATACACATTTTTTATAAATAAATTCCAGGTTTTTTGAGGTCTTCCCTCGTATCGTCTTGTGCCTCCAAGAGAGTGGCCATAAATGACTGTAAAGACAAGCTCTCTGCTAATCTCTTTGGGAAACTTGTACATTCGTGTAAATAAGCAATGTCTGCTTATCTTAACATTTAGTACTTCTTTTTTTAATTCCATAAGTTTGAGGATTCTCAATTGTTAGACCCAAGTGGAGGTAGAGGGTCTGACCTAGGCACACAGAATCGAATAGTGGTTACGGTTTGACAGTCGGACTACCTGCCTGGGTTTCTCTACTCTGGGTTCTGCCTACTGTTAAGCGGGTAACCTTGGCAATAGTTATGTACTTGCTTAGAAACTTTACCTCCTCTTCTGTACGGTGTAGCCTGTGACACTGACCCGCTAGTTTAACTCTCTGCACTTCAGTTTTATGTCTAAAATAATATACAATATATAACAGGACTTTCATAACAGTGTCCACTTCAAATGGTTATTGTGACAACGAAGTGAAACAATGCATATAAAGCCCTGATCAGTAGCTGTTACGATTAACTAGAGAATACCTGGTCTACTCTATGTGTTCAAAAACCTTATTTAAAATAAAGAAAGTTACTATCTTGGAGAGACAGGTGCTCTTTCCTTTAGTGTTAGAGAATTTCATAGCTAGACACAAGAAATTGTTAAGGTAAGAAGGAGATAGCTCTGGTTAACACTGCAGGTGTTTAGTCATTGCTATAGTGTATAAAATGTTTCCTGAGCTTTGATGTTTAGAAGATGAGCAGTTTGACTGGTTTATACATTTTATTATGTTTAATCATTTATTCAACCAAGATTCCCTGAGCACTTAGAAGGTACTAGGTGCTGGAGAGCTGGGAAGGGGGCATCAGAAGGGATATGGCAGTAATAATATTAAGGAATAGGTCACCTTGCCTGCCCTGTCCTGTTTTAATCACCACAGCAACCTTCTGGACGGATGCGAATGTTTCCATGGGATAGCTGAGGAAACAGGTTTGAGAAATGAGTTGATTTGTCCCTGGTCACATAGCTAATGAGTGACAGCTTCTGGCCTGCAACAGGAGTGCTGGTGTCCTGAGCCCCAGACAGTGGTTCCTCCCCAGGAGGAGCATCTGACCAGCCCCACCCCCAGGCCACCCCTGCCTTCTCCTTACCTGTGGAGACCACCTCATTCTGTACCAACTTCTGGCGTGCGGCAGTGTCTGAATAGCATGCGTATTTGCAGCACCTCTCGAGGCAGTGACACTGGGAGGCAAGAAGCGGCTGGAAGGCAGGGAGAGGCAATTCTCAGCCAACCGGGGTTTTACATCCTTATCAGGAAGAGCGATGTGGGGTGAATGTTCACCATCCCATAGTTACCCCCCTACACACACCCCTCCTTGTGGCTGAGTGCTGTGCCGATCCCTGCTCAAACTGTCCCTCTTCTGTGACTCCATTTCCCTGTTCAGGCCAAGGTCAGGTCATACCTACAGGCCTGTTTTGAACCATGGCTCCAACCCCTGACCCTCTGTGTGACCTTGGCAAGTTAGCAACTTCTTTAAGCCACTGTGACCTTTCTAAAAAGTGGGGTGACGAGGAGTGCCTACTCCACAGGGCTGTTGACTGGCTTACGTGAGATAATCTAAAGCCAGTGCATCAGGGGGCCCTTAGGTATAGCGTGGTGGCCCTGTTGGTTCTGCCACAAATGGCTCTGCTCTATGTCTTGGTTCCCAAGTCCATGCTTTTTTTTTTTTTTTTTTTTTTTTTTGCTTTTTGGTATGTGGGTAGCTACCTGGCTGGGAATCAAACCCAGGCCGCAGCGCTGACAGCACCAACGCTGAAGCCTTAAGCCACTGCACCATCAGGGAACTCCCCCAAGTCCATGGTCTTTACACCACTGTGCCTCTTGCCTAGGCTCTGATCCATGACCTTGAGCAAGTCCCCTTAGCACACAGGACCCTAGATCTGTGTTTCTGTGTGGGGCACCCAGCGCCAGCAGGAGGAGTCCATGAGAGTCTAAGTGCAACTTTATCCTTGGAGATGGTTATAAAAGTTGCTGGTTGCTGTACTTAGTTAATTATAATGAATACTAATTACTACTGATTTCTTGGCCATGGTCCTAAACCTTCTTTATGTAATGATAATCGTAATAAGGTGACTGAATTTTAGGGAGTGCTTTTATTGTGAGAAGCAGGGACTCTACATAATTTCTTTCTGTTCTAGTAAATTTTGTTGCAGTCTTTAATATTAGGAATGAAATCTGGGACATGGATAAGGAGAAAGGTGATGCTAGGAATAAATTAATGTCTCTTTATTTTAGAAGTATTTAGAATTTTTTGTTTGTTTTAAATTTTTGAGCACTCATATATATATATATTTTTTTCCATACTAGAGTACATTTGTCTTTGCTACCTGGCTCTAATCTTGGCCAATGCATGGGCCAGTAGCCCATGGAGAGAATTTCCCTTTATCTCAATGGAGATGCATGATTTATTTTACTTTATCTAATGAAATATATTTCTTTTTATATTTCAGAAAGACAAAGTTTGTTCATCAAGTTATAAAGCAGTTTGTTGTGCCAACTTCAGTTGTAGTACTTCTTATAAAACATAGTACACTTTATTTTTTAGAGCAGTTTTAGGTTCATAGGAAACTAAGTGGCAAGCACGAAGACTTCCCACATCCCTGCTTTCCCACCCTCGCCACGGGTCTCTGTGAGGCTCATTGGTTGCGGTGGGTGAGCCCACATTGGTATACAGGGTTCGACAGAAATAACGCCGGACCGGTACGTGACCGCCTCACACGAGATGGACAGCAATGGAACATTTCACCTGAAGTGTCACCTGAAGTGTCACCTAAAGTGTGATATGGTTATGTTACAGAATTACATGCTTCTGATTTTGAAAATAAAAGATTTGGTCTAGATTACCAGCATATAAAAGGGGACGTTATTTTTGCCAGACCCTGTATCATTGTCAACCGTAGTTTGCATTTGTCGTGGACATTCCATGGTTTTGACAGAGACATCCGTCATAGTGTCGTACAGAATAGTTTTACTCAAAGCATGTTCTTCCTTCTTCATTTTCCCTCCACCCCCAAATCAAGAATTAGACCATGTTCAACTGCTCTTTGTATTGAGCCCTAAGAGACACTTCTCCGCAAGGCCTCCTGCCTTCTTCACCATTGTAAATGGTGTCCGGCCCAGAATGTGTCTGTTCGTTCTTTAAGTAGTTATTGAGGCCCACCAGGTGAGGTGCTGCCCACTAGGGCCTGAAAGGGAGTAGCACATGGTCTTGTGCTCCAGGCACGGTGCCTGCACACATTTCCACCGAGGCAGATGGACGGGCTCGCAATAAATGCAATACCTGTGTTAAAGTGTGAGGACAGAGAACAGGCAGGCACCAGGCAGCACGGTGGCACTGATGAGGGGTGGGGGGCTGACAGCTAACCACGAATAGTAGGGGAGGGAAGGGTCCAGGAGAGGCTTCCTGGGGACAATTAAGCAAGTAGGGGAAAGTCTTATCAGAGAAAGATTCTGACTTAATCTCACCAACCCTTTATTTTAGGAGTAAAACTCTTATCTGTCTTTGTATGATGACGGATGCATGAGAACAAATTTATAATCACTTAGTAACTCCTTTTTTCTTTTTCATAGTGCTGATACACATGTTGGCCAACTGGGGTATGTTATCAAACACTCTGAAAGGATATCAGTTTTACTGCAGTAAAAGTGTTCTTTTGTCTTGAGCACCACCATGCAGCTGACCGTAGGCTCAGCCAAGCAGCCCCAATAGAGTAAGGATGGAGGCTGCTCTCTGGGTTTTAATGGAGCCAAGAGGCACTGTGGGAAGCACTGACCAGCCAGTGTTGGAGTCAGGCCGGGGCTGTCACCTAGCACCTCCCCTGTCTATGCCAACTGGGCAGATGACCTCTCCTGACTCAGAGGCCACAATGCATTCATTTGTGAAATGGGGCTAATGTCACCTATATGTGGGGTTCCGGAGTTAATGGTAGCATCCATAAATCACCCAGAAGTAGTCCTGGTATGGAATTACATGCTCAGCGATCAGTTGCTGTCATTTTCCCCTTTCTTCAGTTTTGCCCAGTGTCTACGACTCAACACCAAAATCTCACAGCTGAATTCAGATTGGAGCAGTTTCAACCAAACAAACTTAACCAGAGTTAAGATGGTCACAGATGGTGCAACATTTGGTTCCATACTGATTAACACTATCTGGTCCTAGGTGTTTGGGAGAAGATCATAAATATATGTGTAACACACACAGACACACACACACCCACCAACCAGCCAAGTGCATCATTTCATTTGACTGCCTGCTTTGTCCCTAACCTAACAACCTGACTCGTCTAAGATTGCCGGGCGGTGAAACGGACCAAAGAAGATTCACCCCACAGGTATCTGACTCCTGGGTCAGTGCTCATCCTGCTGTTATTATGACCATCCTCGTTTGCAAGCTGTCCCCCAATCACAGAATCACAAAGGCTTCCCTCCAGGTTTCTGCAGTGCTGGAGCAAGTAGAAGAGGTGGGACATCAGACTTGGATATTGGCCAGTGGCCCCTGTTACTCTGAAAAATGAGCTGATGATGGCAAGAAGCTGAGATAAAGGACATCAGGAGGCCACTGTGCAAGGAGCTTTGATTTCAACTTTAACTTTTTATTTGGGCACCCTTTCAGAGTTGCTTGAATCAGCACAGTGCAAAAGAACCTCTTTCTACCCTTTGCACAGGTTCATCTTTTGTTAACATTTTATTCCATTTGAAAAGTGCAAGAGGGATAAATGTTTTTAATGTCACTCTTACCTAAAGACCCTGCGTATCTTGCAGGTTCTTTATTCATTTGAATTGTCCAATAGCCCAGCTCTCTTATGCATTCTTTCCAAACCCATGTTCTCAACTTCAGTTTTGCATTATTGTCTAGCTGCTACTAGTCAGCATGAATTCAAATTACTGTGGTACTGCCTAATAGCCATTGTAACTTTTAGAGAGGCAGTTTCCTCATCTGAAAAATAATGGGCCCGAAATAGCACCTTCTGGAGTGTTTATAAAGAATCATGGAATCATGTGAGAAAAAAGTTTCACTGTATGTAGTACCAAGCACAGCGGCAACTCCCCTAGAGATGGAAACTCAGATTGCAAACTCAGATAAGCAGCTACATCCCTGAATCCTACCCTTCACCATCACAGCATTCCCATCTTCCTGGCCACCTGGCCATTGCCCTAGGTCCCCTCCTGGAAATCCCCACCATCCAACTAATAGGCATTTGCCTATTAGCTGAGGCCTCCAGCACTTTACTGCAACTCTATAGGGAGCATTTTGATTGGTTCATGACTGCTGAAATGTGTGACTATCCCCACAGAATATTAGCTTAGTGCTTATAAATACTATCACGCTCATTTAAGAATGATGAAAGAAGTGAGCGAGGGCATGAGTAACTTCGCCCAAGGTCACACAGCTGATAATGACTTAAACCCAAGACGTTTACAATTTCCTTGGTTCAGTCCCTGTGACCTTGGGCAGCAGACTGGGCCTCTGAGATGTGGAACGGAGCAAGAATGATTCTTCTGGCTTCTGTACATCTCCAGGCATCGATAGTGCCATGGTAGGGAATGTTTCCTTGTCTTTTTATTCAGGGCAAATCATCGAGTTAGGCCAGAGATCAAACTCAACTCATTAATTATTCACAGAGTCAGAAACTCCGCTCTTCAGGGCTGGAGACTGCTAAACCAGTTGCGACAAGGCAGAACTACAAAGCCTATAATGCAAACTTTTTGAAAAGAACTTGTTGAAGCAGAGCATGTGGATATTTTTAGAGGGCCTGCGAACCAGTGAAAGCAAAGACACGATGAAAGGAGGGGAGCAGAGAAACACCACTTGTGAGCTATGTCCTGTGGGGTGAGTCATATACTAAGTAACCTTTGTTTCCTCATTTAGAGAATGAACATAGGTGCCTTGAAGGGCCACTTAGAATCAGATGCAATGGGTGGGTGCACAGCCTGGAGCTCATGCCTGGTGCCAGGAGTGAGAGTGAAAATATTTACTGACCTAGATTCTAGGACCCTAAAGAAACAGGGGTCACTGTGAATTAGCATCCTAGAGGCCCCAGCAGGCCAGGAGTTAACCCTTAATTTGCTGGATCACAGGGGAAACAAGGATGTAGCTATTTCCCAGCCAGAATGGGAGTCTCTTAGATGCTGCCCTCTGGTGTCCCGGCTGGTACCATCAGTCCTATCCTTCATTATTTGAGAAATTGGGAATGACAAGGGACAGCTCAGAATCTGGGGTTGGTTTGCTTCCAGTGCTACAGACCACTGGGTAAAGGGAAAGTAGAAAACTTTCTCCCTCCCACTTCCCATCCCCACCGCCCAGAAATAACAAGTAGCAGCAATTTGTATTACCGCCTTCCAGATATTAGCCAATTAGCCTTCCTGCCTTCCATGCAGATGGAATCCTAATATAACGACGGCATGTTTATCACGTGCTTGCTGTGGTCTGGGATAGTTTCAGCACCTTGTATAGAGGGTATGTTATTTAACCCTGAGGACACGTCTATGAAACAGTTTCCACTTTTATTTTCCTTGCTCAGGTGGGGAAACAGAAGCCCAGAGATGTTGAGGCACTTGCCTAAAGTCACACGGTAGGAAGGGACAGGAAAAGAACCCCGGAAGCCAACAAGCATCTGTCTTATTCTACTTTATACTTACATAACTTAGCACCCCTTAATACGAACGAACCACAGTTTATTGAACTTACTGTTAGATGTTGAAATTGTCCAAATTTGTTCCAACACTCACAGCCGCATCAAACATCTTGTGTATTTACCTTTGAAGTTGTAAGATTTAATTGATGTCTACTTTGTCCCAGGCAGTCTGGGACTCCCTTTACATGTATTTTGTCATGTACTGCTCACAACCACTTCATGAGGTTAGGAACCGTCTGATTTCCAAGTAAGGATCTTGACTCCAAGCAGTTAAGCAACTTGCCCACGGTCCTAGAGTTACCGAGTGGCAGAAGGTGGAATTGATTCCAGAACCTGTAACACCACTGTTGCTATGGAACATGTAAGGCTGTGTGTGAAAGTGCCCACAAGGAATTCACACATGTATAGGAATCTTCTCCTTTTAATACCATTACCCTTTATGTTTTATCTCGTGCATTAATCTCATGGAGACTACATTTTCGTAGCTAGTAACAGAGTTAATAATACTTACTCCTATGGGCTGGTGGGGGCTGTGGGATGTGCTAGGTAGATGAGGTCATGAGGGTGGGACCCTGTGATGAGGGTAGAGTCCTTATAAGGAGAAACTCCAGAGCACACTGTTTCTCTCTCTCTCTCTCTCTCTCTCTCTCCCTCTCCCTCTCCCTCTCTCTCTTCTCTCTTCTCTCTTCTCTCTTCTCTCTTCTCTCTTCTCTCTTCTCTCTTCTCTCTTCTCTCTCTCTCTCCACCCACCCTCTCTCTAGCAAGAAGGTGACTGTTTGCAAGCCAAGAAGAACATCCTCACCAGAATGTCACCACATGGGCACCCTGATCTTGGACTTCCTGTGTCTAGAACTGTGAGAAATAAATTTCCATTGTTTAAGCCACCCAGTGGGTGGTATTTTGTTATAGCAGCCCTGGCAAACCAATACACCTACCTTATAAAATTCTAACGTGAATTATGGCATTATCACATTCTGGGCATTTTTCTAAGAGCTTCACATAATGTTAGTTTCCTCGGGTTGCCATAGCAAAATAACACAAACTAGGTGGCTTCAAACAATAGAAATTTATTCTTTCACAGTTTTGGAAGCTAGGAATTCAAAATCAAGATGTTGACAGGGCCAAACTCTCTTAAGAGCCTCCATGCAGTGATCCTTTCTTGCCACTCGTTAGCTTCTGGTAGCCCCAGGCGTTCTTGGCTTCTGGGGGTGTAACTGTGATCTCTGCCTCTGCTGTCACATGGCACTCTCCCTGTGTGTCTGTGTCCTCACATGGCCATCTTCTTATAAGGATACCAGTCAGATTGGAGGAAGGGCCTACCTTACTCCAGTATGACCTTATTTTAACTACTGACCTCTACAGTGACTCCATTTCCAAATAATTTCCCATTCTGAGACATTGAAGGTTAGGACTTCGGCATCTTTTCTGAAGGAAACAAGTCAACCCATCACAATACATATTAATACATACTACATTCGGTCTCCACAGCAACCCAATGAAACAGACATTATCATTAGTTATCATTAATGTTACTGTTTTAGAGATAAGGACACCAAGGCTCAGAGAGATAACTTGTCCAAGGTCACAGGACTAAATGACTAAGCAAGTATATGCACTACTGCTTCTTGGCTAGTGGAGTTTGGGGACATAGTAGGCATTCAGAAAGAAGTGTGAATTTGTTATTATTTTTGTTTGTTTTATTTTAAAATGGCTCACAAATGACTATGTACCTTAGAACAAGGGTAAGCAAACATTTTATGGAAAGATCCAGATAGTAAATATTTTAGACTTTGCTGGTGATACTCAGTCTTTGTTGCAACTACTGACGTCTGCTATTATAGCATTAAAGTAACCAGAGTTTTTATCTACATTCATATGGATATTGATCTGTAGTTTTCTTTCATTAGCATGTCTTCCTCTGGCTTTTTATTTTATTTTTTATTTTTGTTTTTTTTATTTTTTGCTTTTTGGTATATGGGTAGTTCCCTGGCCGGGAATCGAACCCAGGCCGCAGCGCTGACAGCACCAGCGCCGAAGCCTTAAGCCACTACACCACCAGGGAACTCCCATTCCTCTGCTTTTGACATTGGGATAATGTGAACCTCCTAGAATGGTGTCTCACAGGTCTCATGATGTTCTGTTTATTTTCTTTTATTATTTTTTGTTTTTTATATTGAGTAATCACAATGAACCTATTTTTCAGTTTATTAATTCATTGTTCGGCCTGCTCAAAATTGCAGTTGGGCCCCCTCTTAATTTCTCATTTCTGTTGTACTTTCCACCTTCAGACCTTTTATCACTGTTTTTATAATTTGTCTTTTTATTGAAAGTATGTGGTCACACGTTTCTTATACTTTCCTTCAATTCTTTTGGCATGGTTCTTTAAATATGTTTATGATAACTGAATTGAGTCTTTATCCAGTAAGTTCAATGTTTGGCTATTCTCAGGGATAGTTTCTAGAAACTAAGTTCCCCTTTGTATGGGCCATACTTTCCTATTTCGTTGCATGTCTTGTATGTTTTGCTATTACTATTGAAAGCTGGACATTTTAGATAATCTAATACATCAACTCTGAAAATCAGTTTCTCTCTTCTCCAGGCTTTGTTGTTGTTGCTGCTGTTGGTTTGTTTAGTGACTTCTTGGACTAATTTGATAAAATCCACATTCTTTGTCATGTATGGCCACTGAACTCTCTATTCAGTCAATATAGTGGTTAGCTAATGACTGGACAGGGATTTTTTAAAAAATTCTTGAACTAATAATCTCCCAGCCTGTTTTAAGGGTGTGTGTGTGTGTGTTGAGTTACATTTTCAGTACTTTGGCAGGCAGTCTACCACTCTGTCTTATCCTTAACTTACTGTTCTTGAGATACTCAAACAGAGTTGAGAGAGAGCGTAGGATTTTCTCAGGTCTTTCCTGGGCATATGCACAATCTGGAAAATGCACGTTGGCTTCTAGATTTCTAGGAATGGGTTGGAGCTTTTCAAAGGTCCCTTTGGACATCTCATTACTCAGTTTTTCTTATTTCAAATTTTTGGCTAGTCTCCTGTTAGCTCCAGCTGTTAACACCTCCTCAGGCAGCTGTGATATTAAACAATTGCCGCTGACTATATTTGACAAATACTCTGGGGGTAGGACTTTTCACAAAGAGTAAGCTCAGATTAGACCAGATAAAGAAAATCCTTGAGAACTCTGGTCCACTGCTGGTGGGAGTGCAAACTGGTACAACCACTGTGGAAGACAGTGTGGAGGCTCCTCAGAAAATTGGGAATGGAGCTACCACATGACCCAGCAATCCCCCTTCTGGGGATCTACCCAAAGAACTTGAAAACCTTTGTCCGCAAAGACTTATGTCCCCAATGTTCATCGCAGCGCTGTTCACAGTGGCCAAAACATGGAAACAACCAAAGGTCCCTGCGACAGATGACTGGATAAAGAAGCTGTGGTACATATACACAATGGAATATTACTCAGCTGTAAGAAAAGATGAAATATTGCCATTTGCAACAAAATGGATGAACCTGGAGATCATCATGCTAAGTGAAATAAGCCA